>JAMPIV010014375.1:0-252218 GCA_024509875.1 Oreohelix idahoensis | reverse complement strand
GATTCCTCTTGGACTGCCCTCTGTTGTCTGGCGCATCACCCAGTCTATGACTGTTAAAAATAGAGTGGTTGATAGGGGCATCCCTGTCGTACTCCTGTCTTTCACCTCAAAAAAGGTTAGGTTAGCCTATGCCTAATACACTACACGTCAAAGTTGGACAATAAGAGGCTTTTTACTGATTGCTCAATATGCAGCTTGGAATTCCATAAGCCCTCGTATTTTCCATTCAAACTGTCCCTATGTATGCTGTCAAAAGCCTTTGTCAAAATCAACGAAGAAATTAATGTAATGCTGTCTTTGCCATTCTGAGCACTGCTCCTATAATGTTCATGTAGAGTGACATATATGATCTACACATCTTCTGTTTCTTTCTAAATCCCTGCTTGTTCTTTTCCTCCTCAGTTTGTGGGTATCTACTGCTTTTGAAATTCTCTCTGTCGATAATTATCCTGCCTAGTATTTTGCTGGGAAAATGAGAGAAGAGTGATTCCTCTCCAAATTATTGCAGTCTGCAAGATCTCACATTCTTGGGCACATATTTGAGACAATATTATTTCCTTTGTTCCACTTGATGGTGTTGTCCCCGATTTTCCAGACTTGTGCACCACCATCGTTATAATAATGGGTTCTAATAGTTTTGCTCGCTAGTCCAGGGGCGCCTCTGTTTTTAATATGTCCTGCTATTTTAAGATTATCATGGACCCGGAGCTTTTCCGTTTCTTTAACCCTTTGACTTGCATGCTGTGATGATTTCTTCTTTTCGTGGAATGTCTGTATTTATACATCTAGATCGTTTTCAGCCTCAGGAACATTCAATTGTGTCTCTGGTGGTTCCTGTGTTCAGAGTTTCTCTGAAGTGCTCTGCCCCATCTTGTTTCCTGTCCTCAATGCTGTCGTGATGAGATTACCTTGCTTATCTCTTACTAATGTAATATTGTTTGCACCTCTTTTTCCACTGATGATTTTAGTTATTTTGTATACTGTGCTTTGTTCATTTTCTCAGTGCTGCCTCTTGTGCCTGTCTTGCAAGATCGTCTAGGAAACTCCTTTTGTTGGCTCGGGTTTGGCGTTTAACTTCCTTGTCCAGCTGACTGTACTGTTCGCTATATAGTTGCTTTAACCTGGGGGACTTCGCTTTCTGTTTTCTTTCTTTTCATTTCCTTTCTCGATATGTTTATATGGTGTTTAAAGTTTTCTGGTGTTATCCAGTCTTGCTTTTCTTCCTTTCCTGGAATCCCAAGCATGATTTGCTGCTTTCTTTGTATATTGTTGAAATGGTGTTGAAATTCTGGTCTATATCATCAGTCAATGTCTTTTCCTGACTTTTGGGCAATTTTATATCGTTTCTTTATGTCGGCCGTCAAAAGCTTTTCTGGTAAGGGAGTCCTTCAATTTGCTGATGTCAAACCTTTTTCTGTGTAGTTACAGTTGGTGCAGCCCTTCTTAGTTTCACTTTCAGTTTTGCTACTACTAAATGGTGATCACTTCCCACATCTGCACCTCTTCTTACCTTCACATCTTGTAATGCATGTCTCCATCTACCGTTAACCATGATGTGGTCTATCTGGTTTCTGTCCCGACCATTTGGTGATTCCCATGTTAATTTGTGAATTTCTTTATGTGGGAAAAGTGTTCCTCCAATGACCAGGTTATTAATGCTACAGAAACTTATTAGTTTATCCCCATTTTCGTTTGCTGTTCCGCTGCCGCATTTCCCCATTGTTCTTTCATTATATGTATTGTGTGTACCAACTTTCGCATTGAGGTCTCCCATTACTATAACAAGATCATATCTAGGTGTGTCTTCCATTTCTTTCTGCAGTTGTTGATAGAATTCATCCTTGACCTCATCATCGCTATCATTCGTTGGTGCGTAGCATTGTATTATTGTAGTGTTGGTGAATCTCCCTCTCAATCTTATTCTTATCAGTCTGTTGTTGATGGTTTTCCATTCCAGTAATGCCCTTTCTATTCCATTCTGTATAATAATGGCTACACCTTCATTGTGTTGTCCATCCTCTCTTCCAGAGTAAAGTACTGTTTCTCCTGTTGCTGTTTTAACTTTTCCTGCCCCTGTCCATCTGCTCTCGCTTATCCCTAGAATGTGTACCCTATAGTTTCTCATTTCTGCCGTGACCTGTCTTAGTTTACCTGTCTCGTACATTGTCCTGACATTCCAAAAACCTATTCTTGTATCCTGTTTTGCGGTCAGGACATCCATTTTCATTGTCAGTGGCTTCCTTTCGGCTTTCAACCACTGACAGTCATACGAGCCACAGACTCCGAATGTCCATCCCGCAGCAAAGTTTGTTCATTTATGTATTGTTTCCCGTAACTCATCATTTTTTTTTTACATAGACCGCAGGGGTGTCAGCCCTGTGCTAAAACCCCCAACTTGGAGGACCAGGGTACCAGCTTTTGTCTGACCCCTACCCACACAGACCAGTCCCAGCTTGGTTGAACCTACCAGGAGTAAAACTCCCACTGGCATAGCTCTGGGGATTATCAGGGTACGCAAGCTGCCATACCGCTACAAGGTATAGGTACCATTGATGGCAGTACACAATGGTAGCAGCCATCCCCAAATTGTGGTGACTTCTTAATCTACGTTATACACCACAAACACTTACAACTTTTCTGGCATCGCATCTATTTCGGGTTATGTTTGCTCGTAGTTATCTCTTACAACCTAAAGCCACCTGTTATAGACATATTTTATTATTTTTGTTGGTCAAGCGGGAGTTTACACATTTTGTAAATTACTGTATGTACCGGCCAGACCTTTGGGCTTATTTCCCTTGACCGTGTTTAAATATTTTGATCTAGGATTCTCTCGACACTAAGAGGATTGAGTGCAGGTTCACGGCTGCGTGGTTAGCCGCGCTAGGCGGTGGAAAGGTTTGGACTTAGAGGGGTACTGAAAATGCGGTATCCCGTGACAGTTTGCTCTGGGCGTTTGAACGGGCTGATTCAAGCACATGTTTTCTAATTAGGTCGTAAGTTTGGGGAAGAGACCTGATTTTTGTAGGTGAGATACGAAAAATGTTGGAGGCACTCCACGAGATATTTTCTAAAGCCTAGGACTTATAATGGCTAGTATTTTCATAGTTGTGCAATGTGTATTAGATAATTATATTTCTAAGAGAAAAGAGAAGTTAAAGAGAACATTTCACTATTGATTACTTATATCGGCTCTATATATTGTATCGCCAGATGATAGGTGTGTGAAAAAGGATATTTTACATTGCTTTGAAAGCCAGGCAAACTTATTGCGGGATTATTATAGTGTATCACCAGGAGAGGTGTGAAAAGGTTAATTTACATTGCTAAAGCCAGGAACTTATGCAGCTTATATATGGTATCTAGTTGTGTTTGTACTTGGGATGTATAGAACATTTTTCTGTTGTCTCCATTTATTTAGGGAAATGTTTGATTTTAGCTACACTGGTAAACCGTTTTTGTGCCTGTTCAAGTTGGTCAGGCTGCTTTTACATGGCGAGAAAAATTCCAACCATAGCCTATTGCTTGGATAAAGTTATGAGTCCAAGTGTTTTTACTTTCATTTAACATTTTCAAATTAAAACAGGTTCCAATTGTAAGCTGACGAAGGTTGTTTTCTGTGAGTTTTCGTGAATTTTTTGCCTAGTTGAGATTTTCATACATTTTTGTTTTAATGATATTTCCTTTGCATTGCAGTTTTCTCCACTTTCATAAGTATTGTTTGCGTCGCTTTGTAATAATATTTTCTAGCTTGATGCAACTGTTTATAACTAGTTATTAATAAATGGTCTACAATACATTGGCAAATAGGTCGCAGCGATGAGTGCTTGATGTGTAGCAGGAAGGGTCCTCTTATCTTCAATGGAAAAACAGATAATACCCTGCTCGAGTCGAGAACAGAAACCCTGGGGATACACCAGTGTCAATAATTATTAGTATAGTTGGGCTTGAAAAGGAGTTATGTGTACCACCACTTAATAACAAGTCCAAACGGTCCACCCTTAACATATGTAAAATTCAGCAAGCAACGTCAGGATGCAATTGAATGCCATTTCATCACATTTATTCACATTCTCCATATTCGTGTACATGCAAAGTATATTAGTGTGTAGAAAACAATTCTTCGTCCCTCAAAAGGCATAGCATGCATTTATAGATGAATAAGCTTGACCGTTTCAGCTTTAGATCAGTCCACGTTTTGACTTGATCGAAGCCCTATGGCAGGTTAAACATTTTGAAGACATCGTTTTGATTTATAATACTCGATTGCATGACTTACTTGATAAGCTGCAAATCGTAATGGCCAAATAATATAGTGGCGGCCAGTCCCAAACAAATAGCCATGGCATTAATATCTTGAAAAATCTCCACTGCTTGGGAGCATCAAATAAATACATCCTCACACTTCAACGAATACTAGGGAAAGGCCCAGGAATATAACGGTTGGCCTTTACCAGCAGACGATGCTTACGTCACATAGTTAAAAATATGTCATATCATTACCAAAAACTGCGGCGTTCAATACAAGTGTTTTATCATACAAAAATGTTGCTAATGCATACAGCTGTATATCTGAAGATAATGGCATACGCCTGTGTGCAAAAATATTACGCAACATCACTTCTTCTCCCCAGAAGACAAAAAAAAAATTGAAAATCAAAAAAAAAGTGACATCAATACATAGTCATAACAATGCGTAGTCACGGTCTAGTCTCCGTCCAATCATAGGGCGTAAAAATGAAATGAACAATCTGTCGATAGTCAGTACACTAAGTGAAAAGTTAATTTTGTTTTAAATAAAAATGGAAAGAATAAAAGACATCCTAAAATGTAGTTAAAAAGAAATATATAATCAAAGACACTAAAATAAGAACACGTTCCTATATTAATCATTACACCAGCGAGGCTCCCACCTTTTGTATACTTCTTCCCCTACACAGGCTTGTCGTGACTCCCTAATATTTTTTCAACTTCTCCGCCCCCATCGTCTATATAAAGACGACGAGGACTTCCACTGCTGAACTAATGAGATGTTGGATTTCTTCTGTGATAGACTACATAAAAATTTTGTCCTTACTTAAGTCACACGTGTTCTCTCAGTGCACCGTCAGGTAGCCCTTAACCCCCGCCACAATACAACTCCAGACAGAATTTTGTCCTGTCACCCATACGGCACTGCTGTTACAAATATTCTCTTCATTACTTATCTATTCTCAAAGCGGATTATGCGATTATAGAAGTGTTCAGAGAGGCACCTCTGATGACCTCTAAAAGCGACAACAACTTAAATGATCTTCTTGTTCACAACCCCTCCACAACTGAGAGTATCGATGACTTTGAACTTGACTTTATGGTCAAGCACGACGCGATATGTGCAAAATGTCATTCAAACCCGCAAGATGTCATTTCCCAAGGCCACGTTCACCATTGCCAACGGCTTTACTTGCGAGTCACGAAACGTCATCTATAGCATAATGTGCATATGTTGCAGCAAAATATATGTTGGCCAGACAGGTCAACGACTTGGTGACAGATTCTGCCAGCACATCCAAAGCATCTCTCGGGAGGAATCCACACCAGTAGACATTCACTTCAATGGCCCGGACCACCAAGGTCTAATTACTGCAATCAGAGTCTGCTCCACTGATTCTACTAATCGAATCCATCTTGGACAGCACCTCATTCATCGTTTGGGGTGATTCAAACCACATAGTCTTAAAAACTAAAACTCCTTTGAATGAGGCTACCTTTTCAACTCTTAATCTTTGACCCCTTGTCACGTAAATTACTATTTTACTCCAACTTTACTTTTGGCCAAAATTGACCCAAGGTCATGAATCGACTTATGTAGTTTAATCAATCATCCTACAGAACATCATACGTTTAAAAGTTTTGGTTCTCATATAACATTTCATTTTAATGTGACCTTCCTTCTTGTCAACGAGTACGGTAACCGAAAAACGTTGAACACCTTTTTTTTTCTCAAAACAAGTACGTGAATGGCACATTCGGTGCAAAACAAACAAGCCTGGAACGTCCTTCGTTTTATAAATTGTACTTGCGTTACCATGCAAGCAAATTTCTATCATTATGATTAGAAGCTAGAGGAATGTGTTTTAAAAACAATTTGCTTCTGGTTTTCATGAAACTCTCATCAGTCAACCACGCACAATTTTTCAGCTATACAAAACACTATGGTTGTTCTCACGACGCTGTACAGTCTTTGAGCCACGGGATGCTTTCCTTCGTAATTTCAATTTACCTGACAACTTTGATGGATCAATCCGGGACAGCTAAGAAAATAAAATAGCTTGTACTTAATATACAGCACACTGTGCTGAGCACAGACCATTACTTTTTCTGAGATTTGTCTTTAATACGGGTATTGTGACGAACAAGAATTGAAGTCTGACTGTTCTGTTTAAAAAGCGTGTATACATCAAAATGCCACTCTGGATACGTTCATTTTAGAAGAAAATGTTGACATTAGTTGTCAGAAACTGACCCACTTGGTGAAAAAAAAAAAAAAAACAGAACAGGCGGTACATTTTGTGATGGAAAATGTTCAACACATTTACTAAGGCAGCTGGGTGCATATTAGAAAACCTTTTTCAAAGTGACATGTCAAATGTATTAAAAAAAAAAAAACCAATGATCAATTATGCAATCGATTTTTATTTTTAGAAATTAAAAAAAAAACATTGGACAATTGTACCTTCTGATTCCAAACTATATTACTGTGAACGTAATTTGCTTTAAGCTAAAGTGCCATATTACGCTACTCATAAAATCGACACGAATTTATTCTTGACAGGTCATAGTCAACATCCATTTTTTAAGACACAGTGTTTAACTTTAAACAAAAAAAAAAAAAAAAAAAGTGGCAACACTGGCAACCGCAATACCTTCGCGCAGGGCTGCAAGAATCCCCATGTGTAAGTTATGAAAATTGTCATTATTCATTAACAGATACGAGGAAAATGTACTTTGTCGTCTTCAAGTATCGTGCTCACTGGCGTTCGTGACCATTGGTTCACAATTTATTTCACTCGATGCTGTTTAGGACAGTATTACTTGAGACCTCCATATTGGATTTGTAATTTTTAAAGTAACCTCAGTGTTTGTCGGCCGTTATTATTTTTGGCAAAACTCGAAACCGTATTGGTGATAGGTTCACTCTTTCTATCCCATTTCTATCCCATGTAGTTTTGTATTTCACCCATTCACCAAAATGGATATGGCTTTAAGAAAACAGAAATCGTTGTTTTCTTTCTCTCATTACACCAGTTCGCTGAACACTGAGGAGGTATGGACAACATTGGCGTAGCTGGCAGTCTTTTTTCAGCGATTCATTACGCTAGCAGATAGATAATGTCAGTTCTTTTTAGGATCTAGTGTCTATCGACTATAATCAGGCTAACAGTCCTTTTCTAGGCTATTTAATCATAACTGATGGATGTCAGTAGTTCTTTTCCGGGTTTATATTTCATCAACACAGCTCTTTAGCAGAGTTTACTTATTTTTGAACGGCAATTGGCGAATTGCACTCGGATATAACCAATGGACTTTCGTCTAGGTTGAAAGTAACATGCCTCACCCTACAACAATTACATTGTTTCAGTAAGTGCATATGCTATACATAAAAACGGGAGAAATTGGCTGAGGAATCTTGTGAAATTCCATAAACTGTTATTTGATTTGAAAGGTACGCCCTATGTGTCAAATCTTAATGAAGTATAGACTTGACTGAAAAAAAAAAGTAAAATTGCGACCTTACACTTATATAATTGCAATAAAATGTTCAGAATATCAGTGCACATTTAGTTGGAAACTTATCAACACATATTTATCACAGTGAGCTCAGAGATGTACATTTTTTTAATTTTTATTATTTCAAAACTACAGATTTGTGTAAAATCAGTCACCCATAATTGGTTACAAATAAGGGAGGGAAACCTGAGGCCTGTAAACAGTAAATTAATATGAAACAAATATAAAGGTATGTTATCAGGCACTCGCAGGAAATAAAGAAGTAGAACACCAGACAACAGAAAAACAACAGACATGAGTGGCTTACCCAGGATTTGAACACTGGACCTTCCGTGCGACAACCCCGCCTAGCCATGCAAGCGAATCACACTATCCGCTCTGCCATCTACGCATCATCAAAAAATGATGTTTCAATGGCAGGTCAATAGTGCGAACCACAATACACGACACCAGAAGTCCTCCATGGGCACTGTTCAGGAACCTCCATTAATGACGCAAGAACAGGATAGTGGGTAGGTTTGGTATTGTACAAACATTTATTACAAGTAAGGGAGGGAAACCTGAGGCCTGTAAACAGTAAATTAATATGAAACAAATATAAAGGTATGTTATCAGGCACTCGCAGGAAATAAAGAAGTAGAACACCAGACAACAGAAAAACAACAGACATGAGTGGCTTACCCAGGATTTGAACACTGGACCTTCCGTGCGACAACCCCGCCTAGCCATGCAAGCGAATCACACTATCCGCTCTGCCATCTACGCATCATCAAAAAATGATGTTCCAATGGCAGGTCAATAGTGCGAACCACAATACACGACACCAGAAGTCCTCCATGGGCAGTTCAACAGGATTTTCTATCAAGCAGTGGGTCCAACAAGACCCTTAGGACCTTAATACTGTGTCCAGTAAATGATAGTAGACTAGAACAGTGAGAACAGGATAGTGGGTAGGTTTGGTATTGTACAAACATTTATTACAAATAAGGGAGGGAAACCTGAGGCCTGTAAACAGTAAATTAATATGAAACAAATATAAAGGTATGTTATCAGGCACTCGCAGGAAATAAAGAAGTAGAACACCAGACAACAGAAAAAACAACAGACATGAGTGGCTTACCCAGGATTTGAACACTGGACCTTCCGTGCGACAACCCCGCCTAGCCATGCAAGCGAATCACACTATCCGCTCTGCCATCTACGCATCATCAAAAAATGATGTTTCAATGGCAGGTCAATAGTGCGAACCACAATACACGACACCAGAAGTCCTCCATGGGCAGTTCAGCCTATTAATGACGCAATCACTTCTGTTGTATTTCTATCAAGCAGTATAGGCCGAATCCAACAAGACCCTTAGGACCTTAATACTGTGTCCAGTAAATGATACTATCCTGGGTAAGCCACTCATGTCTGTTGTTTTTCTGTTGTCTGGTGTTCTACTTCTTTATTTCCTGCGAGTGCCTGATAACATACCTTTATATTTGTTTCACCCATAATTGGTGCTGAATTTCTCTTCAGGTGAGGTTTTAAAAGCATACAGTAGATACATATACTATTTCGGGTCACAAAACGCTCATTTTAATTTTTGTCATCCGTGATTGTTTAAATCCGTGAATTTTTTTTTTTTTTGTGCATGCATGTTTTTCGGGAACGTCAAATTTTTTTCTGTATTAAAAAAAAAAAAAATCTGTATTTAAAATGCCAACATTCTCCAGTACCTACTTTTGTTTTGTTTTGTATTGTTTGATTGTATATAGGCTAAACGCTCGTTTTAATTTGTCATCCGTGAATGTCTAAATTTTTTATTTTCGGGATCGTCAATGTTTTTTTTTGTTTCTTTGTTTATGTATTTAACATGCCAATAATCTCCAGTATCTATGTACTTGATACTTATGTAGTTTTATCCGATTCCCACGTCCTCCATTTAAATTATACAATGAACCCTCCCTAAGACTCCAAAGGAAATAACTCTAAGCAAGAGATCTCTAAAAGCAATTTTTATTATTTCAAAACCACAGATTTGTGTCAGGCACCCAAAATTGGTGCAGAATTTCTCTTCAGGTGATGTTTTAAAAACAGGCAGTTGTATCTACTAAAAAATATAGGAAATTGATTGAAAATTCTTGTGAAATGCTTTAAATCATTACTTGGTATGAAAGTGTGTGTGTGTTAATAAATATTAGACAAACATAAAGGTATGTTTTCTGGCACTCGTAAGAAATAAAGAAGTAGAACACTAGACAACAGAAAAACAACAGACGTGAGTGGCTTACCCAGGGTTCGAACCCCGTACCTTCCGTACGACAACTCCGCCTAGCTATCAAGCGAATCACACTGACCCCACGGCCAGCTAGGCATGCCCAAAAAAAAGATGCTTTACTGACCGGTCATTAGTGCGAAACACAAGACAACACCGGAAGTTTACAATGGGCAGCTTAGCCTTATTAATGACGCAATCACTTCTGTCGTTCCCCTATTATACAGTATATGTCAGTCCACACAAGACAAAGACCTTGATACTGTGTCTAGTAAATGATAGAAGACTTAAGAACAGTAGTATAGAACAGAGGGTAGGTTTCTGGTATTGTATAAACATTTATAACATATAAGGAAGGGAAACCCGAGGCCTGTAAACAGTAAATAAATATTAGACAAACATAAAGGTATGTTTTCAGGCACTCGTAAGAAATAAAGAAGTAGAACACTAGACAACAGAAAAAACAACAGACGTGAGTGGCTTACCCAGGATTCGAACCCCGGACCTTCCGTACGACAACACCGCCTCGCTATACAAGTGAATCACACTATCCTCCTGGCCAGCTAGGCATCCCCAAAAAAAGATGCTTTACTGACCGGTACACAACATCTTGCTTGTCATTTTGTTACAAATAATTCATATATCTTTTCAGATTGCAAAAAAATATGGAACAGAAGATCCCATTCCTGGATCAAAGAATAAAACAGGACATCAGTACAGATTTTAAAGTGAGTATTCTTTTTAATTCTTGATAACAAATTTCTATACAGCGAAAGTGAGCTAAACTGAGAAATCTGTTAAAATATTGTCCATTTAAACATTTTATTACTTATTCTTACATTCTTTGTGTATTTTTTTTTCTGTAACAGTGTAATATATGTAAATTTAATATATGGTCTTCATCAGGGACAGAAACATAAAACAGCTGAGAAAAAAAAAATAATTTAAACACATAAAAATGTATCATGTAGTTGTCAAACTGGGCAATGTTTAAGACTGAAGTGGCTTGTTTCCAACTTGAATATTTTCTATATTTTGTTTTCACGGATACACAGTGAAGATAGAAAGCGAAGGTGAGGACGGTAGATTGTCATGTTTCTGCAGGGAGAGAAAGTATGAGGAGCAGGTTCACATCTGTATATTTTGCTGGGGACAATTTACTCAGTAATGCTTTACAACTTTTTAACATAAATGTAACCTGTGCTCAATATGTTACCACTATCAACAAATATGTAACATAATAAGAGTTATTTATACACATCCACTACAAACATCATATTTTTTTGGAGTTTCTACCCTATATACACACTAGTGTGTTTTTTAGTTTCAATTATTTTTTCCTTGTTTGGTATCTTTAGTCCAGAAAGAAAATCCTTTGCAGCAAATTTTACTTGATTTGGGGCAGAAGTGTATCAAGAGTTTTTAGTGCCAAGGTGTATGGATGATTCTACATCTAGGTGTGGTGTATGTATGATTCTACATCCTGGTGTATGTTTCTTCCATTATTTTTACATTGTTTTATACTCATATTTATTACTCGTTATATTCAGCTTCTGATGATCAGATTGCTTTCTGTTGTATCGCTCTGTATAGAGTTTCCTATCATAGTTGCATAGTCAAACCAGTGACAATCGGGAAAAGACCAATGGACTTCTGGAAAGACAGAAGACACTGGGTAAGACTAGAAACTGGCTGACCGGGTTAGCACCCTGTAAGCTGTATTCAATTGCTACAAGACCCAACAATGATAGATGCCCCCAGGATTCACTGAGGGGGGGGGGGGGGGGGGGTGATGAATCCACAGGCGCCTCATTGGAATCGACCAGACCCATTACACAGACTTCGAGCTCTGAACAATGGCTGGGATTTCCATGTGCCTGTGGTAGGAAATTCTCTACTCAGAGAGGAATGAAAAATTTACAGAACGAAAAAGGGGTGTGGGAGCTCATCAGGGGGAGATCAACAGCGCTCTGTCTCGAAGGGTAAGGCATTAGAAGAACGCAGCCAGGAGTCAATCCACAGTGCTGAGTACAATCAAGTTGATCTGCCTGATGATGATCTCACACACTTTTTGGACGGGAAGAGATATGCAATTAAGTTTCCACCTGCCAGTGCAAAAGGGCTTTGGGAACAGCTTGACGAAGCCTTGGCAAAAGAGTTGGATAACAACCTGAAGCAGATAACTTTGGTAAAGAAGCTGAAAATCTTCGGCGACATAATATATCTTCACTGTCGCAAAGTGTTTGGAGTGATGGAGGCAAGGGAAAGTAACCCACCACAAAAACGTAGAAGACAAATTAAAATAGAAGAAATCAGGAAACAGAAGAAGTATGCCCAAAAACTGTTCAAGAACACAGTTGCCACAGAGAAGGAAGGATTATGACAGGTTTGGGAGCACCTGAAAGACCAACATAATGCCCTTTGTAGAGCAGAAAGGTTGTGCAGGAAGAGAAGGAATCTCGAAGAGATAGGGAAAGATTCTTCAGGGAGCCCTTTAAGTTTGCCAAAGAACTGTTTGAGCAGCCACGATCAGGTATGCTAAACATCAGGAAAGAAGACCTGGAAGACCACCTTAGAATGACCTATTCAGATGGTCGCAAAGGTGAGCCACTCAGCAGCATGGCAGGCCTTAAATGGCCGAGTAAGCCAATAGTTGAATATAACACCAAGCCCCCAACGATGCAAGAGGTAGAAAGCATTGTCCAGAAAGCTCAGTGCAAGTCAGCTCCAGGTCCTAATGGTGTTTCATATGTGGTGTATAAGAGATTCCCTGAGGTGCTCAAGCGACTGCTCTGTTTATTGAAGAATGCTTGAAAAACCCAACTTGTAAGCAAGGAATGGAGAAAGGCGAACGAAGTCTACATCCTGAAGGAACAAAATTCCACAGACATTAGTCAGTTTAGGCCAATCTCACTACTTAATGTGGAAGGAAAGATATTCTTCTCAGTGATGGCGAAAAGGCTCACTACATACCTCCTGGCAAATGGGTACATTGACACTACCATTCAGAAAGGAGGTATCCCAGGTACACCAGGATGTCTAGAACATGCCACAATGATCTGGGAAGCAATCAAAAAGGCAAAGTCTGACAGAACAAACCTCCATGTAATCTGGTTGGATCTAGCAAATGCTTAAGGATCCATTCCACAACAGATGTTGTGGCAGGTCCTAGAAATGTATCATGTTCCACAAGAGATTGCAGCAATTCTGAAGCTGTATTTTGCAGGGTTCTCTGTCAGATTTTCAACCAGAGAGTACACAACAAAGTGGATTGGCCTTGAAGTTGCACTTGCGATGGGATGTACCATCTCTCCGATACTATTCGTGATGGCTATGCAGGTAATCCTCAATGCGGTTGAAGGAATGGCTATAGGTCCAAAGCTCGGTGGAATGTGTCACATGCCACCGCTCAAAGCATTCATGGATGACACAACAGTTCTGACATCAGATGAACATCAGGCCTGGAGGATGTTATCACGCCTGGATGAACTAGTCAGCTGGTGCAGAATAAGCTTCAAAACCAAGAAGTCGAGAAGTCTATCAGTCAGGAAAGGGAAGATAGCAGAGGTCATATTCATGGTTTCCAACCAAAGAATCCCTACTGTGATTTAGGAACCTGTTAAAAGTCTTGGCAGGGTGTACGATGCCTCATTAAAAGACTCAAAGACAGTGCAACAGACAATAGAAATGGCAGGCTGAGGACTACAGATCATAGACCAAAGCAGACTCCTAGGAAAATTCAAACTGTGGTACCTCCAGTAGAAGGAAGAGCTGGAGAAGAGAGGGATGGTCATAAGCAGCTCTAAAACAAAATCCATGGTGATATCACGAGAAGAAAGAAGACATCAGATTAAGCTGGAAGAACTAGTCTTGGAGCAGGTTGACCACTTTAAATACATTGGAGCTATTATAGACTGAAAGGGAGGCATCAAAGAAGAGTTGGCCACTCGAAAAGCAGCAGCTGGGAGACTTTTTCAGGCCATAAATCGAGGATTCCTCAGCAAGAGAGGTTGGTAAGAAAACAAAGATAGCTGTATGCTGCTCCACCTATGTCCCAGTCTTGAAATATGGATGCGAGTCATGGGCAATGACTACAACCCACAAAAGCCAGATCCAAACCTCAGAAATGAGGTATCTGAGGAAGGTGGTTGAAGTAACAAGAAGAGACATGGTCCGCAACCAGATGATATGTCAAGGCCTAAAATCCCACCCCCCTGCAGACCCAAGTAGAACAGTCCCAACTAAGATGGTTTGGCAATGTCTGCAGAATGGGAGAAGATCGACTATCACGACAAGCGTGGGAAACAAAGAGCCAGGGATCCAAACCCCCAGGATGACCCAGAGTCTGCTGGGAGGACAACATTAGACAATCTTTGAAGGACCGAGGACTAGAATGGAACCAGGCCAGGAGGAAGACAGCCGATAGGATAGTCTGGTGCTCTCTCGTCCTAACCTCTACACCTCATGGTAGAAGGGGAACGACTAAGTAAGTGCCTCCAGTTCATGTTGATACCTAAGCTGCTGTGGCCACTGCTTATAGATGAAATAAGCACAAGTACAGTGGAAGCTATAGAGCAGAAGGTCAACAAGTTCATGAGGAAATGGATAGGGGTACCATCAGGTCTGTCAGATGTAGCACTGTACTGCAAAAAGTCAAAACTTCTGCTTCCTTTCAAGTCAGTTGCTGAAGAGTACAAAGTTGGAAAGGCAAGGCTTGCAATGATGCTACGCGAGTCAGCAGATGACTTGGTTAAGTCCATTCAGCCCACACTGAAAACGGGAAGGAAGTGGAGAGGGGGGAAAAGCTGTTGATGCTGCCCAAGAGTCGCTCAAACTGAGGGAGGTAATCGGATACACACAAACAAACAGATGGGGATTTGGTCATGGAGACATCTGCTGGTGGTCCAAGGCATCAAGCTGGGAGCGCAGAGATATGGTAGTTCAGGAGATACGAGGAGCTGAGAATGATAAGAGGTTGCAAAAAGCAGTGCAGCAGGTCCAGCAAGGCCAATGGACTACATGGGAAGGAGCCCTGTAAAGGTCCTTGACATGTAATGATATATGGCATATGGCACCTCTTAGGCTCAGCTTCGTTGTTAGATCAATGTATGACCTCCTGCCATCAGCCACAAACCTTGTGAGATGGGGAAAGTTGGATGATGAGCAATGCCCCCTGTGCCATGGAAGGCAGACACTTGAACACGTGCTCTCAGCTTGCAAGGTGTCATTAGGGCAAGGGCGACACTCATGGCGCCACAACAAAGTGCTAAATGAGCTGGCTGCAACAATAGATCTGGCAAGGATGAAGGTGAATAGCAATGTCAGGCCAAACACCGCAAACACATACTTTCTGAGAGCAGGAAAGTCAGCACACCCAAAACCAAGTAAATCAGGTAGCAGTGTACCATCTCTCCTTGACTGTGCAAATGACTGGAAGATGGCGGTAGACCTATCTGGACGAGGGGCATATTCAGAGAGTATAGGGAAATCTTGAAGACAGCCAGATATAGTGCTGCATTCCATCATCGCAGCAGGTTATATTGATTGAACTGACCGTGCCATTTGAATCCAGATTGGAAGAGCAACATGTGTTCAAAGCGGCCAAGTACAGTGATCTGAGACACGATGGTTTCACTGCAAGGGTCACGGCTGTTGAGGTGGGTGCAAGACGGCTCGTGGCTGCATCAGTGTATGATTTATTGAAGCTGTTGGGGCTGAGGGGACAGTCCAAACAAGGGCACTGAAGAGGCTTAGTGAAACTGCGGAAAAAACATCATGCTGGCTGTGGAACAACCGCTATGGAACTTGAGACAGTAAACTCTGCGGTACAGAAAACATCAGGAATTTTTTAAAGTCCACAATACGTTGAGTTTTTCGGTGTACTGGTGAAAGGGCTGTGACTGACGGGCAACATGGGGCGTATATTATAAGAGGTGTGAGGCACAGAATTACAGTTGCTAGCGCGCAGTGGCTAGCCTCATCGGCTTTGCGCAGGTGTGTCAGTGTCTGTCCCTAGTTGTGGTGTGTGGCGGAACGAACTGAATAATGTGTCTTCTCTTTGTTACTTTCACAATTGCCTCCATGGCTGTCAGAGTTATGGATTTTAAAGTTGCTACCAAAGTGAAATGGGTTCATTTTTGATACAAGACAACGGGAGGCTGAGACACTTGGGAGTCATGACCCAAGTGGGCCTGCCCCCCTTAGAGTGTAAAGGAGTATACAGGGCTGAAACACTTGTTCGACAGGGGGACTCCTTCTGATGATCAGATTGCCTCCTGTTGTATCGCTCTGTGCCGAAAGGAAGCCATTGGCATGAAAACGAATGCCCTGACTGCAAAACATGAAACCAGAATTGGTTTTTGGAACGTCAGAACTATGAATGAGGCAGGGAAGCTGAGACAAATCACAGCAGAGATGAGGAACTACAAATTACATATCCTGATAATAAGCAAGAGCAGATGGACAGGGACGGGGAGAATAAAAACAGCTACAGGGTAAACAGTACTTTATTCTGGTGGAGAGGATGGTCAGCACAACGAAGGTGTAGCCATTATCCTGAAGAAAGGAATGGAAAGGTCTTTACTGGAATGGAAACCCATCAACAACAGACTGATAAGAGCAAGACTGAGAGGGAGATTCACCAACATCACAATAATACAATGCTATGCACCAGCAAACAACAGCGATGAAGAGATCAAGGACGAGTTCTATCAACAGGTACAAAAGGAAATAGAAACTGCACCCAGCTACGATCTTATTTTAGTAATGGGAGACCTAAATGCAAAAGTTGGAACACACAATAATTATAATGAAAGAGTAATGGGGAAATGCGGCAGTGGAACAGTAAAAGAGAATGGGGACAAGTTAATAAGCTTCTGCAGGGTGGAGTAGGAGCAATCTTACTCAAGGGAATGTCCATCCCTAGTACACAAAGACTGAGACGGTGAGTGAGGCGGAGGAATCTGAGAAGATCAATGGCTCGCAAAGCGAAACAGCAAAGTGTGTGGTGCACTAGAGGAAGGTCGGACATAGAAAAAGACAATGGCTAGCCACCGTGGAAGAGATTGGGGCCTTACCACGTACTTCCTACAAAACGTAATGGGATCACAACAACAAGATAAGAACCGATATGTAGAGAACTCTCTGTCCCCTGGGGAAGAGGCAACTCCTCTAATGAGTAAGGAAGTACATAAAGACGAGTGTTCCTTAAATTCTGTTGAAAGGGAGCATTCTGAGAAAGACCACCTAAAAACTAGTAGGAGAAGCCTAAAAATAGGAACATGGAATGTTAGAACTCTAAACGGAGAAGGAAAGCTTGACAATCTTATATTAGAGGCAACCGACATGAAACTCGATATACTGGGAGTTGCAGAGGCAAGACTTTTGGATACAGGCTACATAACAAGAGACCAGTACACGCTTATACACTCAGGAGGAGAAAAACAAAAAAGAGGGGTAGGAATGTTGATAAAGAAGGAGTTAGAAAAATATGTATGTGGATACTGGACACACAATGACAGAATGATGTTACTAAAGATGAGAGCAAAGCCATTCGACATATCAATCTTACAAACTTATGCACCAACTAAAGATCACAGCGAGGAAGAAATAGAAGAATACTATGAAGAGCTACAACACACACTTAAACCAGTCAAATCTACAGATGTGTTGATAGTAATGGGTGATATGAATGCAAAAAGTAGGAAAAGGAAAATACAAGAAAATAGTAGGACAGTATGGATTAGGGACAAGAAATGATAGAGGAGACAGACTTATCCAGTTCTGTGAAGAAAACCAGCTGGTCATATGTAACACCTTTTTTGAACACCACCCAAGGAAATTATACACATGGAAAAGCCCAGGAGATGTAACACGTAATCAAATCGACTATATCATGATAAAACATAGATTTAAGAACAGTGTCACAAGCGCAAAGACACATCCTGGCGCCGACATAAATTCAGATCACAATCCAGTCGTCATCAAAGTAAATATAAAGCTGAAAAGAGCAGGAAACAGAAGACAGGAGGAACCCCAGATAGAAATATCAGCGCTGAAACAACCAGATATAAAACAGAAATATTTAATCGACGTCAAAAATAAATATCAACAGTTATTGACAGAAAGCATGGAGCAGTATAGAAGAGAAAACCCAGAAGAAAAAGCAACCGCAAAATGGGAATGCTTAAAAACAAGCATACAATCAGCAAATGCAAATTTACCTAAAAAGGAGTCTAAGAAAAATCAAATTTGGATGACAGATGACATCTTGAATAAAATGGCAGAAAGAAAGAAAGCAAAAAACACTCCAGAATATAAAACAATAGACAATGACATACGTACTATGTGTAGAGAAGCAAAAGAACGGTGGATAGAAACAAAATGTAAGGAAACAGAAGACTTGGAAGCAAAGCACATGACAAGAGATATGCATGAAGAAATAAAGAAATTATCAAAGCGGTCGCGGTTTGCACAAGAAGGAAGCTGTATCAAGAACAAAAATGGTGTAATATTACTTGATGAGAAAGACATATCAAACAGATGGGCAGAATACGTAAAAGAACTATTCGAGGACAACAGAGGTAAAAACCATCACCAGATTCTAATGAAGGCCCAAACATTCTCAGATCAGAAGTAGAGAATGCCATTCATATGATACAAAAAGGAAGATCAGCAGGCATGGATAACATAAAAATTGAAATGATAGAAGCTCTGGAGAGCTTTGGTATAGATATGAGGGACGTTCAGAAAGTAATGCACCACATCGTTTTTCTCAGGAGCTGTTTATTCAAAAAGCATTAAATTTATACACAGTATATACATGGATATGTCATGTAAACATCGGTATCATTCAACATAATCCCCATCAACTTGTACGGCTTTATGCCAGCGCGAAACAAATGCATGTATTCCTAGCCCGTACTAGATTTTGTCTTGATCATGTAGCCATTTCTTCATTGTATGAATCACTCCTTCATCATCTTCAAACCTTGTCCCACGGAGTGCATCTTTAAGTGGACCAAATAGATGAAAATCAGAGGGTGCCAAATCGGGACTATAGGGTGGATGGGGTAGTACAGTCCAACCCAATTTGGTGATTGATTCCCGTGTTGCCAGACTTGTGTGAGGGCGCGCATTGTCGTGAAGGAGAAGCAGGTCTGCTGGATTCTTGTGCGGCCGAACTCTGCGAAAACGTTGATGAGTTTTTTCAATGTCTTAATGTAAGCTTGCGAATTGATTGTCTCTCCTCTTGGCATAACGTCCACAAGAATCACACCTTCAATGTCCCAAAAGACAGTGATCATGACCTTTCCAGCTGAAGGAATTGTCTTGAATTTCTTTCTTCTTGGTGATTGCGGATGATGTCACTCCATTGACTGTCTTTTTGTCTCAGGTTCAAAATGATGTGCCCAGGTTTCGTCACCTGTAACGATCTTAGCCAAAAATTTATCTCCATCAGCATTGAAACACTCAACAATTCAGAAGAAATTGCTTTCTTTTGCAATCGGTGGTCATTTGTGAGACTTCTAGGAACCCATCTTGCGCAAGCCTTAGAAAATCCGAGAGTTTTTATAACTGCATTTGCACTACCAATGCTGACTGACAGCTGTAAGGCCAATTGTTGAGTAGTGATTCGCCGATCAGTAAGAATAATGCCCTCAGCGCATTTCAACATTTCTGCATTGGTGGCTGTGGCAGGACGTCGACAGCGCGGCCGATCAAGCAGCTTCGTATCTCCACTTCCTGATTCTTTGATTCTCTGAACCCAGCAACTGATTGTACTCCTGTCAACTGCAAAACTTCGATACACATCACATAGACGCTTGTGAATATTCCTTCTCTGCAACGAGAAATTCTATCACAATTCGCTGTTTATAACGCAAGTTGCTAACACGCTCCATTTCAACGGTTTAGTGCAGCCATATTATTTGGTCGGTTGTGGTGCAATTTGGTGCACACAATTGGCACATGCCATATTTGAAGTGTGCAAAATTTCATGCTTCTATCTTCATTATTAACTGAGAAAAACGATGTGGTGCATTACTTTCTGAACGCCTCTCGTACAATCACAGAAATATGCAACGATATATACAATACAGGATATTTACCACACGACATGAAGACATCAGTTTTTATAACATTGCCCAAAAAACCAAATGCAACAGAATGTTCAGACTTCAGAACAATCAGCCTGATGGGTCATGCAATTAAGATACTGCTCAAAATCATACAGGAAAGAATAAAAAGTAAAGTAGACAGCGAAATCCAAGAAGAACAGTTTGGTTTTTAGACGGAACACCAGCTCCTCTTCCTTCCCATTTATACTTCTTGTGTTCCAAGTTCCATAAGTCGTAGTCCGTAGTCTGTTCCAGTTCGTCGCCCTTTAGAATCAGTCCAGTTTTCTCTCTTGTATTGCTTGTAATCGTGATTTAAAGCAAACAGGTGATTGGCCTGTTGTGCCTTTGCATGGTGGAGGGGCTGCCTCCTTACGGCCTCCATGCAGGCCGCCCTCCTCCTTTTTTCATCCGGGCTTGGGACCGGCATAGGCGGAGTTTTTTTTTCTGGCAGCAACTTAAAATTTCGAACTAGATCAGAAAGTGTTTCAGTACATTTTTAATTCGTTTTATTACTAAAAATAATAGCTCTGAGTGGCTTGCGGTCCAAATGATAAGATTTCAAAAGCCAGTCCCACCGGCTTGCAGTAGTTAATGTGTTAAAAACAACCAAACAAAAAATTTGAGTGAAATTTCTTGTGATATCAATATCTCAAATAACCAGCATGTAACAAATTGTTTACGATTTTGTTACCTATAATTTATTTTTATTTTCAGATTGCAAAAAAATATGGAACAGAAGAACCCATTCCTGGATCAAAAAATAAAGCAGGACATCAGTACAGATTTTAAAGTGAATATTATGTTTAGTTCTTGATGACAAACTTTTATACAGCCAAAGTGTGAGAATACTATGAAAATACGTATTGTCCATTTAAATATTTTAATACTTATTGCTAGGTTCTTTGTGTTTTTTTTTTTCTGTAACAATGTAGTATATGAGAACTTAATATAACATCTTCATCAGGGACAGAGGCATACACAGTTGAGAAAAGAAAGTAATTTTAATACATAAAAATGTATCATGCAGTTGTCAAACTAGGACAGTGTTTAAGACTCAAATGGTTTGTTTCAAACTTGAATATGTTCAATATTTTGTTTTCAGGGACACACAGTGAAGTTAGAAAGTGAAGGTGAGGAAGATGGTCATGTTTCTGCAGGGAGAGAGAGTATGAGGACCAGTTCCACATCTGTGTATCCTGCTGGGGACATTTTACTCAGTAATGCTTTACAACTTTTTAACATAAATGTAACCTGTGCTCAATATGTTACCACTTTCAGCAAATATGTAACATAACAAGTGTTATTTATACACATCCTCCAGAAACATCATAATTTGTTTGTGTTTGTACCCTATATGCACACATGAGTGGTTTTTTTATTATTTTAATTTTCAATTTGTTCTTTTTCAGTTACCTTTAGTCCAGACAGAAAATCCCTTGCAGCAAATTTTACATTTTTGGGGCAGTGTCGTACCAAGGATGTTTAGCACCTGGGACGAGCCAGGACAAAATACATCCCCGGTCACCACCGGATAAAACTCATGTTCATTTTGTAGACAAATCAAAAGACAGTTTAAAGGACTATATCAAGCACTGTCATGACTGTTAAATTCTATTAAGAACACCAGGATGAATTATTAGGAAAATATAAAATTTAAGAATTAGGTAAACACAGAATACATAAACTGTTCTTTCTAATGATGATTACTTGATGTAAAGGTATATAGAGGAGCAGATGTAGTATCAGATCATGATCTTCTGTTAGCACCATCTTTTGTTCCAAAAACAAAAATTAACTCAAAAAATTGTGTATAATGTGGAATATCTAAGAAATCAAAAAAATTAGAGATATAGTTTCAATCACAGTGTCCAACACATACCTATTACTCCAACAACTGGATGATGAAGCAGATACAGAAGACCACTTGCAACAAGTAAAACATATATGAAATGAGACATGTGGAGGAGGTACTGGGGAAAAGAGAACATCAGCATAAACCATCTATAACAACAGAAACCATAAACAGAATAGACAAGAAAACAGATAAAACCAGAAGCTCCAAAGCCAAGGCTCATGTAGTGTACCTGGAAAAAAACAAAAAAGCAAGAAGAAACATCAAAAGAGACAAGATGAAGTATATTGAAGAGTTGCCAAGAGAAGCAGAGGAAGCGGCAGCCAGCGGAAAAATGAGGAACCTGTACAACAACACAAAGAAGCTAAGAGGGAAATATAAGCAAGCAAATAGCCTCATCAAAGATGAGAGTTGAAAATTGCTTAGTAATATACAAGAACAATTGTAGAGATGGACAGAAAATTTTGGTGAAGTTCTCAATAGACCAGCTCCAACAGATTCCCCAGACATCCAGCCAGCAGAAGATGAGCTACAAATCAGCTGTGAACGACGAAGTAGAGAAGAAATAAATACAGCCATAAAGCTTCTGAAAGATGGAAAAGCAGCTGGTCCAGATGGCATTTCAGCAGAGACCATCAAAACAGATATTGATATCTCTACAGAGATATTATACAAACTACTTGGCAAAGTATGGGAGAGAGAATGAATGAACAAACTTTATTTTTGAAGGGTGAAGAAGTGGGCATACCAATCTAACATTCTGCCCTTTATTTCTCTCTCATCTTGCAGTCTGTATACTTTCATGTGCACATGTACTTTGATCATTATTTAGGCATGCTACATTATCAAGGTCAAATTTGTAATATGCAATCCTGATTAAATTTAAGTATGTTTAGGAAAAAAAAAAAAAACATACAAGTAATGAAATAAAAAGGGAAAAAAAGACAAAGTAACAAAATCCAAAATCACCCATACAGTAAATTAGACAATGGCCTTGGGATTTTTGCAGATTGCATTGCAATCTCCGCAGCCTTAAATGCTTGCTATATTGTTGTCAGTCTGCCTAAACCTCTGAGGTTTGATGGACCGACACAAAGTGCTTTGTTCATGTGAAGAGCAGCTTGCAGCAGAGGGGAAATTACCACCATCCCTGAGAGAAGAAATACCAGCAGAATGGATGGAAGTTATCTAGTAAAGTTACCTAACAAAGGAAATTTACAAGAATGCACACATTATAGAGGAATAATGTTACTATCAGTGTCAGGGAAAATACTTACTTAGTCATTTCTCCTCTACAATGATGTGTAGAGGTTTGGAGGAGGGAGTGCCATACTATCCTATCAGCTGTCTTCCTTATGGCCTGGTTCCAATCTAGTCCTTGGTCCTTCAAAGATTGTCTGATGTTGTCTTCCGAGTGAATGCCGGGTCTTCATGGAGGTCTAGATCTCTGGCTCTCAGTTTCTCATAATTACCATGATAACTGATCATCTTCCATTCTGCAAACATGTCCAAACCATCTGTTGTGTAATGCTTTTGCACACAGGTATGCATATGTGCCATTATCTTCAGAGATACAGCTGTATGCATTTAGCTATATTCATGTATGATAAAACACTTATTGAACGCTGCAGTTTTTGATAATGATATAATGTAATTGTAACTATGTGACATAATCATTGTCTGCTGGTCAAGACCAATCGTTAGTTTTCTGGGCCTTTCTCTAGTATTTGTTGATGTGTGAGGACGTACTTATTTTATGCTCCCAAGCAGTGGAGATTTTTCAAGCTTTCAATGCCATGGCTATTTGTTTGAGATTGGTCGCCACTATATTATTTGGCCATTATGATTTACAGCTTCTCAAGTAAGTCATGCAATTGATTATTATAAATCAAGACAACGATGTCTTCAAATGTTTAACCTGCCATAGGACTTTGATCAAGTCAAACATGGACTAATCTAAAGTTGAAACGGTCAAGTGTAACCATCTATAAATGCATGCTTTGACTTTTGATGGACTAAGAAGTGCAGTTTATGCACCAAGTTATTATGCATGTAATGAAATATGGAGTATGTCAATAAATATTGTGAAATGAGGACAGGTCTTTGAGTGCATGCTGATATTAGGTACCACAAACTGCCTCTTCGCGGCGGTCGAGAAATTCTGTGCCGCGCATGCAACGCCCAATTTGGGCCCTTTTCAACCTCGCTCTGCCTAGTAATTAATTTGCCTTTTCTAAATAAAAATTATATCTTCTGGTTCCTTGATCTTTCTTCTTTCATAATATGTCAATTATAACTTTCTGCGTGTCACTGAAATTGAGTGAGACAAAAAACAAAAACGCCATTAAAACCGCTCTTGCCGTGCGCTAGCTGACTGGCGCTCAAGAGAGCGAAATTTGCTGAAAGGACCCCCATCTCATTCAAAGCGTCGGTGCTGTGTCCTCAAACATGCTACATTCATACGGTTTTCACCAATGAGAAGAGTGGAAACTGAGCTTTACACACATGTAACACGAGGAATAAAAATATTAGAAAGAAAATGAAACAGGCCAAAGAAAAATGGGTAGCTGATCAATGTGAGTCCATTAATACGGGGCTAATAAAAGGTAACAGCATGGCAGCTTTTGACACATTAAGAAGACTATCAAAACCCCAACAGCCCAGGGTAACTGTCATAGAAGATAGCAATGGGGCTCTGCTCAATGAAAAAACAGCTGTATTGAAAAGGTGGGCAGAATATTGTAAAGAATTATATAACTCTAAACTTGACACTGACTTAGGCATATTAAACAACATTAAGTGTGAAAACAGAGAACTCGGAAATGCAGCAATACTACGGGAAGAAGTGGAAGAGGCTATATGTTCGATGAAAGGAGGGAAGTCACCGGGTGTGGATAATATACCAGCAGAGCTCTTGAAATATGGAGGACCAGATATAGTAAAAATCATGACAACAATTTGCCAGAAGATATGGAGTACAAAAAATGGCCAAAAGAATGGACGCAGTCATTAGTAATACCGCTTCCAAAGAAAGGAAATCTAAAAATGTGCAAGAACTACAGAACCATTAGCTTATTAGTCATCCAAGTAAGGTGATGTTAAGGATACTTTTGAACAGAATAAAACAGAAATCAGAAGAAATCTTGTCAGAGGAACAGGCTGGCTTTAGACCAAAAAGAAGTACCTCAGAACAAATCTTCAATATTAGATTACTGATCGAAAAACATCTCCAGCATCAACATGATTTATACCATAACTTCATCGATTTCACAAAAGCCTTCGATCGAGTCTGACATGAAGGCTTATGGCAAATAATGAGAAAATTCAATTTTGATACCAACATCATAGATATCATTGAAGCACTATACAAGGACGCAAGCAGTGCTGTTTTTGCAAGCAACGACATTGGAGAATTTTTCAAAACAACTGTAGGAGTTCGCCAGGGATGTATCCTGTCACCAGTGCTCTTTAATATATATCTAGAACATATTATGCAGGAGGCTCTCTACGATTATAAATCAACCATATCGATTGGAGGCCGACCTCTGTGTAATCTACGTTTTGCTGTTGATATTGATCTGATAGCTGGAACAGAATCAGAACTTCAAGACCTTACCTCTAGACTGGAGAAAGTAACAAGAACATATGGGATGGAAATTAATATAGAAAAAAGCAAGATATTGGTGAATAGCCATAAGAAACATGTTCCGACCAACATTACGTTAAATGGGCAAACGTTAGAAGAAGTTAATACCTTTAAATATCTCGGGTCCACTATATGTAGTGATGGAAGATCAAATAAAGAAATCAAGACAAGACTTGAGATGGCCTCAGCTGCCATGACAAGGTTGAATGTGATCTGGAAAAGTAACATCAGTTTTCCTGTGAAGATCAAATTATACAAATCACTTGTATTATCTATTCTCTTGTATGGGTGTGAGGGCTGGACACTCACTGCAGATACGGAGCGAAGGATTCAGGCTTTCGAGCATAAATGTTATAGAAGAATTTTGTGCATTTGCTATAAAGAGCACAAAACAAATGTCTATGTTAGAGAGAAGATAAACACCTATGCAGGCCACCAAGAACCACTTTTGTCAATAGTGAAACGTCGAAAGCTTGCCTGGTTTGGGCATGTAACTCGTCATGACTCCCTTTCAAAAACGATCCTCCAGGGAACAGTCGAAGGTAAACGGAGAAGAGGAAGGCAAAGAAAATCCTGGGCTGATAACATCAAAGAATGGGCAGGACACGGTTTCTCCACACTTGTACGCATTGCTGAGAATAGAGAGCAGTGGAGGACCCTGTCTGCTGATGCTTCCACCATGGCACCCCTACAACCCATGACGGGTTATGGGTTGAGATGATGAACACGAGGCACATATTTGTTATAGGAAGATATCGTAAATTCGAAGTGAATGAGAAAGTTTGGATTTGAAAACACATCTTGGAGGCCTACCTACACTCGTGTTACATCAAACAAACGAGCAACCATTCTGCTAAAATCGTATCAAAGTTTTAAAAATCAGTAATTTGATGAAAGAGCGAACGAACGTTAAAACACAGCATCTCCAACACATTTCGGCGTGTAAACATAAAGGCGGATGTTCCATCTGACAAACCCGGACACGACGGGCCGGCTGTACGAAACACAGCACGAAATGACTCAGGCGCTGAAATGAAAGTTTCACCAATGGAAGTTGACCCAATATGTGTTCTGAGTAAGTTTTGAATTTTGTTTTATTTCTATTCATTTCAGACCTATTTTGTTTATTTGCAATATAGCAACGGCAAGTGACGGAGGGTGGATGTATTAGTAAAAGAACAGCCAAATGTGGCTGCTCGATTCAGACATTTAGACAGAACGTTTTTGTTTTTTAAGCAATTTTGGGGGTGGGGTATTGTTGTTTATGTAGCTATTTGGTTGTTTTATCGGACCATCACCATTTTCTAAACATTCGGTATCAGAATTAAGGTCTAACACTTAGTAACAGCTTGTAAAGCCGCTGACCTACTTTCGATAACGTTATGGATGTCAAAGGTCATGTTTAGAATTTAGATTTAGCTTGCTGCACATTTGTGGACGTTAATCTTCTTATAAAAATTGCCTATCTCGCATAATTAACCTTTTTTTTCTCAATCGTTATGATGCACATTTTTCAATGACGGGAAGAGGCAGACGTCCGGCTCTGCCACGGATTTCTACTGTGACAAATAGACTATTGGCACAGTTCTGTCTTCTGAAGGACAAGGAAAATGCAACATCGGAGCAAGTACGTCTTGTTGTGTAAAGTTTATATACTGAAGCACATTAAAAACGCACCACTATTATATATACTGATGCCGAGAAGCTGGCAAAAAAAAGTGTGGGAATGGATTTTCCCCGTGTTTGCCATGCGGTAGAGAGCGAATGGCTGCTGGAATGGAAAGTGCAAGATTCAACCCATGGGTGTGTGTACAGACTACATGAAAACGATGAAAGTTACACGTGCAACACGATTCTCAACAGCTATGACCCTGAAAATGTGTACGCGTTGTGGCAGTATACTCGGTATAAAAAGGCCGTTGAGACAAAACACCTAGTACATGTGCTTGAAATGCCACGACTATCTGAAAACGACCGCCAACGAGCCATTGGTATGTTGGAGACTGGAATGAGCTCGCGGGCCATTGCCAGAAGGATGAATTGCCACCACAGCACTATTGTACGTCTCAATGAACGTTACGGAACCACTGGCAGTGCCCGGGATAGACTTCGGAGTGGCCAACCACGAGTTACTACCCCTGCGGAAGATCGTCATATTGTGCTGAGTCACCTAAGGAATTGACTCTCCCGGCAAGTCAAACAGCAAGAGCAATAGTGGGTAGACATGGGCAAGTCTCTCGAATGACAGTCATACGACGACTCAGAGATACAGGCCTTACTGCAAGACGACCTTATGTTGGGCCAAACTTGACTCACAGACATCGTTAGCAGCGCCTGCAATGGGCAGAGCAACATATCAGATGGACTAGACTGCAGTTGAATGCTGTCCTATTCACAGACGAGAACAGATTCAACATATCCTTTGCAGATGGACGTATGCGGATTTAGCGACGGTGTGAAGAGCGCTTTGCAGATTGCTGCGTCAACCGATTTCGAGGTGGCAGTATTCACATTTGGGGAGGATTCAGTTTTCACCATCGCTTGCCTCTTCACGTCTTCCGTGGAAATGTTAATGCTGTGACATATCGAGATGAGGTTCTGGATGCACTGGTTGCTCCTGCGTTCACAATTTATCCAGACTTGCAGCTTCTCCAGCAGGATAACGCACGTGCATTTTTTTTGTATTTTTGGTTTTCTCCCTTGCCTGCACAGAATGCAATGAATTTCATAACAATCAAATGTACAAATTAATGACCAGCATGGATTCATAGGAAAATGAATAAAGATTCCAAATATGTAAACTTGTACACACTTATATTTACATTTCACACTCTGTTCCTGGATTATACAGGTGGTGCGTTTTTAATGTGCTTAAGTATATATCATATTATTTCCTCTCATTCTCTGATGTTAAAAATCATTAGGCTACTATGTAGTTGAAGCTTTCCTAGAAGCCTCTACAGGTTTTGAGTTTATTTTACAATTACAAACATAAAAGACAAATGACATAATCTATGTAAAAGAGAGACTTACAATCTACTGTATAATTAATATAATGATTTAAATGGTAAATGCAGTAAAAATTAATGCCGCAATAAATGCATAATGATTAACAAAGGGAAAGAAAAAATAATTTGGCCGACATTTTTTGTATTAATAATAAAATAACACAATCATGCAATTTGTCCTCTTCCCGTCCCTCCCAACAAATTTCTCTCAGGTGACCTCTTGGTTTCACTGTGCTACACGAACAGAATGTGAGTAAAGGACAGCTACAATACAGGTGCCAGATGTCAGTACAACAAGCCAGTGCCCTGAGAGGAGATTCACTTGAGGACTTTCTGAACACACAATTATCTTTTGATGCAGCTGACCTCAAGTGACAGTGAGTTGGACACGGACTAATATGTAATGTTTCTTTGTTTATAAAAATCAAATTTTAAGCAGTAAAGGTTGTTTCAATCAAGAAAATAACCATCAATTTGAATTGTACAACTCAAATTCGTTAATATGGAAGTTTTCAGCTCTATAGCTGCAATATTCATGATTTTATGACAACATTTGGAATTTCGTGAGATTTTTCTTCCGAACTGCAAATTTAGCCTTCGATCCATTTTCACATAATGCAGTTTTATAGTATTCAGTATTTCATGTGGCTCAAAAAAATTAAGCATCAAGTATATAATGCTCTCTTTAAGCTCAATAAATTGTATAGCTTTCCTGTGTGTAGTTTTTGATTTATGAGTGCATGAAAGTGCATATTTGCACTTTGCGAGCACAACAATGAGACTTGCTACTGCATCTTTTGTCAATTTTGATGGACCATAATTCATTTAATTGAATTGTTGTACTTCCCATGTTTCTTTTCTGCAATAAGGACTTGTATGACTTTGTACAAAAAGCATTATTGACTTGGTAAGTGTTTGTTGACTGTAGTTATGATTGTGCAAAGTCAGGCAATTTGTTCGGTGCGAAGATGTTTGAAAATTTTTGTAATTCCCCACAATTTTGAAATGCTGTAACTCGGTTGTTTGATGTCCGATTTTTAAAATTTAAAAAGGAAATTTCATGGCTTAAAGAGATCCATTAAGATCTATAACAAAGACACTGTAAAAACAAAATGAAAAATCAGTTTGTGGTACCTACTGATATTACTTGTTGGATCTGTCTGTGTTAATGGTAGACAGTTTGGACTTGTTTGATTTTACTGCCAGAACCTAAACCATTTGCGTTAAATCATTCACCAACTCTACAGATAACTTCAAAATCCACCTTAACACCTTCGTAGTTGGGGCTGTTCTACTTTAGTCTGCAGTGGCTGAGTTTTGAGGCTTTGCCGTATCGTCTGCTTGCTGACCATATCTATTCTTGTTACTTCAACCACCATCCTCAGATACCTTATTTCTGAAGTTTGGAGCTAGCTTTTATTTTTTGTAGTCATTGCCCATGCTTGCATCCAAATGTCAAGACTGAAATATAGGTGGAGCGATATACAGCTATCTTTGTTTTCTTGCTAACTTCTCTTTTGCTGAAAAATCTGATTTATGGCCTCAAAAAGTCTCCCAGCTACTGCTCTTTGGGTAGATAACTCTTCTTTGATGCTCCCTTCCAGTCTGTAACAGCTCCAAGGTATTTAAACTGGTTTACCTGCTCCAGGACCTGTTCTCCCAGCTTAATCTGATGTCTTCTTTCTTCTCATGATATCACGTTGGTTTTTGTTTTGGAGCTGTTGATGACCATCCCTCTCTTCTCTGGCTCTTCCTCCCAGACTAGCAGGTTGGATAGAAGTTGTGATCTGATTTAGCAATTAGGGCAACATTGTCAGCAAATGCTGCCTCTGAAATAAGACCTGTCTCATCTTCCAGTACCCCACTGAATACTCTTTGGTCAGGAAAAGTATTAAACAGAATCATCCTTGGGAGATTAAAAGAGTCCATAGACAAACATTTAAGAGATGATCAAGTAGGTTTTTTTCAGAACAGATCCTGTACAGACCTGAAAGCCACAGTGATAGGAAGGTCAAGTGTCAAAAATAAGGTTTGGGAAATTTGCATAATTGAGGGTAACATGATTGGATTTGACTAAAGGGGAGATAAAACTATGACATTGATTTTTTTTTTTTTTTAAGTGAAACTTTATTTGCTTTCCATTGAATTTACAGGACATGTGTATTTTACAACAAGTAAACATAGAGAACATTAAATAATTAACAATTACGTGGCAATATGAAAAACTCCTGAGTTCCTGCAAGTACTTTTGTACACATGCATAATGAATTGATATGTTTATGACAAAGGCTTTAGAACGTATAGAAAGGGAGAAACAAAACTGAAAGGAGAAAGACACAGGGTGTATATAGCTGGTCTAATTAAGGAAACACATCTTAGTATGGCATGCATGGGAGAAGTGCGATAAATAGAAGTCGCACAAACCCACACTCACACACAGAGGGGAGGTAAGACTATGATTCGAGGTAAGCCAGTACTAGCTGGTGTTTGGATACAATGTTGCTTGTAAAGGCCTTGGACATGGATCCAGCAACATGGGAGGATGAAGCTGCCGATCGCACTAAGTGGCGATGCTATTTACGGAGCCACCTCAGATTGGGCGAAGAGACGCTCACACAAGAAGCAGAGGAGGGGAGAAAACGTCGAAAGGAGCACCAGGAAAATAAGCAGCTGAGGGCTGTCACCTCAGGGGCTTATTCCCATAGTCAGTTATGACTAAAGAGGCTATTATTATTATTATTGTAAAGGCCTAGTTTAAGGTGGATGGTCAGTATGTTTGCACAAACGTATTTGTCTCAAAGTGTGTGCAGGTTTCAAAATGACATGCAATAGTTGGGCTCGCTCTGCTGGGTAGCCACAAGGGCTTAGCACACACTGTCTCAAAGATAAGGATGGGAGTTAATAGAGTAGTTTTATGTAAATTTATATTATTTTTACCCGTATGCAGTACGATGAGAAAAGGTGACATTACAAAAGTGTCAATTCTACTCCATCAAGAACATTTATGAATGCCATGTGGGGAAAGTATATTGCCGAAGGAGTGGGGGAAAAAAAGGGAGGTTGAATGGACATTGTTGGCACACCTATGTATATGTGTCCTACACATAGATGTCTGAAACATTACTTTCTTTCCTTAGGCGAAAACAAAACACACAAGGCATTCTAAAATTTCTTTTATTGATTTGTAAGCAAGAGTGATAAACCCGTAATTGGGCCCCTTGAGAAAAATTTGTGGTTTTTAGTTAATAGGGGGTCATGTATCAGAAATTCCGGTTTATAAATTTGCATAAGCTGATTTAGCGGGCTTGGAGTTTGTGTTAGAGGGCGATAAAACTATGACTTGTTGATTTGGATGCAAAGGGTGATAATCTATAATTACGTCCCTTGAGGGATAAAGTACTCAAGATTGGAGTGTGATTTTTCAGGTAATGTTAATGAAGTTAAGTTTTGCACGGGTTTCTGTAGGAGTGAGTGAACGGTTCATAAGAAATTCTGATCTAGAAACTTCATAATTAATTGCAATGGTAAACGAGGGTTCTAGGTTTAATCAGTCAGATTTTAAACACGTGTAGCGTTAGAAAGCAAGGTTGCTTGTGTTAAAGATTTCAAGTGGCAAATGCAATTTTGGGGTATCATCGGACAATAAGCCCAAGTCATTGGGTAGCTTCTGTGGTCACAGAAAAGATAAAACTATTGGCTAGCTCCTTTATTGTTTTCTACGCCACAATTGTAGATGACAGTTCAAATCATATTATTTCTGTGGACAAGTTTGACCAGATTGCCAGTACGACAGAAATGTGAGTAGAGTTCAAGACAAGCAGGTATGAGATAACTCGCTTACATGATAGACTGTAAAAATAGAAGAACAACAGGCAACAGCTAGCCATGTGAAGTGTGAATCTATAGACCTTGGTAGAAATAGTCATCCCTGGTGGTAGACCAGTGTTTCTAAAGATACACCAAGTAGTCACCTTAGAAGGAGTAACTTCAAGAAGATAGAAGTACAGTAGAGGTAACTAGAGCAGAACTAGGAACAATGAGTACTGAGATAAATGCTATGACAAGAAACTTTAAAATGACAACAGTGGTTCTCTTCTTCTTCTTCGTTCACCCTCAGATGTCAACTTGAATAAGTTCAAAGTTCACCCTCAGATGTCAACTTGAATAAGTTCAAAGTTCACCCTCAGATGTCAACTTGAATAAGTTCAAAGTTCACCCTCAGATGTCAACTTGAATAAGTTCAAAGAAAGCAGTGGTCAGCCTGAGGCTGTTGATATCTCTAGATTTTCTCCAAGGATGGTACTGGTGGTGGCCATATGCGTTTTCTCTGTTCCTCATATGTTGGGCACCTTTGAAGTAGATGTTCGGCAGTCATTTTATCAGAGCCACAGTCACACTCATCAGTAGTTCATATCTTTAATTTGTTGAATAGATGGTATCTCAATCTGTTATGACCTGTGCAAAGTCTGAAGATTACCACTTGTTCACTTCTGCTGAGCTGGTAATACAGATCATTTTTTGTGTGGCCTGGGTGCTCTTCTTCCCACTTGTGCCTGTACCTGCGCTTGATAAAACTCTTGGACTCCTCATAGGTTATATTTGTGTCAAGTTGAGGACGTTTTCCCCCTTCCTTTGCCAATCTGTCAGCCTCTTCATTTCCAGGGATGTTGCAGTGAGAAGGGATCCACTGTATCACGACTCTTTTGTATTGCTGACATAGTCTGTGAAGTATTACTCTTAGGTCATCCAGTTCAGCATTACTTTGACTTTTCAGCATTGTAATCACTGACAGCGCATCTGAGAAGATAGCTACTGGTCTCTCTGAGCTTTCTTCTGTCATTAGAATTTCTGATGCAGTTTTTAAAGCCTCTGCCTCTGCTCTGAAGTTACTTGAAAATGTCCCTGTTGCGACTGCTATCTTTTTTTTGTGTGCCATTGCTTAAGCTCAGGAAGACTCCTCCACCACCATCTTCTGTTGCATTAGTTGCTGATCCATCTGTGTATGCATGGATCCAGGTGTTACTTGGGTAATGTTTCTCTATATATTTTGTGGTTAGGACTCTCCTTTCTGTTTCATTTTGGCTGTTCTTTCTCTCAATACCAGGAATGTTTTCTATCATTTCAGGGAAGCACTGTTGTTTCCAAATTGGTAGCTTGTGTGCAGTACATATTGGCGTAGCTGTTGATACTGCATTTATGGGGTCTGCTCTCATGTTTGTTTTGACTGTCTCTGCAAAGTTGCTTCGCTTCAGTCTTTCTCTTCCAAGTCCATTTATATCAGCCTCCTGAATTGCTCGGCTTGTTGCTGGGCTCTGCTATCTCTTCTATCCTCCATAGGCTGGAGGTGAGTAATCTTTTCCAACTCTTTTATGGGTGTTGACTTCATGCCCCCTGTTATGATTCTCATTGCTTGGTTTTGGGTTCTGTTTATTTTGTCAAAGTTCGACTTAGCTGCCATTGACCATGCTGCAATGCCATATTCTAAGACTGGTCTCACTCGCCCAATATATAGCTTCTTTAGTACTCTCTCATCTGCTCCCCAACCCGTGCCAGCAAGTTTTTTCATGATTACCATTCTCTGCCTTGCTCTTGTCCTCTTTTCTCAATCTGGGTTTTCCAAGTCAAGCAGTGATCAAAGGTAATGCCTAGGTAGTTTGGGCTGATGTAGGTTTTTCCCAATTAGCACCAATTTGGAGATCTGTGGTTTGTTTGAGAGAGAAAACACTGTGTATGCTGTTTTCCCTTCATTTATCTTTACTAGCCATGCCTAACAATGATGTTAGGGCTTTCTGCATCCGAATGCTTGCCATAGTGATATATTCCTCTGAGATCCACAGGGCTAAGTCATCTGCAAAGGAGGCATTGTGGGTTCTTCTTGGAATATTCTGCAACAGTGGTTCTTAAGTCAAAACCATCTGAGTAGTATAGACAGTAGAAAATACAGAAACAGTGAACAGGGAATCACAATAAAAATATAAAAAACGCAAGAGATTTCATTGCATTGGGATACATTTGGAGATCAAGTCTAACACAAATAATAAAATACCTTCAACTGGAGTCAGTCCTATTGTATGGTTGTAAAACATGGAGAACAACAAAAACAATAACAAAGAAATTGCAGAAATGGGTACATGCGTAGAATAGAAGGATTGTAATACAGGTGAGTAATCCAGAATGTGAACATCCGTAAACCAAAATATTCTGATAGCCAGAAGTTTTTTTAATACTAATTTTTGGGCTAATGTAAGCGACTTTTGGTTTTTTTTTTTTTACTAGTATGGAAGAAACCGAAAACACACAATCTTCAGCGTGAAACACATTTTTAAAGTGTGGTCTCTCTCATCACTCCTTCCAGCCCCGTGTTGACATATATACAGGTATGCGAGGAACTAACCACGCGCTATGTTCAGTTTATCACGTTTCCTGTCCATGACGTGCAGGCTCAGTACAGTATATGTTGACGTAATCGCTACTGCGTGATACAAATGTTCAAACATAGTGTGGTCATTTGTGTTCTGGCACTACAACCAGCCACATTTGTTGATATTTCTGAGCTTATTTGTGATTTTGAGTTATATATTTGTGCACTAATTTTGTGATTAAGAGTTTAATTTCATTGTGAAAATATCAAAAAGAGCTGCATATACTCCCATGGATAACAGTGGTCCTATAGGCAGCATGGTGCAACAAGATCATACCAAAGGATTGGGAGATTGCCATCAAAACACCAATTTTCAAAAAGGGTGACAATCGACAATGTGGAAACCATAGAGGCATATCCCTTCTCAGTGTCTCTGGTAAAATCTACTCTTGAATCCTTTAGCAGAGACTCCAATGCCTAGCTGAGCTACAATTGGATAAGGTCCAGTGCAGATTCTGAGCTAACCGAAATACTCAAGACCTAATCTTCACACTCAGACAGCTGAGTGAAAAGGTCCTTGAGTATAAGAGCGAGATCCATCTTTGTTTCATTGATCTGGAAAAGGCATTTGACAGGGTCCTCTGGAGCAAACTTTGGGACTGTTTGGCAAGGAAGAACATTCCAGCACCTCTGATGCATTCTATACAAAGCTTCTACAAGTCTTGCAGAAATTATGTGAGGTCAGCAACCCATAAGTCAGAAGAGTTCAGGACCACCACTGATGTAAGACAAGGTGATATCATGTCACCTTATCTTTTCATCCTCCTCATGGACGATGTCATCAAGTCATGTAAGGAGAGAACAAGAAAGTATTCAATGGGGTACTGGAAGATGAGACAGGTCTGCATTTCAGAGCTGGCATTTGCTGATGATGTTGCCCTGATTGCTAAATCAGAGGCACATCTCCAATCCAACCTGCAAGTCTGGAAGAAAGAGCTGGAGAAGAGAGGGATGGTCATAAGCAGCTCTAAAACAAAATCCATGGTGATATCACGAGAAGAAAGAAGACATCAGATTAAGCTGGGAGAACAGGTCCTGGAGTAGATCGACCACTTTAAATACCTCAGTACTATTATAGACCAAAAGGGAGGCATCAAAGAAGAGTAAGCCACTCAAAACGCAGCAGCTGGGAGACTGTGTCAGGCCATAAATCGAGGATTCCTCAGCAAGAGAGAGGTTGGTAAGAAAACGAAGATGGCTGTATACCGCTCCACCTATGTCCCAGTCTTGACATATGGATGCGAGTCATGGGCAATGACTACATTCCACAAAAGCCAGATAAAAAACTTAGAAATGAGGTATCTGAGGAAGGTGGTTGAAGTAACAAGAAGAGACATGGTCCGCAACCAGACGATACATCAAGGCCTAAAATCCCACCCCCTGCAGACCCAAGTAGAACAGTCTGAACTAAGATGGTTTGGCCATGTCTGCAGAATGGGAGAAGATCAGCTACCATGACAAGCATGGGAAACAAAGAGCCAGGGATCCAGACCCCCAGGATGACCCAGAGTCTGCTGGGAGGACAACATTAGACAATCTTTAAAGGTCCGAGGACTAGAATGGAATGAGGTCAAGAAGAAGACAGCCGATAGGATAGTCTGGCACTCTCTCTTCTAAACATTTACACTTCACGGTAGAATGGAAACGACTAAGTAAGCAAGTATTACAAAGTCACAAATGTGGAACTGATGACAAGAACCAGACAAGTGCCAGTGGAAGGAGAGATGAGAAAAAGATGCTGGTGGTGGATAAAACACACATTGAGGAAACCTGTTGATAGCATTACAAGGGTGTCCTTGTTCTGAAATCCCCATAGAAAAGCAGAGGTAGACTAAAAAACATGGAGAAGAGAGCTGGAGACAAATGAAACCGATGAAGAAAACATGGAAAGAACTTGAGCTGTTGACACGTGACAGGAGAACCTGGCATGTGTTTGTTGAAGGCCTATGTTGTCACGTGACAGGAGGACTTGGCATGTGTTTGTTGAAGGCCTATGTTGACACATGACAGGAGGACTTGGCATGTGTTTGTTGAAGGCCTATGTTGACACGTGACAGGAGGACTTGGCATGTGTTTGTTGAAGGCCTATGTTGTCATGTGACAGGAAGACTTGGCATGTGTTTGTTGAAGGCCTATGCTCCTTGGGGACATAAAGGGTATATTGATTATTGACCACCAATCACAAACACTTTAATCAGTCACCATTTAGCAGCCTCAGAACACGTACAAATTTTTCAACTTGGCATTGGCTGCAAAAAGGTGACAAACTCAGCAACCCTTGTTTATCAACAGCAACAGCCTGTTGTTAAGAAGGACTAGTCTAAACATTCAAAGACTCTTGTTGTAAGTGCATTGTTATATCAGTAAGTATTTTACTGAGCTTACACAACTATAGTTTATGTATATTTTTTTAAAAACATTCTTGTACTTTATAATAACTGCTTGTCAAAATACATTAAAGAATCAGTCAGAATGTATGTAAAAGGTAAAATGTATCATGTACTGTAATCAAAATCCAGATTCTGATGAATGTAAGCAGGAGTATAATGGAGACTTCCAGAATCATGATGCTAATACTGAGGTAGGATGTTGTATGTACCACTCTTTAGACAAATTATACCGGCCATTTATTAGCCTTATATGTTGTATGTACTGTTGTTTAGAAAAAACTATCAGCAAGTTAATTAGCCTTAAATGTTGTATATACCATTGTTTAGACACAGTATATCAGCCAATTAAGAAGCTTATATGTTGTATGTACAATTGTTTAGACTAGACAACCTATATCAGACAGTTAATTAGCCTGTTATGTACCATTGTTTAGACACATTATATCAGCCAGTTAATTGGCCTCATTTGTTGTATGTACTGTTTTTTAGACAAACTATATCAGACAGTTAATTAGCTTTTTATGTTGTATGTATGTACTGCTGTTTAGATAAATTATATCAGACAGTTAATTAGCCTTATATACTGAAGCACATTAAAAACGCACCACTATTATATATACTGATGCCGAGAAGCTGGAAAAAAAAAGTGTGGGAATGGATTTTTCCCGTATTTGTCATGAGGTAGAGAGCGAACGGCTGCTGGAATGGAAAGTGCATGATTCAACCCACAGGTTTGTGTACAGACTACATGAAAACAATGAAAGTTACTTGTGCAAAATGATTCCCAACAGCTATGACCCTGAAAATGTGAACGCGTTATGGCAGTATACTCAGTATAAAAAGGCCGTTGAGACAAAACACCCAGTACATGTGCTTGAAATGCCACGACTATCTAAAAATGACCGCCAACGAGCCATTGGTATGTTGGAGACCGGAATGAGCTTGCGGGCCATTGCCAGAAAGATGAATTGCCACCATAGCACTATTGTACATCTCAATGAACGTTACAAAACCACTGGCAGTGCCCGGGATAGACTTTGGAGTGGCCAACCACGAGTTACTATGCCTGCGCAAGATTGTCATATTGTGCTGAGTCACCTAAGGAATCGTTCTCTCACGGCAAGTCAAACAGCAAGAGCAATAGTGGGTAGACGTGGGCAAGTCTCATGAATGACAGTCATACGACGACTCAGAGATACAGGCCTTACTGCAAGATGACCTTATGTTGGGCCAAACTTGACTCACAGACATCGTCAGCAGCGCCTGCAATGGGCAGAGCAACATGTCAGATGGACTAGACTGCAGTGGAATGCTGTCCTATTCACAGATGAAAGCAGATTCAACATATCCTTTGCTGATGGACGTATGTGGATTTTGCGACGGTGTGGAGAGCGCTTTGCAGATTGCTGTGTTCGTCAGCACAACTGATTTGGAGGTGGCAGTATTCACATTTGGGGAGGATTCAGTTTTCACCATTGCTTGCCTCTTCACGTCTTCCGTTGAAATGTTAATGCTGTGACATATCAAGTTGAGGTTCTAGATGCATTGGTTGCTCCTGCGTTCACAAATTATCCAGACTTGCAGCTTCTCCAGCAGGATAACACACGTGCACACACTGCATGCATTACGCAGCAATATCTACAACAGCAGAACATTGTGATGATTGACTGGCCTGCCCTATCACCAGACATGTCCCTTATAGAACATCTGTGGGACGAGCTTGGACGCAGAGTCTACAGGCAAGGTTCTCCAGCTAATCTGCAACAGCTCGAAGCTGCTCTTACACGTGAATGGGACTTGATTCCCCGGAATTTCCTTCAGAGACTTGTGCGTTCCATGCAGAGCTGCTGCCAAGCTTGTTTGCAAGCACACGGTGGACATACCAGATACTGAGGATAGTGTGAATGAAATTTTTTATTGGTTGCATTTTTTGGTTTTCTCCCTTGCCTGCACAGAATGCAACGAATTTCATAACAATCAAATGTACAAATTAATGACCAGCATGGATTCATAGGAAAATGAATAAAGATTCCAAATATGTAAACACTTATATTTACATTTCACACTCTGTTTCTGGATTATACAGGTGGTGTGTTTTTAATGTGCTTCAGTATATATTGTATGTACCATTATTTAGACAAACTATATCAGACAATTAGTTAACCTTATATGTTGTATGTACTGTTTTTTTTAGAAAACTATATCAGACAGTTAATTAGCCTTATATGTCATACCTTACAATCCCAGGCATTGAGAACAGAACTGTGGAGACTACCACTATTCTGAAAATGAAAACACTGAATCACCTCAACAGCCAATACCCCAGTCCACAGTGGATTCATGTCTTCACCGACGAATCTTCAGAAGAAGCAGTAAAGAAATGAGGAGCAGGGATCCAAATACTAATGCTCCAAAAATAGAACAGTCAATTGTTACTGGAGAACTCTCAACAAACTACAGGGCAGAACTACAGTCAATCCTAGAGGCTACAAAGATACTGGAGGAACAAAGACTTAAAGGACCAAATATAGTCTTCTTAAGCAACTGCATGTGAATTCTCCAGACTATTCAAAATGAACCTGAAGATCTCCTAACAAGGACAGCCATAGAACACCTGAATCAGCTGTCCATCAACAACAAAATGTCACTGCAGTGGATTCCTGCACATTGTGGAATTTCAGGAAATGAGGCAGCCAACAGACTGGCAAAAGCAGGCACCCAGAAGGAACAGTTTCACCACAGAGTTTCATAGAAGGAAGCAAAGACACTTATCAACAGAAAGTACAAAAATGCATGGAGCTAGATAACAAGCAGCAATTACCCACAAGACCCCATCCTAAAGTTAGATAGAAAACAGCAAACCACCATTTTTTAGGCTCCTCACTGGACACTGTAGACTACAAGCCCATCTCCACAAAATTAATGCTGCCCTAACTGACCAGTGCACATGACAAAATGGCCCCCAGACTCCAGAACACATTCTTCAAATGTGCCCTCTCTTTGGTGACTTGAGAGCTCAAACCTGGACCCAGGAGACAGAAGTGGAAGAGAATATGTGGGGCACCTGCTAGTACCTTCTGCTGACAACTGGATTCATGGAGGCAACTCATTTCCTTAATTAGACTGCCAAGCATAGGAAACTGATCACAGAAGAAGAAGATATGTCATATGTACCATTGTTTAGACAAACTATATCAGACAGTTAATTAACCTTGTATGATGTATGTACTATTGTTTAGACAAACTATATCAGACAGTTAATTAACCTTTTATGTTGTTTGCACCATTGTTTAGACAAACTATATCAGACAGTTAATTAGCCTTATCTGTTGTATGTACCATTGTTAACACAAACTATATCAGCCAGTTATTTAGCCTTATATGTTGTATGAATCGTTGTTTAGACAAACTATATCTATATCAGACAGTTAATTAATGTTATATGTTGTGTGTACCATTGTTTAGACAAACTATATTAGACAGTTAATTAACCTTATATTTTGTTTGTACTGTTGTTTAGACAAAATATATCAGACAGTTAATTACCATCATATGTTGTTTGTACTGTAGTTTACACAAACTACATCAGACAGTTAATTAACCTTATTTGTTGTATGTACCATTGTTTACACAAACTTCATCAAACAGTTAATTAACCGTATTTGTTGTATGTACCATTGTTTATACAAACTATATCGGACAGTTAATTAACCTTATATGATGTATATACTATTGTTTAGACAAACTATATCAGACAGGTAATTGACCTTAAATGTCACCATTGTCCTGGTCACCCCCTATGGAGGATGGAACCACTACTACAGGAAGCTTACACTAAACATTCACAAGCTCTTACTGTGATGGTATCTGTAGCTATTTGTTTGACATGATGATGATGCCAGCCTCATGACCAGCCTTATAATAATGCATTGTACAATCTCCTGAGGGAGCAATATTCCCACTCTTTTTTTGGGTCTTATAATAGACCCCAGAAACTACAAGGGCTCTTATTAGACATGCTTGTTTGTTATTTCAGTGTTTTATTTATTTATGACACAAACAATTCAAAGGGTTTTTTTGTGTTTGAAAGTTTACTGTGACCGTATAGGGTCTTATTTCATGTAGAAAAGAAATTGTGTGCTCTGTATATTTGTATATGTGTGTGTTTATAAGTATGTACATGAGCATTTGTCTGTGCATATGTTTATGTGTTTGTTTATGTGCATGTGAGTGTATCTTTGTATATGTTCATGAGTGATGGCAATAATGAGAAAATGATTACAGAAAAAAGTATCTCCCCTTCATTTTAATATTATATATTACAAGTGTCATAAATACAAATAGAAATCAAGTCCAACACAAAAATCTCAATCTTCAACTCCAGTGTTAAGGCAGTTCAATTATATAGCTCTAGTTTATAGCATTCTGAAATGCCCAGGGTAAAAGAGGTTTTGGGAGACTCAAAAACACACATAGTAGAGAACTGGATACAAAAGTCAAAGATATGAGTCAGTCATGGAGACACATTGAGCTGAAAGTATACAACAAGAGGAGTTGGCAGACATCATGGAAACACCTTGAGCTGATAGTATACAACAACAAGAGGAGTGGACAGACATTTCTTGAAGACCTAGGCTGTTTAGGGAGCTAGAAGTGATAATGATGATTTGACATAAACGCCAGGATTGATCAAAATTTGTTTCAGGCTGATTGTGACAACAGCTGTACTAAAACTGAGATACAGTATACTGACTTCTTGGGCATGCCAGAAAGACAAAGTCAACAACAGTTATGCTTATTTGGAGATGAGAAAGGTATGTATAATAGCAATGTTATTATTTTAAATTCATATTTTGGCTACATAAGTGTACTTGATTTCAATATCTGCACATCATGACATTTAATACTGAGCAGCAAGTGGGCTTTTGATAGAGAATTAAATCTGTTTACACAGTTTAATTAAACTTGCTTAATATATACGTAATAAAGGTAAAGGCTGCAGTAACCAGGGTAGTTATTGTGTCACACTCTCAGTCCATGCTTTTAAAGGTTCAAAATGGGTGTCTGTTGCATGAATAGAAAATATTTATAGAGGCTTGAATCTTCAGAAGCTGGTGTGAATCTACTGTACAAGTCATTCAGGTGTATGACATGGCAATAAGAGTGCTGACAGACTAGCTTCACGCTCACCTATAGCGGGGACACTGGTCCTGTACAAGGGAGAGATACTGAGGACAGTTAATGATCATCTGTTAGAATACAACACTGCAATAGATGAATCAACAAGGCTAAGATAGCTGGAATGTGGCACCAAACATAAGACTAGCAGGTATGATGTATGAGAGGATGTATCCAACATGTATACAGTCAGGATGCTACAGTACAGTAAGCATTCATACACTTCAACATTTGCTGAGGGAGACTTAGCACCAATGGGTTTGCCTGCAATGCAATGATGTCGATCCTGAATAACAATCACATAATTATCAGGATATTGTGCTTATGTGTTTGTTGCTACATTTTGCTAACAAATTTTAACTAAACATATAAGACATGCATTTCATTATTTATCTTTGCTCATTATTTTTATTATTACAGGTGTTTATTCTTGTCACCTGTGCAACACTCATTTCTTCCAAGTTGAAGTCCTGGATGAGCATATGACAACAGTACACAGAGATGGAGACTGGAAGTTTGATAATAAATGTAGTGATCTTCAGAATGTGTTACCACAGGACAGTGGAAATAACATGAATGAAGCAGTGAATAAGATTGGAGATGCCACTTTTACTGATGTAGCAAGAGAAGATAGCATCAACCTGAGACTCACTTGTAATGAAGCATCAGTGAACTTCATCAACAGCCAAGAAAGGACAGCTACAATGTTTGACAACCTACACAGTAATACATCAGTTTGTAAAAATCAAGTCTGTAACATAAATTGTAGTAAACCATTTTCTGCCAGTGAGATAAATGTTCAACTTTGTGTGAGTGACAGAGCTGTTGCTACTTGCAGTGATTTAAGCATTCATTCTCACGTGAAGCTAAAGGAAAGTAAGTCCTACAGGTGTGATAAGTGTGGTGTATTATTTACTGTGAAAGATAACATACAGCAACATAACAGAATTTATCAGCAAGAGAAGCCATACAAGTGTGATGTTTGTGATGCAGAATTTAATCAAAATTGTAGCCTAAAATTATGTGAAAGGATACATGCAGGAGAAATTCCTTATAAGTGTGATGTCTGTAGTACAGCATTTGCTCAGACAAGTCACCTGCTAAGACATAAAAGAATACATACAAGAAGTAACCCATACAAGTGTGATGTCTGTGATGCAGCATTTGTTGTAAGAAGTCGCCTAGAACAGCATAAAAGAATACATACAGGAAATAAGCCTTACAAGTGTGATGTTTGTGGTGTTGCATTTACTGAGAGAGGTCACCTAGAAAAGCATAAAAGAATACATACAGGAAAGAAGCCTTACAAGTGTGATGTTTGTGGTGCTGCATTTACTGAGAGTGGTCACCTTCAAAGTCATAAAAGAATACATACAGGAGAGAAGCCTTACAAGTGTGATGTTTGTGGTGCAGCATTTACTCTGAGCAGCACTCTACAAAGGCATAAAAGAATACATACAGGAGAGAAGCCTTACAAGTGTGATGTTTGTGGTGCAGCATTTACTCTGAGCAGCACTCTACAAAGGCATAAAAGAATACATACAGGAGAGAAGCCTTACAAGTGTTATTTTTGCACTGCTGCATTTACTCAGAGAGGTCACCTAGAAACACATAAAAGAATACATACAGGAGAGAAGCCTTACAAGTGTGATGTCTGTGGTGCAGCATTTACTGTGAAAGGTAGCCTACAAAGTCATAAAAGAATACATACAGGAGAGAAGCCTTACAAGTGTGATGTCTGTGGTGCTGCATTTACTCGGAGAGGTCAACTAGAAACACATAAAAGAATACATACTGGAAATAAGCTATATGAGTGTGATGTCTGTGGTGCAGCATTTCCTTTTTGCAGTAATCTACAAAATCATAAAAGAATACATACAGGAGAGAAGCCTTACTTGTGTGATGTCTGTGGTGCAGCATTTACTGCAAAAGGTAGCCTACAAAGTCATAAAAGAATACATACAGGAGAGAAGCCTTACAAGTGTGATGTCTGTGGTGCAGCATTTACTCTGAGCAGTAATCTACAAAATCATAAAAGAATACATACAGGAGAGAAGCCTTATAATTGTGATGTCTGTGATGCAGCATTTACTGAGAGTGGTCATCTACAAAGACATAAAAGCATACATACAGGAAATAAGCCATACAAGTGTGCTGTTTGTGGTGCAGCATTTACTGAGAGTGGTAGTCTACAAAGACATAAAATTATACATACAGGAGAGAAGCCTTACAAGTGTGATATCTGTGGAGCAGCATTTACTCTGAAAGGTCCTCTACATAGACATAAAAGTATACATAGCTTAGTGTGAGTGATAATTCTGCTGCTGCTGCTTGAAGTGATTTAATCATTTGGTCTCACAAGATAATAGACGAAGGCAAATCCTACAAGTGTGATATTTATGGTGCATCATTTATTGAGAAAGATAACCTACAACAAACATAAAAGAATACATACAGGAGAGAATCCTTACTGGTGTAATGTTTGTGATATATCATTTATTGAGGAAGATAACATACAACAACATAAAAGAATACATACAGGAGAGAATCCTTACTGGCATGATGTTTGTGATGAAGAATTTATTCAGTGTCTTCTTCTTGTTTGGTCCTTGATGCTGACTGACAAAGCAATCAGTGACCAACATGCCTGGTGGTGCCTTGTAGGGTAGCAACAAACTGTCTTTACTTTGCACATTCAACAGCCAACCTTTGTTTGGTCCCCAGCTCTGGTTCATGCTTAGCATTTCAGCCTCCACAGTTCTCTGATAGGTGGCTTAGGTGAAAGATAACCTACAGCAGCATAACAGAATAGATGCAGCAGAAAAGCACTTCAGTTGTAATGTTTGTGGTTAGCATTTAGGTCGAGAGGTCAACATGAGTACATAAAAGAGTGCACTTAAAAGTAAAGCCTTACAAGTGTGATGTTTGTGGTGCAGCATTTACTCAGAATGTTAACCTACAAAAACATGGAAAAGTACATACAGCAGAAATACCTTACAAGTGTGATGTTTGTGGTGCAGCATTAACTGAGGCAGGTAACTTACACAAATTTAAGAGAATATATACAGGTAGTAAGCCTTACATGCACCCGTGTGTTACTGGGGCCCAATAGGGGAGCAAAAAATGATAACACTGTACCCTACCAGGCATGTCCTAAAAAGCGACTAAGGAGGGTTGGGCATGGGGCTGGTTACCCCATCCCGTAAAAAACTTTTTACCACAAAAACTTCAACAAACATGGACAAGTCAAATAAAGAATATACATCAACTCAGCCACCCAAGACAAAAGAAGGTGCTCTGAAAAAGAGGCACGTGAAGCAACCTAGAGAAAGCTGAAAGGAGTCTGGGTTGCCGACTAACCTTTTTTCATGTAGGAAAATCTCCAGGATTGGCACCTGGAATGTTCGCACTCTGTGTGAACAAAGGAAAACTGCACAGGTAGCAGTAGACATGACAAATCACAGGATTGATATCCCGTGTCACTGTGAGACACGGCGGAAAGGCAATGAGAAGAGGAGATTGATCACAGGCGAAATGGTGTTGTCCTCAAGACATGAGGAGGAAAGAGCCCACCACAGTGAAGTTGTGGCTCTAATGCTGTCCAAGGAAGCACAGAAGGCACTTATAGAATGGGAAGCAATGGGACCCTGAATTATAACAGCAAGGTTTAAATCAGCCAAAAAGAAAGTAAATATAAACATCATTCAGTGTTATGCACCAACAAATGATAAAGAAGAATCTGTGAAAGAAGACTTTCACACTAGACTACAAAGTGTCTTGGACAATAAGAAAAAAAGGGACATCACAATTTTGATGGGGGACCTAAATATGAAAATAGGAACAGACAACGCTGGTTTTGAAGAAATCATGGGAAAGCATGGATTAGGTATGATGAACGAGAATGGGGAACTATTAGCAAACTTCTGTGCTTCAAATCAACTAGCTATAGGAGGAAGCATATTTCCACATAAAAGAATACATAAAGCAACATGGATATCACCAGACCACAGAACTGAGAATTAGATTGATCACATATGCATAAGCAAGAAGTTTAGGTCATTTTTGCATGATGTGAAAGTATGTAGAAGAGCAGATGTTGTATCAGACCACCATCTTCTGTTGGCTAAAACAAAATTAAAACTCAAGAAATTTACAACAGCATATAGCTATAGACAACAGTATAATGTGGGATATCTAAGAAATCAGGAAATAAGAGAAACATTTTCAATCACAGTATCCAACAAATACCAAGGACTTGAACTGCTGGAAGATGAAACAGGTATGGAAGACCACTGGCAACAAGTAAAAAATATATGGAACGAGACATGTGAAGAAGTACTGAGAAAAAGAGAACATCAGCACAAAGCGAAGATAACAACAGAAATAATTAGTAAGATAGAAGACAGGAAAAACAAGAAAGCAGATTTAAACAGAAGCTCTAAAGCCAAGGCTCATGAAGTGTACATAGAAGCAAACAAAAAAGTAAGAAGAATTATCAAAAGAAACAAGATGAAATATATTGATGATTTGGCAAGGGAAGCAGAGGAAGCTGCAGGCAAAGGAAATATGAGGGATATGTAGAACACAAAGAAGCTAACAGGGAAATATAAGCAAGCAAATGGCCTCATAAAAGATAAGAATGGAAAATTGCTTAGTAATATGCAAGAACAAATGAAGAGATGGACAGGGCATTTTGAGGAACTTCTCAATAGACCATCTCCAACTAATCCCCCAGACATCCAGCCAGCAGAAGAGGAGCTACAAATCAGCTGCGAATGACCAAGTAGAGAAGGAATAAAGCTTCTGAAAGATGGAAAAGCAGCTGGTCCAGATTGCATTCCAGCAGAGGCCATCAAAACAGATATTGATACCTTTACAGAGATATTATACAAACTACTTGGCAAAGTCTGGGAGAGAGAGGTAATTCCAGCAGAATGGAAGGAAAGTTATCTGGTCAAGTTGCCTAAGAAGGGAAATTTACAAGAGTGCACAAATTATAGAGGAATCATGTTACTATCAGTGCCAGGAAAAGTATTAAACAGGATCATCCTGGAGAGATTAAGAGTCCATAGACAAGCAACTGAGAGATGAACAAGCAGGTTTTCGACAAAATAGATCCTGTACAGACCAGATAGCCACATTGAGAATAATAGTTGAACAAAGTCTGGAATGGAATTCATTGCTATACATCGGATTTGTGGACTATGAAAAGGCATTTGACAGTGTAGAAAGAGAATCGCTTTGGAAATTGATGAGGCATTATGGAGTTCCCATGAAGATCATTAACTTAATAAAGAAGACCTATGAAGACATGACATGCAGAGTTCTTCATGAAGGACAATTTACAGAACAGTTTAGGATTAGAACATGGAGTGAGACAGGGATGCCTCTTGTCTCCATTTCTTTTTATACTAGCAATAGATTGGGTTATAAAACATCGACATCACACAACAGAAATGGAATCCAGTGGAATCTGACTAGACAGCTTGATGATCTGGATTTTCCAGATGACTTGGCTCTTTTGTCCCATAATCATAATCAGATGCAAGAGAAAATGAAAATTCTCAATGAGAGGTCACAACAAGTGATCCTGAAAATACACAGAGAAAAGACAAATATGAGAATTTATGCAAGAAATGATAACAAGGTTGAACTTGAAGAATACCACTAAAAGATGTAGAATCTTACACATATCTTGGAAGTAATATAGACAAAGTTGGAGGGACAGACCGTGATATCAAAATAAGAATACAAAAAGCAAGAGGAGTGTTACATCTATTTTTCCACAACCAATTTTGATGCGAGACTTAACAGATTACCAGATGCCGTAATCTATGTTAAATGTACTTAGGTATGCATCTATGTTTATGATATAACTTAAACTTATTATGCACCAAAGTGCACATATTCAGTGCACCAATATTCGTTAGTTGCCATAGAGTGCTGATGACATCAGAGTGACGTCATAGAGCAGAGAGACAAGATGCCAGTTTTGAAGACAGACGTTGTGCTGGTCTTTTGAGTCCCATGTTGCGGGATTAACTTATTATAATTTGATGTCTTAGCTACCTTCCAGTGCGAAGCGTTAGCCACAGCCAAGTTCGATTTATCTTCGTCAATATCTCCACGTGATATTTGACGTAAGTACTTTTTACAAGATTTTTACAGGGCTTCAGTATGGCATTGTGACCTACTGCTAGTGAGTTTCAAAATCCATTAATTACGAAAAATATATAAAAGTCGAACAATTGTTATGATGTATCAAGATAAGATGTCCGGCCAACAGAAGTTTAAATACGTTTTCTTTCAATGACTAAATATGGAAAGAAGTGAATTATCTTCACCTCAATACTTTACCGTTTGCGGATCGTCCAACGGTCATTGAGGTCAGTCAAGTTTGACATTGGAACATTTATATTACATGCAGAATTTGTATTACCATGCTTGATGTTCCTGTGTGTCTTCAAGATAATGTCGTCCATGTATCGTCTAATAAACATGTTATATTAACTGTATCTCAAGCCAATTCAGCGTCCATCAATTACACCATATTGGTCGGCCACCTGTAAGCCCAACCAAACTGACAGCATTCTTAGTCAGTAGCATTATGAAGTATATATTAGTCGGCCACCTGTAAGCCCGACCAAACTGACAGCATCATTAGTCAGTAACCTTATAAACTATGAACATTTGCGTTATAAAATCAAGAACTCAAACTTCAAACAAACTATATTGACGCCCAATCATTACTACATCTGGTGTGCCAGTTTCAAGGGAAGCAGCTTCAAGAACTCATGCAACAATTCAAGTGATCTTACCAGGGCAAATCTTCGCAAATTACCAAGATCAAGGACACTGTTTGCGCTTTGAGAGATCTACCCAACGGTTTTCAAGATTGACTTTCAAGCGATCCTGATCCAAGTTTGTTTGTCATCTATCAACTGTGAATTTCTTCTGCATTGTAAGGCTCTTATGCAATGCCCGAGATCCAAAATTGCTAGCTCTGCGAGGACTGGGAAATTATTTCTTTGAAAAAGATAAGTGAATTAATGTTCTGTTTACCATTGCATGTTTTAGTTGAGCCTATTTTAACATGTCCATAGTCATGTTATATGTTACATGTTCAGTGTTTTAATGTGGGCAGGTTGGGAGGTCGATCTGACAAACAAGGTTCATCTCGAAGCTGATTCGGGCTCTTGTCAGATGTTCTATAGAATTTAGTTTGTTAGTGTGACAGTGTCCTTAATTCTACTGATTATAAGTCCGTGGTTAAGTCACGGCACCAGATTATCACTATGTGACAGGGCACGGTACCAAATTATAATTTGTGACCGTGTTCTCTAATTCTGCTTTTTCAATAAATGTCCATCAAGTGTTATTACTAGCTTCCCGCTAGAGATGTAGATTCTTGTGGAAATGTAGCAGGTTCGTTCTTCTCTCGAATTGATGGTTTTAAGGTGCTATAGTGGTGTACTTCTAACTGTGTTGTAATTTTTTTCCATTTAAATCATTCGACCAATCTGCATAACTCGGCTGAGTCATATATCTTGTAACAAGGTTTATTTACAAAGTGCATAAATAAACAAATGCAGCTGGAAAACAAATCAATATTCTTTGTTGTGATTGTAGTTTACTGTAGGTCTCTGTATTTACTTTTCTTCCTTCTAAATTGTGTGAGTACCCAGGAATCTCGTGCAACTCACGATCTAGGTCATCTTGTCCTTTGTTTCTTCAACTCTTCAGTACATGTAGTGTCGTCTTTTATCTACAATAATTAAAGTTACTATTTTCTTCAGATGATGAGTCCTCATATACATCTGTGACTGTTTTCTTCCTTTAACATAAATCAAATCCTATCTGGGGACTGAAATAAACATTGAGATCGTACTTACATGTGTTACTACTCAACATAGTCTTTCCTCCTTGTACAGAAATATAGCTACCGCTTATATTCTATTGTGAAAAAAAAAACGATATCATTAAAGTCTACACACAGTATGCTTCTTTCTGAAATACTTTAAGAACTTCAACTTAAAACCTTTCTTTGTGGTTCCACGAAAGTTGAGACAGCTCAAACATGGCTTCTCATCAGCTTACAAGTAGAAACACAACCTTCCCCGAGGTCGTCTAGATGGAACTGCCCTAATGAGAATATTAACCTCTTAGCCCGACAGGTGTTGTGGGCCCTTGTCACCATCAATGATTTTGATTGGTCTACTAAAAATGTATGACCTTATCTCATTGGCACCTATAATGCCTGGGTAACAGACCTCACTGTCACATAAGTTTCAATTGAGCGATAATTCCGGTTCAAGGCTAAAAACCTTGCTGAAGTTCTGATCGCTACTTGTCTCTTACAACAATTATTGCTTAGCTGTAACGTCAAGTTTTTATTGTTGTTATTGTTATATTTCTTCTATCCGTACCTTGGTTTTATAATTGACTTTGTTTGTGACCGTCCTTCTAAGCCTATCTATTACTTATTTCTATACACACGTTATATTTATACCTTGTGTCGTTACTTGTCTTGTTTTTATTCGCAGCTGTCATTGCATACTTAGCAATAGTTATCATATTTATTTCTGCTTTATTATTTGTTTGATTCCTGTGAACGTTGTCATTAGTTCCATTATAACTTGTCATTGTTGCTGTTGTTGTTGGTCTATATCGTACGTAATTTATTTGTATATCTCGTTACATGACTATTAATGCATTAATAACTATATCATAAATAATAATTATAATATAGCATTTACTTCATTATAACATATATTTCGACTAAGTTAGTCATTGTGAGTGGAAAACATGGCGACTCTAGAATCCTTCATGAGGATTAGAACAGAATTTGATACAAAGGGAAGCACGTAGAGAATTTGCTTCCTATTTGATTGACTCAGGGAGTCATATATATATAGTTACTATGGATATTTTGGATCATTTTCTCCGGGAGGGAGATAGATTACATTTATGTGGGTCAAGCTGTGAGGAATATGCCATAGAACATTTCTTAATTCAAATGAGCCAGGATCTTAAGGAGTTTGCTTTTTGTGTGTGTGGATATGACCCTTCACGGGAGAAAGCAGTGAGACTTTATAAATTATTATCCACTATTTTTTATGATGAAGGTATACTAACTACTCAAGACAGTAGTGTTGTTGTTGTTGTTGTTGTTGTTGTTGTTGTTGTTGAGTTGGATGCGTTGAATAAAAAACGATAAATGAGCATAAGAGTAAGGAGAAGACACTTGCTAATCAGCTGATGCAGCAAAAAGTGGAAGATGAGAATAAGTTGTCAGCAATGGATTTTGAAAATGCTGCATTAAAGAATACAGCGACGTTGTTGATAGTAGATAATAAGAAATTTTATGACTTTTCTCTTAGTCAGAAGAAAGAGTTAGAGGATGAGGTGACCTCATTGAAACAGATGTTGGATAACCAGATAAATAAAGTGAACTCTTCCACGCTTGAATTAAAAACTACTGCGGGAAGATAATGAGAAATTTATGATTGAACCTCAGAGAGGTAATGAGACGTGTAAGACATTATGTGATGAATTGAAATCGAGATGTGAAAAGATAAAGTCAGATTATGACAATTTGATTTCTGAACGTATCAGTTTGAAATCAGAAAATGAAGAAAGGAAAATAGAATTTTACAATACTGATACTGTATCAACCTTGAGAGATGATCGTTTAACTGATGACAGGGTGACTACCTTAGAATGAGAATCATTACTCCTGAATGAAAAACATAGATATTCTGAACTAGAAAAGAGAAGGCAACAGCAGATCGATGGACTTTCAGCTAGGTTGGCTACAGTTGATTCCTTACTCATTAGTGAGAGGAAAGTAACTATTGACTTCGAAAAAGTAAATAAAAAGCAGAGGGAGGAGATTGCACTCATGAATTTGGAGGATTCTAAATTAAGAAAGAGGATTGATGGTCTTTTGGATGTGGTCTTAGACAACAAGGTGTTATCTGCTGTCAAGGTTGACAAAGTTCAATGTAAAGTTGATGATCAACACCTTACCAAAACAAAGAGTCAGCACCAAACACTCCATGTTGAAATTCAGAAGGATGTTAATAAATCTTTTCGGGGCAGTTATAATTTCCCTCGACCTGTTTCTTATACAGGTTTTTCCTCACTTAACAGATCTGACTGATGAGGGTGGATCATGGCGTAAGGCCAATGATAGCAGTATCTCCAGGGCAAAATACCCACAACATGAAAAACAAGGGTCATAAGGGTAATACATACCATGTTAACAGTTATCAGGCTGTGCCTGAAAAAAATGTTTTATGGCATGCGCAATCTGCCAACTTGACAGTTGATAATAATACTGCTTGGGATAGGAATAATACGGATAAACGGAATTGTGCTACTATTGCACCATTCATGAAATAACCACATGTACATAGTAATTATTCACCGCGCGACTAATAATGATAATGTCATTGATACTCTGGCTCAGTTGCGATCTGGCTGACATCATATGTCACTGAATCGCACTGTTCTGGTGCACAACATTCCATCGCATACAACTTGGTATGCACTTCGAAATTTTTTTCAAAAAGTTGGTAATGTTAAATTTGTTCACATGTTCGAACTATATAATTCTTATAACCAGCTGGCTTTTGTTCGCTTTGCTGACAATTGTGATGCTCACAGAGCTGTCAAATTCATTCATGGTGCTACTTTTGTGCACCATCAATTAGACGTGCAACTTGTACAAAACTCTGCACCACGCACTTTATAGTTGCATTTGCTGGTGCGTTCTTTTTCATTCCTTTCCAGATGTTTTGTACTTGTCTTCTCTACTATTGCAGATTCTTCTCTGTTCTTTATATCATTTATGTCTTGCATATTTGTATTTCTTTATTTTCAGATATCCTGTCTGTTTCAACTTTCTTCACGTGTGATATCTTTCTTTATTATTGTTTTTATTATTGGGCCGGTTAGCTCATTATTATTTTTTTGGTACTATATTCATTACTATTTTTATCTACTATCACTGCATCTCTCTCTTGTTTGTTGAAAACAGTCTCAGCTAACATGATTCGGTGGTCGAAAGAACACCAAATCACGTTGGATCATATTAAATCACTTGTTTTCATCTCCGCCTGTTGTACATTTACCAAACGCTTTTGGACTCGGTGGTGTATTCCTGCAGTGTTACTCAGAGAATGTACGGTACTTACTGCTGTTCTTTCACATTCTCAAGATTCTACAGAGACACTATGCCTTACCGAAAGTCAAGCCTCTACACCAAATCAGTTCTAGGCTACCACTTGTGACACATGACTATATTATCATTCAATTATATTATTATGTTCCAGAAGACACCATATGATGTTTGAATTGACTATGCATCGTTGCTTCAACATTAACATTTCAAGGATTTTATACATATAACATTCCATTCATACAGTGTGACGTGGTGAAATTAAGAAAAATGCTGGAATCAGAACTTAACTTTTCCAACAGAATGATATCTACACTGCAACTTCAAATTAATGCTATGCATTGGTAACAATCTTGCCATATGACATTATTATTCGTGACTTTATTGGTTCCTTCATTTGTGGTGCCATGTATGGTTCATGAACTTTTATTACAATGACATTACTTAATTAGGTTTATTATTTATTATCTCGGGTCCACTATATGCAGTGATGGAAGATCAATTAAAGAAATCAAGACAAGACTTGAGATGGCCTCAGCTGCCATGACAAGGTTGAATGTGATCTGGAAAAGTAACATCAGTTTTCCTGTGAAGATCAAATTATACAAATCACTTGTATTATCTATTCTCTTGTATGGGTGTGAGAGCTGGACGCTCACTGCAGATACGGAGCGAAGGATTCAGGCTTTCGAGCATAAATGTTATAGAAGAATTTTGCGCATTTGCTAAAAAAGAGCACAAAACAAATGTCTATGTTAGAGAGAAGATAAACACCTATGCAGGCCACCAAGAACCACTTTTGTCAACAGTGAAACGTCGAAAGCTTGCCTGGTTTGGGCATGTAACTCGTCATGACTCCCTTTCGAAAACGATCCTTCAGGGAACAGTCGAAGGTAAACGGAGAAGAGGAAGGCAGAGAAAATCCTGGGCTGATAACATCAAAGAATGGGCAGGACACGGTTTTTCCACACTTGTACGCATTGCTGAGGATAGAGAGCAGTGGAGGACCCTGTCTGCTGATGCTTCCACCATGGCACCCCTACGACCCATGACCGGTTACGGGCTGAGATGATGATGATGATTTATTATACAGATGTGTTGTAAATCATTTTGATAAATTAGATATCACACTTGCATAACACGGTTGATTTTCACATGACACATTTTAGTTAGTAATTTCATCATTCATGCTTCATTGACGTCGCTAAGTAATCTTACATCCTTCTAAGAGTATTGTTTGATTCGACTATTTTCTTTCATCTTTTCCTCATTCTTACATGTATATTTTTACATGCATACTGTTAGTTTCCGTTTTTATTTCTTCATTCATTTAGAATTTTTTCGTTAGCATTTTGTTTGTTTGTTATCTCCATTCATCATCTATTTTCACTAGGACTATAACATGCTCCTATTTTTATTGATAGTTATTATACTATTTCATCCATTCCATCTCATTCTTTTGATTTGAATTTAGTATCACATATCTTTTACCATTATTCGTAGTTTCATACATAGATTTTATTATATTTATTGATTGACGTACCAGATAATTTGATTGAAATCGTCGCGATAAGTTGAAAAATAAATAATATAATTATTTTTTTTATCCGGGATCGAGGTATACTGTTACGTCCATTTTCGCACAAACAATTTTGATGCGAGACTGAACAGATTACCAGATGCCGTAATCTAACTATGTTAAACGTACTTAGGTACGCATCTATGTTTATGATATAACTTAAACTTATTATGCACCAGAGTGCGTTTCATACATGGATTTTATTATATTTATTGATTGACGTACCAGATAATTTGATTGACCTCGTCACGATAAGTTGAAAAAAAAAAAATAATTATATTTTTTTTATCCGGGATCGAGGTATACTGTTACGTCCATTTTCGCACAACCAATTTTGATGCGAGACTTAACAGATTACCAGATGCCGTAATCTATCTATGTTAAACGTACTTAGGTACGCATCTATGTTTATGATATAACTTAATTTTATTATGTACCAGAGTGCACATATTCGGTGCACCAATATTCGTTAGTTGCCATAGAATGCTGATGATGTCAGAGTGACATCATAGAGCAGAGTGACGAGATGCCGGTTTTGAAGACAGACATTGTGCTGGTCTTTTGAGTCCCATGTTGCGGGATTAACTTATTATAATTTGATGTCTTTGCTACCTTCCAGTGCGAAGCGTTAGCCACAGCCAAGTTCGATTTATCTTTGTCAATATCTTCTTCTTCTTCAATCCATAACTGCCAACCGTCAAAGCAGTTAGCGACCATCACGCCTGGTGGCGTCTTGTAGGGCAGCAATAAATTTATTCCACTTTGCTTGATCGGCGGCCATCCTTCGTACAGTGCCCCAACTGTGGTTCATTCTTTGCATTTCAGCTTCCACAGTTCTCCACCAAGTTGTTTTTGGTCGGCCTCTCTTTCACTTTTCCTCTGGGGTCCATAGCATAGCTGTTCTTGTGATGGTATCAGGGTCCCTTCTGAGGACGTGGCCAACCCAACTCCAGCATCTGCCAGCTACCTTCAGGATAATGGCTATATCTTTGTTGTGCTGACCATTCCCTCTACCAGAATAAAGTACTGTTTCCCCTGTAGCTGTTTTTATTCTCCCCATCCCTGTCCATCTGCTCTCGCTTATTCCAGGATATGTAGTTTGTAATTCCTCATCTCTGCTGTGATCTGTCTCAGCTTTCCTGCCTCATTCATGGTTCTGACATTCCAAAAACCAATTCTGGTTTCGTGTTTTGCGGTCTGGGCATCCGTTTTCATGCCAGTGGCTTCCTTTCAGCTTTCACCACTGTCAGTCATATGAGCCTGAGACTCCGGATGTGCAACCCGCATCAAAGTTTTTTTCATTTATTGCCGTTTCCGTAACATGTGCGATTGTTTACATAGACAGGGGTGTCGGCCCTGTGCTAAAACCCCCAACCTGGAGGACCAGGGTACCAGCTTTTGTCTGACCCCTACCCACGCAGACCAGTCCAGTTTGGTTGAACCTACCAGGAGTAAAACTACCACTGGCATAGCTCTGGGGATTGTCAGGGCACACAAGCTGCCATACCGCTACAAGGTATAGGTATCATCATCTCCACGTGATATTTGACGTAAGTACTTTTTACAAGATTTTGACAGGGCTTCAGTACGGCATTGTGACCTACTGCTAGTGAGTTTCAAAATCCATTATTACGAAGAATATATAAAAGTCGAACAATTGTTATGATGTATCAAGATAAGATGTCCGGCCAACTGAAGTTTAAATACGTATCCTTTCAAGGACTAAATATGGAAAGAAGTGAATTATCTTCACCTCAATACTTTACCGTTTGCGGATCATCCAACGGTCATTGAGGTCAGTCAAGTTTGACATTGAAACATTTAAATTACATGCAGAATTCGTATTACCATGCTTGATGTTCCTGTGTGTCTTCAAGATGATGTCATCCATGTATCGTCTAATAAACATGTTATATTAACTGTATCTCAAGCCAATTCAGCGTCCATCAATTACACCATATTGGTCGGCCACCTGTAAGCCTGACCAAACTGACAGCATTCTTAGTCAGTAGCATTATGAAGTATATATTAGTCGGCCACCTGTAAGCCCGACCAAACTGACAGCATGATTAGTCAGTAACCTTATAAACTATGAACATTCGCGTTATAAAATCAAGAACTCAAACTTCAAACAACCTATATTGACTTCCAATCATTACTACAAGGAGCTTTCATTGCATTGGGAAACAAATGGAGAACAAGAGAAATCAAGTCCAACACGAAAATAAGAATCTTCAACTCAAATGTGAAGTCAGTCCTATTGTATGGCTCTGAGACATGGAAAACAACAAAAACCACAACCAAAAAGCTACAGACTTTTATTAATGGGGGGCTTGCGTAGAATAGAAGGACTGAAATGGTAAACCACTGACGAAGTGACAAATGTGGAATTGATGACAAGAACCAGACAAGTGCCAGTGGAACAAGAGTTGAGAAGAAGATGCTGGTGGTGGATAGGACACACATTGAGGAAACCATGTTGATATAGCATTACAAGGCAGTCCTTATTCTGAAACCCACAGGGAAAGAGAGACAGAGGTAGACCAAAAAAACACATGGAGAAGAGAACTGGAAAAAGAGTTGAGGAAAAAAGATGACAGAGGTGAAAATGATGAGGAAAAAACGGAAAGAACTTGAGTGGATGGCACAGGACAGGAAGACTTGGCATGTGTTTTGTTGAAGGCCTATGCTCCTTGGGGAGCTAAAGGGTATTGATAGAAGGAAGCCGTACAAGAGTGATGTTTGTGGTGCAACATTTACTCACAGCTGTTTGTGCCTTCTAAAACATCACTACTTTAGTTGCACACCCGTTCTCTTGATCTGAAGGCAATAAATCTTTTTACCCAGTGATCACACCATCATTTACTTTGGTGGGAAATATCAGCTGACTTTGGCTTGAAAATCATGAAATTTTAGCCAGTTTCAATGTTTTCCTGGTACTGGACTAAAATAATTTCCTAGAAATTAACTTTAGCCAAAATATTATCTTTATGTGGATTTCAATTGTTTTATTATTTTTGTTGTTGTTGCTTTGTAGCAGCTAGTACAAAACATCATCATCATTAGAGGAAAATATTACCAAGGATGACACATTTACTAATTAAATATCTTAAAATCTATGGAGCCGTGACAGTGAAATTTTATGTTGTTTTTTTTTTTTTTTTTTTTTTTTTAAATGTTGAAGAGAAATTAAAGATGTTCTTGGCCTAATTTCATCTTAGCAGCCAGCAGCCTAAATGTAGGTTAGTCAGTTTCATAAGTAAGGGATAACAAAAACAGAAGCATGAAGGGGCAGAAAGAAGATGGACCAGAAGGATTACATATGGATGGATGCCTGTGGAAATGACAGAGTTTGTGGGAGATGATGGACCAGAAGGATTACATATGGATGGATGCATGTGGAAATGAAAGAGTTTGTGGGAGAGGATGGACAAGAAGGATTGCATATGGATGGATGCATGTGGAAATGACAGAGTTTGTGGGAGATGATTGGACCAGAAGGATTACATATGGATGGATGCATGTGGAAAATGAAAGAGTTTGTGGTGAGAGGATGGACAAGATAGGATTGCATATGGATGGATGCATGTGGAAATGAAAGAAGCTTTGTGGGAGGGACGATGGACAAATGATAGGGGGCATCATTGGTAAGTAGTAACATTTTTTGTAGTTATGTTGTGGGTTCCTCCGTGACCTACAATGAGGGGGTGCTTATTAAAGTACATGGCATAATAATTGTATACCATGAAGATGAAAGTTTTGCTTTTAAATTGGGGGTGATCATGGAAAAAAAGAAGTTTGAAAGTTAAAATGCAAGTAGTGAAAATTTAGAGAAGAAACCAAATTCTAGAACCAATACCATCCTGTTAGCTATGGCTTTAGAATTAGAGGCACATGTATTAATTTAGAAATGTTATTTATGAATGGAATAAAAGTTCAGAAACAGTCAGTTGCGTGATAAATTCTCGCAACATCGTTTTATTTCAATATCTGTTTTATAACGCAAGGGCAACAACTGCTTGAAATTTATAGTCACTTTTCTCGGTAAGCATTTGTCTTCTCGCGTTGGGATCGAATGCAGTTAAGTTTGAGCTGTGGTCATTTTTGCGCTGGACTGCGCATGACTTGTATTGTTGTTTGGTCGATCGGTTTCCGCCCACCACTAGTGGGAGTGAGCGATTTGGAATGGCGAAAGAGATGCCTCGTTGAAGAGGGGATCTCCGCTATTTTTTGTTCTGTCAGGGATGTGTAGTCCTCTTATGGATATTTCGTTTATTCGAGATAATACCTCTAGTGTTTTCCCACATGTCGGGAGGCGTGATATTTCTGTGTATTTCATGAAGGCAAGCTCACATGTCGCTGCATTGTACTGCATCGGTTGATGCATGTACCAGATACCATTACTTGCTACTTTGTTAAATGAACTAGGTTTAGAAAACATTTATTATCTAGAGGATATTTTTGAGGACATTATTTATACTTCGGCAGACGTGTCTGTCTTGCTGAAGTCAAACTAAGGAGAGTGAACTGATCTCATACATCTGGTTATCTCCTGGCTGTTATAGAAAAGGATGGAGTTTTACACCTGACTACATTTACAGCACTATGAAATATAACATGCATCTGACTAATCATTGTAATGCTGTCTACCGTTTATTGCTGTATTGAATGTTGCTGTGATAATGACTGTTTGATGTGCCTACACATTTGCGTAACCATTTTGTCACTGTGGCGTCCACAATAAATAATGAAGAAAAACGTCAACGGCTGTTTCAAGACTCATTGACTTTATACGTCGTGAGTGTACTGACGTCCTATGTGGATTGCCCTGTTATTGTTGCATGAACATTGTTTTGACTGAACACATCTACACACTACACAAAACCAGACATGCGGATGCCATCCATCATCATATGGCATCACGCATCATGAGAGTCCGAATATTACAACATGCTCATGACTCGCAATGTGCTGGACATATGGGTTTTGCCCGTACGAAGTCGAGAGTCCTTGCGGCTTTCTTTTGGCCTTTTGTCAATAAGGACATTCGTATTTACTGCCGATCATGCACGGTATGTCAGGAGGTCAAATCTAGAGGACCACGACATGCTGCGCCTATCCAGGCTGCTGACATTCCTATTCGGCCGTTTCAGAAAATGGCCATAGATATTATTGGCCCTTTTAAGGTCAAGTCGGCCAGAGGACATCAGTTTATCCTTACATGTGTCGATATGTGCACACGTTGGCCAGAGGCTATTCCTCTTAAGAGTATATCTACTACAGATATCGCAGATGCTCTTTGGTTGATATTTTCTCGCTTGGGGTTCCCCAGAGAAATATTGTCAGACCATGGCACTCTAAACTCATTATCTGAAGCCCCTGACACTATGTCACAGGTAATGTCTACCTTACATATTGAACGATCTCTCAGTAGTATCAACCATCCTATGTCTAATGGGTTAGTTGAGCGTCTGAATAGAACGCTCAAGACTTTGCTTGGTAAGATAACTGAAGATCATCCTCAAGATTGGGACAGGGTTTTACCCGCGGCTCTCTTTGCCTATAGAGAAGTCCCTAATGAACACACAGGATTTTCTCCCTTCGAACTTGTCTTTGGCGCGCGTCCGCGCGGCCCTATGTCTTTATTACACGATCTCATCACTGCCGATGATATTAGCGATGAAACTCAATCCTCATATGAGTATGTCATTGCTCTTAGACAAAAGATCATTGAGGCATGTAAGCCAGCAACTGCTTCATCAGAAATTGCTAAAGAGAAGGCAAGGCAGTTTGCTAACAAGAATAGATGTCTACGACAACTTTGTCCAGGTGACAAAGCATTCGTCCTACTCCCCAGTAGGGAAAATAGACTTCTTATTGCATGGAAAGGTCCGTATGCATTAGTCTCTCGGATTTCCGATGTTGACTATGTGGTCGATATTGATGGAAAGCATAAAACTTTCCACATAAACATGCTTTCGGAATTTCACGAACGTCCGGACTATTTGCTGCCTATTTTCCAGACAACGGATGATGCTCCTGCACCTCACGGTCATTATTCATCCCTGTCTGTCATTCAGGATGAGGAAGCTACCTTCTCTGATGTCAACCTTCCCCTTCCAGTGGTTCCATTACATTCCACGGAATCTTGGAAAAACGTTTCTGTTTCTCCTAATCTTTCTGGTGACGAACATCGACAAGTCTCGTCGATGTTACAAACATTTCAGGATGTTCTCACTGACATTCCTGGACACACAGATGTCATAGAACATGACATAATTCTTACCGACAATAATCCAATTAGGGTTAGGCCGTATCCTATTCCTGTACACTTTCAGTCGCAAGTGGAAAAGGAATTGGATGAAATGATTCAATTAAATATAATTGAACCATCGACTTCACCATATTCTTCTTCCATGGTTATTGTCCGGAAGAAGGATAAGAACATACGAATTTGCGTTGATTATCGCAAATTGAATCAGGTCACAAAGTTCGACGCTGAACCGATGCCTTTGTTAGAAGATCTACTGATTAGACTTTCTAATTCTAGATTCTTCACTAAACTTGACTTGTCTAAAGGTTATTGGCAAGTGCCTTTAGCAGAGCATGCCAAACCTCTTACTGCTTTTTCTACACCTAGGGGTCTATTTCAATGGAATGTTATGCCTTTTGGTCTCATGAACGCCCTGCCACTTTCGTTCGCATGATGCGTCGAATTCTGTCACATCGTTCGGATGTCATCGCATACTTAGATGACATCTGTCTCTTCAGTGATACCTGGGAAGATCACTATTTAGGGTTATTTGACTTACTGTCCACTCTACGTGAGAATAATTTGACAGCAAAACCTTCTAAAGCTTTTGTTGGTTTTGGTGAAATCTCTTTCCTGGGTCATCGTGTTGGTCATGGTCTCTTGAAGACAGAAGACCACAATACTTCCAAATTACTGAACATCTCTGTTCCTAAAACGAAGAAACAAGTTAGGAGTCTCTTAGGTTTAATTCAATTTTATGGGAGATTTATTCCAAATTTATCTTCGATCATGGCACCTCTCTCAACATTGTTGAAGAAAGGTTCGCCTAATCTGGTCCGTTTGGTCTGAAGAATGCCAACTCTTCCCACTAGACCAAATCAAGAATATATTTTCTTCTCCTCCCATCTTAAGATTACCTACTCTTGATAGGACTTTTGTTCTTCGGAGTGATGCTTCATCCACTGGGATTGGAGCAGCACTGATGCAAGAATATGCAAATACTCTGCATCCTGTTATGTACATTTCTAGAAAACTAAATGCGGCAGAGAGGAACTACTCGGTTTTAGACCGTGTGTTGTTAGCGATGGTTTGGTCAATTCTAAAGCTACAAAGATTCCTCCTGGGCGCACATTTCATTCTAGAGACTGATCAGAAAGCTCTTACAGCTATTCAGACTAAGAATTTGAAGAGTTCGAGATCCACTTCGATATGCTATAAGCTCTTCAACCTTTTCACTTCACGGTACGAGCTATCCGTGGTGCGGATAATGTGATGGCTGACATTTTGTCTAGATGCCCACATGACTCCAACTAATACTTCTGTCCTATATTTCTATATATTACAGAGTCATAACACACCTATATTTCTACAATAGATTAGCACATCTGTACCTACTTTATATGTACACACTATCGTGCTTTGTTGTCATCTTCTTCTGTTCGTTTTTTAAGATGATAGAGGAGGACTGAGTAGTTAATATAAGGGCCGTTAGTTTACTAAACAGCCACAATTGTTAATAATGTATTGTACCTTATGAAGCATATTAGTTATTAATTAGCATTATATTGCTTGTACTTTCTCAGAATGTCATTGTTGAGCTGAGGACTTACCTTACGAGTTCTAGATTGTGTACTTACCCTCGGAATACCAGAGCATATGTCCTGGATCGTCATGTAGTTTAACTTTACTATGTACTTATGTCATTACATGTCAAAGAATGTACTATTTAAATTTTCCTATCAGATTTGTACATCCATTTTTAAAGACAATATTAGAGTATGCTGTTTAATGATGATTATAGTAACTTGCATACGTATATTGTGTTTACATGCTAACGTGATGTGTGTTGGTGACACCTCCCCGATGTGAATATTTTTTGAGACATATTTATTTTTCTGTTGAGGTATATCCTCACCAGACACTCTATAATTAGCCTATTGTTTGGCAATTTAGTTAATTATCAGCGCATAATTCGTGCGTTTTGAGCCGCTTATCGCTTGCTCTTTGATATTGGAAAAAAAAAATATGTTCCACATTTTTTTTTTTATCGGGAGGAGGTGGTGATATGTTGCGTGATAAATTCTCGCAACATCGTTTTATTTCAATATCTGTTTTATAACGCAAGGGCAACAACTGCTTGTAATTTATAGTCACTTTTCTCGGTAAGCATTTGTCTTCTCGCGTTGGTATCGAATGCAGTTAACTTTTGAGCTGTGGTCATTTTTGCGCTGGACTGCGCATGACTTGTCTTGTTGTTTGTTCGATCGGTTTCCGCCCACCACTAGTGGGAGTGAGCGATTTGGAATGGCGAAAGAGATGCCTCGTTGAAGAGGGGATCTCCGCTATTTTTGTTCTGTCAGGGATGTGTAGTCCTCTTATGGATATTTCGTTTAGTCGAGATAATACCTCTAGTGTTTTCCCACATGTCGGGAGGCGTGATATTTCTGTGTATTTCATGAAAGCAAGCTCACATGTCGCTGCATTGTACTGCATCGGTTGATGCATGTACCAAGGACCATTACTTGCTACTTTGTTAAATGAACTAGGTTTAGAAAACCTTTATTATCTAGAGGATATTTTTGAGGACATTATTTATACTTCGGCAGACGTGTCTGTCTCGCTGAAGTCAAACTAAGGAGAGTGAACTGATCTCATACATCTGGTTATCTCCTGGCTGTTATAGAAAAGGATGGAGTTGTTCACCTGACTACATTTACAGCACTATGAAATATAACATGCATCTGACTCATCATTGTAATGCTGTCTACCGTTTATTGCTGTATTGAATGTTGCTGTGATAATGACTGTTTGATGTGCCTACACATTTGCGTAACCATTTTGTCACTGTGGCGTCCACAATAAATAATGAAGAAAAACGTCAACGGCTGTTTCAAGACTCATTGACTTTATACGTCGTGAGTTTATTGACGTCCTATGTGGATTGCCCTGTTATTGTTGCATGAACATTGTTTTGACTGAACACATCTACACACTACACAAAACCAGACATGCGGATGCCATCCATCATCATATGGCATCACGCATCAACAGTACATTAAAAGTTTGAGAATGAAAAAGGAAAAGGTTTTATAATGACATTTTGATGAAAATTTAAGGTTTGTCCTGAGCTGAAGGAACATACTCAAATCTTTTTGGTGTCTCCAGCCAAATAAGATGATTAAGACCAGTCCAACACAGAACTTTGAAACAAAGAAGTCTGACCCATGTTTATGAAAGATTACAAGAGATTTATAAATTTGGAAATGTAAATTAAAAAACAATTGGCATGTTACCGCAGTTCTTTACTTCAGCGTTTCTCTAACTGTGTTCCATGGAGCACTTTTGTGTTCTGTGAGCTACTGAAATGCATTTTCATGGAAACAATTTTTTGAAACACAGTTGCTTACAACTTATTTTCTAACATCTAAATAAATAACGAGGGGGAAACCCAAAAGACCTGCAAAACAGTAATTAAATAATATACTCTTGAAAAAACAAAGAAGTCGAAAACCAGACAACAGAAAAATGTCAGAAGTGAGAGGCTTACTAGAGAATCAAACCCAGGACCTTCCAAACGGCACCACTGCCTAGCTACAAAAATGAATCTCACTATCCTTCCTGCCAACTTGGCACCACTGCAACCTCGCAAAAGACCAGCTCTAGCAAATCCCCTAGACAACCAGCCAGCAGAAGAGGAGCTACAAATCAGCTGTGAATGATCAAGTAGAGAAGAAATAAAGAAAGCCTTAAAGCTTCTGAAAGAAGGCAACACAGCTGGTCCAGATGACACTCCAGCACATTCCATCAAAACAGATACTGATACCTCTACAGTGACATTATACAAACTACTTGACAATTAACAAGCAGACTAGAAGGACGGTTATCTGGTCAAGTTGCCTAAGAATGGAAATTTACAAAAGTGCACAAGTTATTGAGGAATAATGTTACTATCAGTGCCAGGAAATGTATTAAACAAAATTATCCTTGAGAGATACTCACAATCCATGCTTTAGAAAGTTCAATATGGATGGGCTTCAGCATGAATGGAAAACCATAGAAAACCTCAAATTTTCAGGAATTGGTATGGATTTATTGTCTTGGTCATGCATGGGTACGCAGTAATGAAAGAGCTGACCGACTAGCTTCAAGAGCACCCATTGATGGTACATTGGATTTAGATAAGGGCAAGATAATGAGGGCAATGAATGATCGCCTGTTAGAGAATGACACTGTAATTGATGAGTCATCAAGGTTAAGGACTGCTAGGTATTTGGCATTGAAACGTAAGATCAGCAGGGATGAATGTATGAGGGGATGCAGCCAGTTGTGTACAACAAAAGTGCAACAGGAACAATTAGCATTCAATACACTTTGGCCATTTACTGAGGGAGACTGAGCACACTATGGGTTTGCCCTGAGTGCAGTGATTGTTAATTTTATGATCAACAATAACAATCCATACTTGAGAGATTTAAAAGAGGCCATAGGACAAAACAACTGAGAGATGAACAGGCAGGTTTTTTACAAAACAAATTCTGTACAGACCAGATAGCCATATTGAGAATAATAATTAATAGTTGAACAAAGTCTGGAAAGGAATTCACTGCTATACATGCACAGTTTCTCTTAGCTATGTTTTTGTTATCTGTGTGTTCCATGTCATGTTGCTGTCTTGTGTGATACCCAAGTGTGGTGAAGTGGGATGTTATAAATATTTATAGGGGACTTAGTGTACTGACTGAGATCAGATGTGAAGGTATCTATATCTAATAAGAGTAGTGTATTATAGATAACCTTACTTGCTGCCACATATGTATACCTCAGTCAGAATTATTCTGGAATAGTGTGATGACTACGTTATATGTCTAGGGTATGTGTATGATGAAGTGTAAGTCATAACAACAACAGACAGATAAACAATTTAATTTATTCCACCACACTTGACAACACTGTGTCACTCACATACATTATAAACACTCTAACGAGGATATGCTTTTAAAGGAGTCACTGATAACTTTTCAAATAACAATATGTATTCAGTGCTGTCATGAATGTATATGTGTCCTGATTCAAATACAAAGGGAACCAGGAATCACAATCAATTTTAATTACAAGTTATATGTACAGAATTTATCAATATGAATCTTGTAGTGACATATATTATTAATAGTATCCTATGTGTGTCAGTTGTGTAGTAGTAATCTGAGGTAATACTGGTTTTGTTTTGTTCAAGCTCTGTTGGTATTTGTCATCATGACTTCAATAGTTTGTCTTTATTGGAACTAGTATTGGAGATGTTCTCAGTTCCTGATATTAAAACAATTTAATTCCCCTCTTAATGTTATTTTTACAATGTCATTTTAAGATGGGGGTACATAATGTTGAGCTCCATGGCCACACTCTCTTATCTTTCGTGATGACTGCAGTAAAAGACTCCTCTGCTCGATTACTTTAATGAGTTCTCGAGTCACCCCACTGGTTGCTATATGGACCAAGGAGTATGCTGTCCACCTCTGGCTTCAGCAAAGCTCTGACCAGGTGCTGCTCAATAACTTTAAGACCACGGTCCCACAATTCATAGAATAATAAACAGTTTCGTTGACTGGCAATGAATATAGCACAACTCCGATCTGCCGATGTCCCAGGCTTTATTTTATAAAAATCTATACACTGGTGCTCAACGCACTGCTTTCTTAGTAGGTTTATTACAAGATGTGGCAATGAACAGACGCTCTGAAATCGAGTATATTTCGCAGCTCTAGCCCAATGGAACCATGTTTCTACACATGTTTTTCAAAAAGTACTCCTTTTTCACGTTTCCCCCTGACAACACAAGATAGTATTTATAGCCCTACCAATCGTGTTTAGATCTTACATTTGTTGCAGCTCCAATCAAATAGGAGTTTACATATGTGGATCTCATTTTCCCGTAACAATGGTGGCCTAAAATTATGCCACTGAGCGATTCTGATTTTGGGTGCTGTCTGACACCCCGCGCAAGCTCACGTATTTTATTTTGGCTATAATAATTGGTAATTCCTAGACTATTTGCATAACGTTTTACATTATCGGATTTGTCAGCAAACCTTAAGGAAACCCAAATATTACAAATTTTAATAGAGCTAAAATAGGCCGGCGTTCATAAATAGTGCAATTCTTCTACACCGGTCTCCTGTTTCGAAGATGTGTGTATGGGTACTGTTAATTGTTTATCAAACGTAAAAACCATAGTATATGGTCATATTTCTAATAAGGTTTTCTGTCAGGATTTTTAAAAACCTAAATCTGGGAAGGTTAGTGTATTTTTTCACTGTCGATATTGAAATCGGTAAAGTTAGTGCATTGTGGCCCATTACACGCGTCCCGATAGTAGTAATTGTGTATCGCGCGACGCGTGTTTTTGTTTGCTCGTGTTCGGATTTAGGGGGGGCATGCCTTGGGGGCTATCGCCCCTCTCTCTCTCCTTTAGTCCATCTGTTTTAGTTACGCCGTTTGTTGTTAAAATGGAATGAATGGATAATATTAAATTAGGTCATTGGATCAGTTTGCGTATCTCAAGGTTGTTTCCAAGAAATACAGTACAGTTTCAATTGAAGAAAGCGGGTAATAATAAGTAGGCTTTTAACTATCAACGTCGAAGCGTCTACAATGCTTTGCAACGGAATGAGATACACGAGGGGTATTTTGAGTACAGTATTGTGGACAGCACTGTTTTCTTTTACCCGTTCATCTTTTTTCTTATTTAATATTTATTGTTTGGCTTTACATTTTACGTTTTAAAATATAATATTTATATATGTGGATTAATTAGAATATTCATGCCTCAATATTTTCATCATATTTATCAATTACATTTATTATTAATGGTACTATTTTAAAAATTCAACAGGCTGAATGGTTAATGAAATTCAATGTTGAAGGATTGTTTTACACATAATGTTTTTTTAAAAATTTCACTACAGTTCAATTTGAGAGTTGGGTGGGGGGCTGGACAAGGGCGGGCCAAGGTATGGTATTGCACGGGGGCAGCAAAATTCCTAGGGTCCGGCCTTGCTCTCTTAGTGCAATTACAATTATATTCACGAGTTACTAATATTATAGTAATAGGCAGCAATTTTACTCCTTAATTCCACATTCCTTATTGGATAAGCAACATTTGACCAAATTACTAACATTATATGTGAAAGGCAATACCATTACTCCATAGACCTTCCCATCCCTAGCTGCCTTTACATCATTTGACTATGTTATCATCTCTATTATAGTAAAGCTCAGCACCATTTCACTCCTGAGAACTCCCATTCTTATGTATTAATAACAGCAATTGAAAAGTAAAAAGAATTCCACGGTATACGACCACGATTTAAGTCTATCCACTGATGTAAATGACAGGTACATGAACGTCTCATCTTGGAGTTTGGGAAGGAAAAGGCAGCGAGGAAAATGGTACAATGGTCACCCACATACACTCTCTTTGCTTGACCTAGTATAGTGAGATCTCTATAAACTCTCACTCCCATACGGTAATTATCTGCTATGGGAACTTACATTTTGACTCTCCCACTGAAGCACATGGACTATTGATCGATTTCAGACCATTACCATCTAGAACCCGGTACATGTCACCGGTAACTAAATTACACGTAAAACTGGCTTTGGAGCTCCTTGGACGGTAAATTGTTTTCATCACAAGGGTTTCTTTCCACAAATTGCCTCCAGCTGGCTGAAAAAATAAATTCACCCTATCTGTCTCGCTCAACTATAATACTCTATCTAATTACATTGGTCAGATAGTTCGTCATTCATTCAGATCCCACCCATTAATATAGCAATCACATGTCTGTTACACTCATTTTAAAAATGTAGATCCTTGAAGTTCACTGGTCGTCTATCTAACTCAGTCAAATCAAAAGGAGTAGACATAACAGTCCCAATCCATCGGTGTGTTCAGTCCAATACCACTGACTCAGTATTTACGTTATATAAATTGGGACTTGTTGCATATATTTCTGGGCGAAGGGGAGGCCTGTTATTAAAATATTAAAATAGCTGACAAATAACAAGTGTTTTAAAAACTTTATAACAAGCATTAAAAAAAAAAAAAATTTTTTTTTCACACATTATTGGTTCTAATTTTCGTTTTTTTCATTATTCGACTTACTTGACACACTACGACTTACATGTCCTCGGCAAACCCTCTTCCTATAAGTGCATCTAAGGGAAAATTACTCCCAAGTAGAATACTTACAACTTGACTGAGCATAATTAAACTTTACGAAGTAAACAGTGAAATATTACCACATAAAGATTATTGGGAAAACGGTACCTTCTGATTTCTGAAACTACGCATTAATGTTAATGTATCTTAGCTTTAAATCTAAAGTTGCACATATTACCGCTGCCACATTAAAATCACGACATGAATTTATTCTTGGACAGTTCCAAAGTAAATCATTTATTTTCTTAAAACATCCGTGTTTTACTCAACAACACACACAAACTTAATAAAGGTGGAAACACTCTGGCGGACTACAATACACTTTTGTGCAGGGCTGAAAAGATTCACAAGGTTTGTAAAGTTATTAATAATTTTTTTCCTATTTGTATCACAGATTTACGAGTACTTATATTTCTCATGTCATTCTTCACAAGTTCAAGTTACTCGCTGGCGTTAGGTTTCCATGAACGGTTATAAATTCTTTCACCGGTGCGATGCTGTTTATCACATTTCATTGTGTAAAGGCACAGTTTTACTGCGAGACCTACTTGGTTGGATTTGTAATTTTAGTTTTTTAAAGGCGACCTTAGGTGTTTTGTCGGGCGTTTATGTTTGACAAGCTACGAAAACATGTGTTGGCGATAGGCTTCACTCCTTTCTATACTATGTAGTTTTCGTATTTTTCTTTTGACACGCAGTTCCAACACAAAATGGGATTTAGCGGTTTGATGAAAGAAAACTGAAATCGTTGTCTTCTTCACTCTTGCCTTCGCTGTCTCTTCTGAGGAGTAGGCCTACGGGCCATGCGCTGGGGCATAGTCTAGGTAGGTTCACTTTTGATGGACAACGGTCCTTTTCAGGATTTTCAGTTACGCTAGCAGATAAAGATATTGTAATGTCATACTCTTAGGTCCTAGTGTCTATCAATCCACTAGTCAGTTTAGCAGTCCTGTTTCATGGTAGATGCTAGTAGTTCCATTTTAACGGTCACTTCAGATTTCATTCTACCCACAGCGCTTCGGTCTAAATAGAGTTCATCGTATTGTTAGACATGGCGAATTGCTCTCTTGATATATATCATTACGCGTCTTCCTAATCTAGTTTGCAGTAAACGTACCCTTGCCCCTAGATGGCAAAACCATTAAACAAACAAATTATAACAATTATTTCAGTTAGTCCTCAATGTTTTACCCTAGCCTCATTACTTTTAAAAAAGTGATAAATTGGATGAGGATAATCCTCTGTGCATTTGTTATAATGAACATGTTGAATAATATCCCGTTTAAACCCTCTGATGCCAGGTTTTTATCTAGGATTTATTACTGTTTTTACATTCCAAATTATGATCAACTTCCGATATGGGAAAGATCGGCATCAACCTGTCAAAATCCATTGTAAAATAGGGCCACAATCATAATTACCAACTTATGAGTGTATGTTATTAAACAAATATAAGCCAACAACCCCCATTCACAAACCACATATGGAACACCCACATATCAAATTTTTTCTATTTGTTTTTACCAGTTATCCTGACGACTCATCATATTACCGTTCAACCATTCTAATGGTGGGTTGCTTTAAGGATTCAATATCATGTTTTAAATTCCAAAATACATCCATGAACAAACTGCCCCGATCATACAGAAAATGTGGCAATCCCTCATTTGTCAAATCATTTGTTAAATAGGGGACAATTCACAACTTATGCTTATACCGCAAACAAATAATATAAATAAATCACAAGAAGATAAACTCTGAATCAAGAATAAATAAAGGGAGGGATGTATACAGAGCTTCTGGTCTGGTTCCAGTTATATTATATACTGACTTTAACAGATATTTTAATTGACTATATTCATCTGTTAACACGTCATTATGAATCTGTAAGAATAGCACTCAGACCTCTCATTCCTTAGCCACTATATATTAACACCTTGTTCGTGTTAAAATATTGTTTGACCCTATTATTACTGGCAGTCTCACAACTAAAGTCTATCTCATTTCTCTTAAAAAACTCTCATTATATTTATTTACTATAATAATATATTATAAATATTTATTTAATTAAGCCACAATAAAATATATACCACCAATTTAAAAAAACAATTATCAAATTAGGACCAGCCAATCTACCTGTGTACACAGATGGAATCCAATGGGAGAGGGATGGCAAAATTGCGGGATAGGGAATATATTATCTCCACATATGGAAATGGCAAAAGATTATATGGCATCACCGAAAATTACATTCATTTGTCACTGCAGAGTATGGTGGGCCAAATACTAAAAGCACTAAATAATATCTTCTAATATCCCTCCCAAAAAAAGCTAACGCTGTTTTAACTGGCACTCAATCCCTTTCCATCAATTGTCCAAGCCACTTAGAAAAACTCATAACCGAGGAATCGGTAGTAGACCTGATATAGCAAGAGGGAGACTATATTTATGGGCTATATTCTATACTTATATCTTCACGAGGATGTTCACAGTCTTAATTGCTTAGGATACCTTCAACATTGTTGGCACTTGAAGGATAAATGAAAAAGGCAGATAATAGAAGCCAAGAAAGGTAGATATGATATAAAATGTCAATTAATGTATAAAAAAATAAAAAGGCTAAACGGAAACCCGATTAAACGCCACATTGGAGCATCATTGGGAATATCAGTGTTAGGACCATTTTATCTTGACCGTCGGCACACGAGGGTGTTGTGGCTCCGGCATCATCCCTTTGGCCCCCGCTTAACTTCCCAAGAAGTTTGCTTGGTTAACCCATTTGCGGGCTGGGTCGACCCTAAGGAGCCGCATTTGTGGCCCTAATAAAATTCCAGCCTCAATCTGGGAATCGAACCATAGGACCACTGCGTAGGAAGCCAGTTGCACTAAACCGCACTAATGCTTCTATCATTAAATGTAGCGGCTTGACGTATATATCAGCTGCAATATAAGAGCTTTATTAATAGGATTCTTATAAAATGCTAATGAATGGAATAATGCAGATGTGGAGATATGGAATCACTGAACCAGGATGAAATGCTATTTAAGATCACTTCAAAGGCATCCAACAGAGTAATGGTCAGAGTATCTAGGACATTGAGGGAAGAGTTACATTCACAGCTAAATAAGAAAACTTCTCAGTACTACCAGCTGGGACATCATAGGACTATTTTATAGCTTCTGTGGTATGACACCCCCAACATCTAGACCAAATACTTAATTTGTGCAGGCATGTCATATCAAGTCTTCATTTAATTATAGAACTAAAAACTTTTCTTGCTTAGAATCGTACAAGAAGGTGTGAAAACTATATGAGGTTCATTTTTTCTTCGGACATGCCTATATGATAAACATCAGGAACAGTAATGGCTTCATTTGGTCGATGAGAAAGCATGTATAATAGCACAAATGTTATTATTTTTAAATTCAATATTTCTGGCTAACCTTATAGTTGATATGGATTTCTGTATATGTACAGTATGGACATTTAATTTACTAAAGCAGTACTGTGGGCCTCCGTGGATAATGGGTATATTCAAAATCTTTTCATAAATTCTTAATTTAAAATAGCCCCTTGCTCAGTCATATCTAGATATTGGGGTATGTGCCCCTTGATGGTGACAGCTTTTTAATTAAAACTTGGCTTTAATGCAAGCATAATGGAGATAGAGGCCTGTTTACTGCAGTTATACCAGGGCACATACATTACTTGTGTCACACTTCCTCAGTCCAATGCTTCTTAAAGGTTTCAAAATGGTATGTTCTCTTGCATGACTCAGTAAAAATTATTTATAGAGGCTTTGAGTCTTCAGAAGCTGATATGAATCTACTGTTAACAAGTCAATTCAGATGATTATGACATGGCAGTAAGAGTGCTGACAGACTACCATTCACATGTGCCTATAGCAGGGAAACACATGGATTCTTGCCACACTGGGAGATAGATTCTGAGGACAAGTTTAATGATCATCTATTAGAAAATTACAACACTTTGCAAGTTTGGATGGAATCAACAAGCGCTAAGAATAGCCTGGACATGGTGCGCAACCAAAATAATATATGGACTACAGTGGTATGACATTATGACAGAAAAGCATTCAACATGTTATACAAATGAGGGATGCTTACACAGTGCAGTAAGATAATCTTTAACACTTCAAAACTCTTTTGCTGTGGGAGATACTTATAGCACCACCCCAATGGGTTTTATGGATTTGACTAATGTAATTTTTGATCATGATTAACAACCTCTACTCTAATTAATCAGGATATCAATTGTATCTTATGTATCTTGTCTAATACCCCATTTTGATATACACATTTGTAAACCTAATCATATAAGACATGCTTTTCCTTTGTCTCTTACTCTTTGCTCATTATTTTTTTTATTACAGGGGTTTATAATGTCACAACACTATGCTACACTCCCACTTCATACCAACCTTATGTCTGGATAAGTTTGATAGCAGTACTTAGAGATGGAGGCGCTGGGAGTTTCGATAATTTATGCTGTGATCCTTCGATGTGTTACCCACAGGACAGTGGAAATAAACAATGAATGTAGCAGTGAAATAAGATTGGAGATGTCACTTTCTACGGATTGTAGCAAGAGAACGTTAGAATCAACCAGAGGACTACACTGGTAATGAAGGCATACAGTGATCCCTCATCATAATCACGTCAGCACAAGGACTACTGAATTGTTTGGAACAAACTACACAGTAAATACATCAGTTGTCAATAATAAAGCTGTAACATAAACTTGTAGTAAAACTATTTTTCTGCAACCTGTAAGATAATATGTTAACATAATGTACGTGGAGTGTAGCAGTGATGTTGCTTACTTGCAGAGATTATACACTATTCATTCTCACACACGTAACTAAGGGAAGAGACAATTTCCTACAAGTTGCTCAAACGAGTGGTGCTATTCATTTACTGTGAAAGATAAACATGCGCAAATAAAAGAATAAACATCATAATCAAGAGAAGCCCCTTGCAAGTGTGATCGTTTGTGGAGCAGCATTTACTCGAATAATACAACCTTTTTAGTCAATAAATAAAATGCATACCTAAGGAGTAGAAGACTTTATAAGTGTGTTGATCTGTCGCGATGCAGACATTTTCTACTGAGACAGTTAATCTATATAATCCACACTAAAAAGATTACTTTACACGAGAGAAAGCACTATTCAAATGTGTAGAAGTCTGTGGGGCGACTTTACATATGAAAGTTCTACTCTTACCAATAAACATAAAAGAATACATACCAGGATAAAGAAGCCTCTACTAGTGTGATCGTCTGTGATTGCAGCACTTTACTCAGACAAGCCCCTACACAAAGAAACTAATCAAACGAATTACATCTACAAAGCCAGAGAATTGCCTTATAAGGTGATGTCTGTGGCTGCACCATTATACCAGAGTGGTAATCTAACATAAGACATTAATATAGCATACATACAGGAAAATAAAACCATTAACCAATTGTGTGTTTCGTGGCCATGCACTCCAGCTCTTTATGTTAAGTAGTGGTAGTCTACACTAAGACTTAACATGTTATACAACATACTGGAGTGCAAGCTTAAATAGTGTCCGCGTGGCTGTCCCTGTGGAGCAAAGCCATTTTACTCGGAAACGATAAACCTTCACAAGTCATTATAAAGTCATGACATTTCAGGAGAGAAGCCTTACATGCTGTGATGTCTGTGGTGCCAGTCATTTATCTGAGCAGTAATTAGAAAAATCAATAACAGAATACATACATAAGAGAGAGCCTCTACAAAGTGTGATGTCTGTAATGCCAGCACTTCATCTCAGACATTCCACTACAATGACATAAAAAGAATACATCACAAAAGAGAAGCCGTTACGAAGTGGGATGTTTGGCTTGGAACAGCTTTACTGGACAGAGTGGTAGTCTCACTAAGACATATAAGCATATACATACCAGGAAATCAAGCTGTACAATTGTGCTGTTTGTGGCATGCTGCCATTTTTTGAGTCGTGGTATGACCTAATATTAGACACATAAAAAATATCCAATCTGGAGAGAAGCATTAAATGTGTGATGGTACATGTGGAGCTGGTTTTTAATCGGAAAGATACACCTTCATAATAGTATTAAAAACACATTGCAGAAAAGGGAGAAGCCTTACAAGTATGATGTCTGTGGTTGCGCTTTTTACTCATGAGCGTTAATCTAAACCCTAAGGCATAAAAAGCACTATCATACAGGTGTAGAAGCACCTTCATGGTGAACGTCTGTGGGGTGCATTTAATATGACAAGATTTACTACACAATTGTCATAAAAAGATACAATAAAGGAGAGATAAGCCATACAAATCGTGATTCTGTGGTGCATTATATTTACTCATAGCAGTTAAATCTACAAATATCCTAAATGAATACATACAGGAGAGAAGGGCCTTTACAAAATGTGATTATGTGGTGAATTATTTACTCATAGCAGTTAATATTACAAAAACTAAAAGAATACAATACAGGAGGAAGCCTTACCAACTGTGATGCCCTGTCGGTTGCATTATTTACTCATAGCAGTTAATCTACAAAAACTTAAAAGGAATACATACAGGAAAGAAGCCTTATAAGTGTGATGTCTGTGGCTCGCACCATTTTACTCAAGAGTAGTAGTCCTACGATATGACGATCTCACACCCAGAAGCATATACATCATCAGGTTAAATTAAAAGTCCGTTACAATTTTGCTGTTTGTGGTGCAAGCCCCCATTTACTGTGAGTGGTAGTCTCTACAAAGACATAAATAAGTATACATCACTGGAGAGGAAGCCGGCTCACAAGAATCCATTGGGTGTGATGTCTGTGGCCAGCAGCATTTTACTCAGGACAAGTATAACCTTCAAATGTCTATAAAGAATGACATTCAGGATGAGCAAGAGCCTTAAACAATCGGTGTGACTGTTCTTGTGATTGATGCACTTTACTCAGAGTGAAGTAACATACAACCAGGACATAAAAGCATACATAACAGGGAAATAAAGACATTACAAGATGTGATGTATGTGCCGAACGCCCATCATTTACCCAATAAGAGCATGCTAACATACTAAGAAATAAAAGGAATTACCATACCAGGAACAAAAAAAAAGCCAGACATAGTGTGATGGTATGTGCGTTGCAAGCCACTTTGTACTGAGACAGTGGTACAAAGGACCATAAAATAGCTTTTCATAGATGTAGGTGTGAGTGATTCGTGCTCTGGCCAGCTGGCTTGATCATGTGATTCAAATCACTTCTACAGCCCTCCCTCACACAGACATTATTGAGAATGACAAAATCCTTACACAATTGTGACTATTTATGGTGTATCATTTTTTTGAGAAAGGATACACCTACAAGCAACTATAAATAAAGAATTCAATAACAGGAGCGGGAATCCATTACATGGCTTGATGTCTTATTGTTGTATGGAGATTTTAATTAAGTGTCTTCTTGTTGTTGGGTACCTTTGATAGCTCGGTACTGATATACCTAATGACTATATTATGTGACCAAATCAATCCTGGTGGTGCCTCTGTGGCCCCCCCAAGCGCACAGCATTTTATCATTTCTTAGTACTCTCTGCCTTGTTAAATCAACAAGCCTCCCCTCCCTTCTAATTTTGTCGTTTGTCACAATTGCCACATGGGTATCCCTCTGCTTCACAGAATTTAAGCCTACCTAAAGTTATACCATTAGGTGCGCTTTGGTGAACTAGAATCCTATTAGACGGACGTCATAAACCGTTTATAGGATGCAAGCACTGATAGAAATGCTTGATATTAGTTCGTGGCGCTGATTGTAGCCAACGTAGAGTTTGTGATTCAAGAGTCCATTAATTTATCTCGTACTCATAACAGTGATATCACTTCTATAAAAAGTTAAAGACCTTACAAGTTTGATTGTTTCGGGTGCCTTGGCAGATTACTCAGAATGTATAAACCTAACAAAAAAAACAATGGACAGAGAATACATATCAGGAGAGATTCCATTACTAGTGTGTTGTTTGTGGCACTGCAGTCAATTTTACTCGAAGACAAGTAAACTCACAGATACATATAATGAGAAGAAGTACACCTTACTCAGCTAGTATAGCACTCTACAATGGTGTGATGTCTGGTGCGGCCAGCTATTTTACTCAAATAATGGTTGCATTTACAAAAATTATAGTGTATAAGGAACACAAACAGGATATATGTAGAATGTTGTGTGATGAGCATTTGTGATGCACAGCATTTAATGCTGTGACTGGTTGTCTTCGTATATCATTAAAATGATAGTGCATACTGGAATAGAAAGCCCTCTTGTCGTTGTATCTTGGTAGTGCACTAGAATATCTAATCTTGATGTGGATTAGACCTATCACTGATGATTACATGAATGAATACCGCATGTAAACGTGCCTTTACACAAGATGCATTGTTTGTGGTTGCTGCACTTCTACTTTGGAGACATAGCACTATAATTATGCATACAAAATAATGGAATACATTTTGTTAGTAGAGAAGACTTACAATGTGTGATTTTTGTGGCTGCTCAGCATTTTTCTCAACATGCATGGTTGTGTGCCCTTCGCTAAAACGTCCTCACTACTTTTAGTTGCATGCCCTGTCTCTTTTACGATATCTGAATGGCGCAATATACATAATCTTTATTAAACAGTGGAGATAAACTGCAATAATTTTACACTTTGTGTGGGAAATATACAGCTAACATTTTGGCTAGGAATAATCATTGAAATTTAAGCATGCTATATCAATGCATTCCTGATAAGCCAAGACTAACCATACCTAATTATCCTAGAATCCATTAATAAATAAGGCATATACATCAATATTCTTTTAGGCTTATTTTCTTTTGTTTTTTTATATTATTTATGTTTTGTTAGCAGACTGGTAAACTAACATCATCATCATTAGAAGGGCGATACAATAATTACCAAACGGGTTGACAACACTGTTCTAATTAACTATCTTAACAATCTATGGAGACAAGTGGTACATGTTATAAATCTTTTTTTTTTTTTAAATATTGAAAGTGTATAATTAAAGTGTGTTTCTTGACATAATTTCATTTCTTAGCAGCTCCTAAATGTAGGTTTAGCTCCTGTTTCACGATACGGACTAAGAGGATTAACTCAATAACATACATGAAAATCATGGATGCGTTGCAGGAAGATAGAAAATGGGACCGCAGAAGAGGTAATATTACTATAGGGATGGATTACTGCATGTGTGAAACCTGGTTAACAAGTTACTGTGGGTGAATGATGGTCCAAGAAATGTATCTACTCCTCTTGGAAATTGGAACTGCCATGTTGATATATGACAGACGTTTCGTGGGAATGAGGATGGACCAGAAGGTAATCTATCTTACTGGATGGTATGCACACGTGGAATAATGAAAGTGTTATGTGGGAGACGGATGTGACTTTACAAACGTCTTGGGGAATTATCATGGTAGGTATCCAACGTTTTATGTCAGCTCAATTTTCTTGTTGTGGGTTTATCAAGTGACATACCTACAGAGGATTGTTGAAGTAACTTATCACACCGGTTTTATTTAATTGTTATTCAAGTATCAGATCGTTGTAAGGGGATGGTCCATACTATGGGCAATGGTGACTGTCGGGTAGTGACATTCATGGAAATAAGAGTTGTTTTGTATTATTTTTATCGGGACTTGTACGTGTTCCCTTTCTTCGTCGAATGCTTTAGCGAAATGTATTACATCAAATTTTCTTGTTTAAAGGGTTTAGACATTGGTCAGCAGTCATCAGGACCGTCTATACATTCTGCCCTTTCCTTTCAATATTCCATCTTTACTGAATTTCCCATTTTAGTTCCTCTATGTGGTATTCTTTCTTTTTCTAGGTTTTTTTTCCTCTTGATTTTCACACTTAATTTTTATAAGACATTGATTTTTATTATCACCTCACTCAAACAATTTGTTTCAGTACAAATTAACAGTCTACAACATATTTACAAGTACCTTATACAATAATTTATTTCTTAACAGCGACTAGAATATTATCATTTATAAAATCCTAACCTTTACATGATGTTAATATTAATTATTGTAGTGAAAGATCTAAACTAAACTGGTAGAGGTAGGCATATTAATCTGCCACTCAATGACCTGTATTTTGACAAAGCTCCTAGTGATTTGATATGAATTATGGTCCTAAAGCATTGGTGACTGTTTTTTAGGTTGTGTGGAAGATTATTACAAGTAGAAGAAGTCAGAAAAAAAAGTTAATAATTTCTCTTGAAATAAGCTTGAGCCAGCATAGGGCTTGAGGACTATGTGTAAATTTTGTTTTAGGGGTAGGGGGCCGGGTTTGGCTTGCGTTGCTGCCATTGTAGTATTGAAAATAGGGCCAACAGATAGACGTTGGAAGCAATTTTGTTGTGAGTTAGAGATTCTGGTTGATTAAATTTGTGCTTTGCTTAGTTGTAAGAGGGATAAACAACTTTTCTTGGTTGGTTAAATAGCTTTAAGATATGGTATGTAATGGGTTTTACACCACTGTAGTGTGGTTTCTCGGTCTGAAACTATGGTCGCCACTTGCTCGTTTTTGTTATTGAATCTGGTCTAGTGTAGTGTTAGAAAAATGGGCGCCCGCTAGCCATCCCACAAATTGTGGAAACATCTAGGTCTTGATGTGTTTGTAATTTTGGGATGTTATAAGCAACAATTGTTTCAGTCTTCCTCATTTCTAGGAAATGATTTGATTGTTAGCCTAACTGGTAAACTTTGTTGTGCGTTTGTTTGGGTCAGGGCTTGACCACTTTTAACACTGTAACTTATCATGCGAATTCACCAACTTAAAATGTTGGTCAATTATGAGTTCTAGTGTTTTATTTTCATTGACATTTTCAATGAAAGAGGTTCCAATGTAGAGCTGAAGTGTTGTTTTCAGTGAGTTTTGTAATTTTTGTCTAGTTGATATTATCATACATTTTGTTTTAATGATATGTATTTGCATGCAATTTTCATTGCTCCACTTAATAAGATTGTCTGTGTCGCTTTGTAATAATATTTCTAACGTGTTGCAACTTTTATCACTAGTATAAATGGTACAGTCATCGGCAAATAGGTCGCAGGATGAGTGCTTGATGTGTAGTGGAGGGTCATTTATGTAAATGGGAAAAAGTAGAGGTCCGAGAATAGAACCCTGAGGAACACCGGTGTCAATAATAGTTGGGCTTGACAATGTCACCGCGAGGCTTGCCCTAGCATTATTCATGCTATGGTTAGAGTGAGATAAACAGTTAGGACAGCTTACAAAGAAAAAATTATGAATGAAAATAATAATAAATTGCTAACTGACAACAGTTCAGAATATCGGTTCACGTTAACTAAAAGTAGTCGTCACTCAAAGCCAACAGGAGCTTCAGAGCTTGATGAATCGCTTCACTAAAGCATGCAAGGACTTTGGCCTCACAATAAGTCTAAAGAAAACGAATGTGTTGAGTCAGAATGTGGGTGCTGCACCAGTTATCACTATCGATAACTATGAATTGGCAGTGGTGCACCACTTCATATACCTAGGGTCTACCATCAATGACAAACTCTCACTGGATACAGAAATCCACAGCCGCATTGGCAAAGCTGCAGCTACCTTTGCCCGCCTCACATCGCGTGTTTGGGGAAACTCTAAACTCACAATGAAGACCAAAGCTGCGGTATATAATGCCTGCGTCACCAGCACACTCCTATATGGCAGCGAGACCTGGACGACCTATGCTAAGCAAGAAAGAAGGCTCAATACCTTCCATTTATGGTGTCTACGCTGCATCCTCGGCATCTCGTGGAAAGATAAAGTGGCAAATGTCGAGGTGTTGTCACGTGCTGGCCTTCAAAGTATGTATACGCTGCTTAGACAGCGCAGACTTCGCTGGCTTGGCCATGTTCGCCGCATGGAAGATGGTCGCATCCCAAAAGATATCTTCTACGGACAATTAGCAGATGGCAAGAGAACAGTTGGGCGACTACAGCTGAGGTTCAAAGATGTGTGCAAGAGAGATATGAGGGCACTGGACATGGATCCAGCAACATGGGAGGATGAAGCTGCCGATCGCACTAAGTGGCGATGCTATTTACGGCGCCACCTCAGATTGGGCGAAGAGAGTCTCACACAAGAAGCATAGGTGAGGATAAAACATCGAGACAGGAAAATAAGCAGCTGAGGGCTGCCACCTCAGGGGCGCATTCCCATAGTCAGTTATGACTGAAGGGGCTATTATTATTATAACTAAAAGTGAGTGATTATCAAGAGTTGTAAATAGAATGTTCGAGAACAAGGAAAAAAAGGCTCGACCAATAAATTTAAGTAACAATATGTGGGTCAGCGAATCAGAAGAGTGGCGAGAAAAACACAAAACGCTGAAATGACCAGAGGTAATTAGTTAGTCCTGAGTTGGTCATCAGTGTGTGATCAGCTGCTGTGCGGACAAAATGTACCATCTGTGGTTTTACAGATGGGGTTTATATGAATATATATATATAGATCTCCAGCCATCACTAGCTAGTGTTATTCTATCAGAAGATAGTATTTCATTCTGTAGTTCACAGTTAGTGTGTATTTCTAAAAGGAGATCAGCGTTTATGCTGTCTTGTAAGTATTGGATTGTGATTATATTTTGCACAGAGTAGAATTTTGTTTCCAGGAGAGTTTTGCAGAAGCACGATTTGCCGGTTCGCTATGAGAACTTTACGCCTATGTATAAAGTAACGAAAGGCTGTAAATATATGAAGAAAACTATAGATATTATGGAGGAGCCATGTTGAACAAAGTTTGAGTTGTCAAGAATTACGTACATACGACTTTTAAGAAACAGTGAGTGTCGACTTCTATATGAGAACCGCAAAAATGCTCTCTTATGTAAGTATCAGAATGGTGAACATATATTTTTGTATGCATGAGATGAATTTTGTTTCTAGGAATGGTTATAGAGAAATGTCTGACCATATCAGTTATTGCTGTCCTGTTGTCGAGGGACAATATGGTATGGATTGTAATAACAGAGCATAGGTACCACGAGTAAATAGGAGCAGATTTGGGAAGACTAAGAAAGTCTACAGGAGATGATAATATGTTAAAGAGGAATACGGAGGTTTACAAGACATAGAATTCATGTATGAGTTACCCCTGATGTACAAAGACCCAGTTAATGCTTATATGCGAGCTAATATGAAACAAACCGAGCTCTATCATTTGAATGATTCATCATACGTGTTGCATTATTATGTTATTAAATGTTTTGAAGGATCAGAATGAATTTGATTCCATCTTTAAGAGTTGCTGAAAGTAGGTCATGTTTGTTTACACTACCACTTTATGAGAAGTCACTATAACATCGAAGAAGGAACTGAACGAACCCGAGGTATACAAGAAAAGGATTATAGTATCATCCAGGAATTTACACCTCTGGCGGAGATGGCCAGTAAAGATATTAACTAATAACTTGGAAGATAAAACAGAGAAGTTGTAAACTTAAATCACGTCACTAGGCCTGTGACTTACTGCTAAGTAGAAGTGATATAACGCTGTCACAACAAGGAGTTATTGTACCACACTACTTGCTGTCTGTCGGACAAGAATGATTTAAGTAATGTTACTAGTTTAAAGTTAACTTTCATTGTTTCTAATTTTATTATTACAACAGCGTGATCTAACATACCAAATGCTTTCCTAAAGTCTACAAAGATTGCTCCACATATGTTATCGTTATTGATGTTTAGGTGCAAGTTGTCTATCATCTTAGTTAGAGTTGTGTGGCATGAATGCTTTTGTCTAAACCCTGACTGACTGTCAGTTAGCAAGTCATTACTAACTAGGTACTGTAGTGTTGCTTTATGTATGTGTTTTTCTAGTGGTTTAGAAAGCGATGATAAAAGAGAAATTGGTCTATAGTTACCAAGGTTACTGTTATCTGACGAGCCAGGTTTGAAGAGAGGATATACTTTGGCAATCTTAAAGGCCGAAGGAAAATAACATTTGCGATACATTGATTATATATATAAGTTAGTGAATCACTGATAGCTGTTGTGGCATAACGCAGTATTCGATTACTAATTCCGCCAAGCCCCGATCAGCTATTATCTGCCAAGAAGACAGTTATACACTTCATTAATTGTCATAAAAGGAATGTCGGATGGACCTGAGTTTGCACATTTGTTCTCACAGAATGCTGAAAGTTTGTCTAAGTCACTAGGGGAATGTGGTATTGTGGATTTCAGACTGTTTATTTCTGCTTGAAAGTGATTGCTGAAGTCTGTGCAAGTAAATGAAGTGTTGGAAGAGAATGAGTCTGGTGCATTACGTTTTTTCGCTAAGGTGTTAATTGCCTTCCATATTTCCTTACTATTTGATTTGTTCTGAACCATATTTCTAAAATGATTTTTCTTTTCTTTGCGAATTAAATATTGAACCTTGTTCCTGTATACCCTGTATGTGTTGAGGTCCTTATTTTTGTGCGCTTGATCTCTCTGCCTCATAGCCTCCAACACTTCCTGTGTGATCCACGGACATTTTAATTGTCGTTTGACGTGAATTTCCTTAGCTGTACGTGCGTGTCAAAAGCACTATAAAAAATTGTTGTCCAGTATGCAATAGCGTCATCCGGATCAGGAAGTTGGTAAACATGACCAAGAGGTGCAGTTAGCAAGTCATTCAAAAATAATTCCTGACTGAAATGTTTGAAACTTCTAAATTTAATACTTACATGTTTATTTTTGGGAACTTTACATTTATTCTTTGACCATGTACAGCATACTGGAAAGTTTTCACTCATTGCAATATTAGGGACAGAGCCTTCTATGATGTTTTCTGTGCAACTTACATAGATGGTCGATTACTGTGGATGATGCTTGTGTAACGCTTGTAGGCTGGTTAACTATTTGTTTTAAGTTGTACGATAATATTATATTTTTCCATGTTAGATTTGAATTGTGTATATCAATGTTGAAATCAACAAGAAGAACAACCTCCTTGACTGTGGCAAATACATTGTCAATCATTATGGTGAAATCTTCGTACCATATAGGTCCTGCACTAGGATTTCGATAAAGATATCCCGCCAGAAATGGGCGGTGATTCGGTAGCTTTATTTCCAACCATACACATTCTATCTCTGCTGTCTCTAAGTCGTTTCTGCGGCGAAAATTAAGGGAAGTGGAAATATAAACTGTTATACCTGTCTCTTGTTTTTTGCTTGCGTCTCGCCCAAATAGTTTTAAAAAACATTTAACGCAATGTCATCGTCTGTTATTCTGTCTTTTAGGCGACTTTCTGAAAGTCCAAAAATGTGAAATTTTTACTTAGAATGTATGTAAGTTCAGGGAGTTTACCTAGAAGATGGTAAATATTCAGATGACCAAGTCATAGACCATCCTTATGAAGCAACGGTACATAATTACCAGCCATGTTTGTATAGTAAAAAGAAATATATATAAAAAAAAAAAATTACAAGTTAAAAAAGCAGTTATGCACACAGAAAAAAGCCGAAAATATTTTTACAAATTAATACCACCAAGGAAGTGGAATTTAAGGAACGAGAAATTGCAGGAAATACAATATTAAAATAATTAATACAACTAATAAAAACAATTTCAACTGAGTATATGAAAATTGTCACAAAACATTCAGGCATACAACATATCACACCAGAACTGCTCAACACAACAAAGTGAAGTTAAACGAGAGATGGAAGAAATTAATAATTGTCACAAGTCAGACAAGTATACAACACTTCACACCTTAACACCGTTAATTCTAAAAAATTGAAGCTACGCGTGATAATAAGAAATTTAAATTGTAACGAAATAAGTAATCAAAGAAAAATTTTATAGGATATTAACCGGTAAACTAGTAAAAGTTCTGATTATTACCATTGTATTAAAATATCAACAAATGTTCAAAAGGAGTGAAGGCTTGAGTCACAGAGATTTAGTGAGGCAAAGTGTTTGTTTGTCAATAACTGATGTCTCTGCCGGGCATATAATAGGGGTGACGTTGGGCAGACATCATTAATGCTTGTCTAAGTGATGCTGGGCTGAATTGCATCAGATAGACAAGTTCAGGGTTCCACTGAGGACGATGATGAGAACTAGGGGAGGAAGTATTGGAACACTGTTGGTAGAGGTATCTGAGTGGGGCTGCCTTGTGACTAATGGGGGAAACATGGTATCATAAGATTCAGCTTCCTGATTGAAAGTGGTGTTGTGATAGCAGAAAGGCTGTCTGCTTGCAATAGGTGTGCTTCTTTGAGGGCAGGTAGGGTGTGTGATGTATTGTGATTATAGGTTGACGTCTCAGTAGATTTTTTAGCATTCTCTATGTGAGTTGAGCTGTCTTGTTGTGTCCTTTCTAGATATTTTATGTTTTTGGCCAGGATGCTGCTTCCCAGTGTGGATGTGTGAATTTTATCTCTGTAGAGTCGTTTATTAGGTGCTCCTGAGTTAGATGTAAAGAATGGAGTATTGTTGATGAAACCAAGGCCGTTTGTTTACAATAGTTCTGTTGTTTTGTGTTGTAAGTGTCCGCTATGCGGCGTTGAAACCCATAGCATGGTGGTATGATTGATGAAATAAAGATGGAGGTTTTGGGAAATTTTTGTTTAACTGTAGTCACCAATCCTGAGGGGCTTAGGCTCTGCTCATTCATGATATCATTAATTCCTATGTGTAGTGTTGTTTTTGTTATCTTGTGATTAATATCGAACTTATTAATTATGTCCAGTAGTCTTTTAATACCAGCCCCCGGCACTGTCATAACTGAAATGATGTCTTCTCTTGTAGTGGACATTTTTTCACAATAAATACCTTTCAAGAGGGAGTCACCAATTATAATATGTGTAATGTCACTACGTATTTGTTCACTTTGTTTTCGATTAGATTTATGTTGCTGCCATTTGTGGTGTTCTTTTTGTGGACTGTCATGATGGGTCTGAGATTTGTGAATTGGGTTTTCGGGCACTGGAACGTTGTCTGGTAGGGATGCTGAAGAACTTGAAATCTGTTGGTAATTTTGACTCCAATAGGATATGTTGTGTTTGTGAGTGTCTCTTCATGTTTTGTGTGTACAGTTTGGTGGTGACCTTTTTGCTGATTTGGCATATGTTTATTTATGGATTCTTCGAAATCTTCTACCATTGTTTGAGGATGATCTGGTTGTCTTATCTTATAGAGTGAGAAGTCTTTCTGCAGTTTTTTGATGATGTCCTTCATACTAGAATTTTCTTCCCTAAGAGATACTATCTCACTTTTAAGAAGTTCGTTTCTGGCCTTGAGTGATGTCTGTATACTAGACATGAGATCACCAATTAAACTTCGTAAAGTGTCCTCCATATTTTGCATTAGCTCCTGGCAGCATGGCACAGGTAACTTCGTGGTGCCTTCTTTTTGTTGCTCAAGAGATACAGTTTCAGCTTTTCGTATATGTCATGGTCCATGGGGTATTTGATGGCCTACATTGGTTTACAAATTGTAGGAGTGTCTGTTATTTTATCGAATACTGCAGAAGGTAGAATGTCTGATTCTGTGTGAAAAATTGGGTTGCAGATGGTGTTTAGGATTTCGTTGGTGATACAAAAGGAGGCAATCTGATCATCAGAAGTGGTACCCCGTCGATCAAGTGTTTTGGCCCCTTATTCTTGTTTACACTCTAAGGGGGGTGGGTCCACCTGGATCATGACTCCCAAGTGTCTCAGCCTCCTGTTGTCTTGTGTAGAAAATAAACCCATTCCACCTTGGTCGCAGCTTTAAAATCCAAATGTATGTACTGTTATTTAGACAAACTATATCAGGAAGTTAATTAGCCTTATATGTTGTATGTACCATTGTTTAGACAAAATATATCAGCCAGTTAATTAGCCTTATTTGTCGTATGTACCATTGTTTAGACAAAATATATCAGCCAGTTAATTATCCTTATATGTTGTATGTACTGTTCTTTAGACAAACTATATCAGACAGTTTTTTAAGCCTTATATGTTGTATGTACCATTGTTTAGACAAAATATATCAGCCAGTTAATTATCCTTATATGTTGTATGTACTGTTCTTTAGACAAACTATATCAGACAGTTTTTTAAGCCTTATATGTTGTATGTACCATTATTTAGACAAACTATATCAGACAGTTAATTAACCTTATATGTTGTATTTGCCATTGTTTAGACAAACTATATCAGACAGTTTCTTCTTCTTCTTCTTGCGATCGCATCTTTGATGATTACACCGTCAGACGAGTTCTCATGATGAATTCGACTGTTGTTTGAAGTTCCTCTTTAACTCCATATAGCTTTGAGTTTAGTGTTGAGTCATTGGGCCAGTATATCTTTCTTAACTGGTCATACAGAGGACAGTCCTGTAGAACATGCTCAGCAGTTTGTTCGTTTAATCCACATGTGCACAGTGGTGAAGCAGACAATCGTAGCTTGTGCATGTGTTTATTCAGTTTGTTATGCCCTGTCCTGAGTCGAAAAATAGTTATCTGTCCCTGCCGGTCGAGAGTGTGATAGTCGTCTTTGGGTTGGTTCTGTTCTCTTCTGATAGTCTGGATAGCTCTCTTTTTCTCAAAGTATGTGACTTCATTCTCTTCTTGTTCACATTCTCCTCCCTTTTTTGCAAGTTTATCTGCCTTTTCATTTCCGGGTACACCACAATGAGATGGTACCCACTGAAGTATGGTTCTCTTTTTGGCAGCTACCTTGTTTAGTTCATTTCTCAGATGCGGGAGTTTACCACCCTTGAGAGCTTGCAGGACAGACAGTGCATCTGTGAGGATGACTACCTGGTGGCAGTCAGAGTTGTTGTTATAAATCATATTTGCAGCTTGCTCTAGAGCTTGAACCTCAGCTGTATAGTTGGAACAGAATTTACCAGTGGGAATGTGCCTAGTCTCATAGTGGTTGTCAGGATATGAGATAAAGATACCGGCACCTCCATTCCTAACAGCATTAGTTGCTGATCCATCTGTATAGGCATGTATCCATGATTGATCGGGATAGCTTTCTTGGATCATACTCAATGTAGCAGTTCGTTTTTGCAGATCATTATAATCACATCCACTTGTGAGACCACTGACTGATGTATTAATTTGGAGGGCACTGCTGGCCTGCTCCCATGGTACAGGGTATAGGGTGGGCTTCAGTGGTGTTGTCTTCATGGATAGGTCTTCTTGATGCTGTCTTATAAGTCTTTTCCCCGATGCACAAAGCTGCTACGCTTTAGACGTCCCAATGCCAGATCATCTAGTCTTGCCTTCATTGGGTGCATTGGCATACTGTTGTACTTTTCCATCTGGATCATGGTTTTTGTGTCTCTTCTATGGGACAATGTCTGTAATCCAGTAACCTTCTGCATCTCTGTTATTGGTGTAGTTTTCATGGCTCCTGTAATGAGCCTGAGAGCTTGATTTTGCACCTTGTCCAAAGACTGCAGATGTGAGTTAGCAGCTGATGACCATGCTGCTGAGCTAAACTCTAAGTGTGGTCTTATTACTCCATTATAAATCTTCTTTAGATTTTGTTCATTTGCTCCCCAGTTGGTACCTGCTAATTTTCTGAGTATGCCTAGTCGTCTTCGGGCCTTTCCTTCTGCATTTTCAATATGCTTATTCCATGTAAGCCTTTGGTCAAATGTCACCCCAAGATAGGTGGGGTAGCTTTCTTCCTTGATCACGGTTGTCCCTAGGTGTATGTTAGCTGATTTGTCCTTGGGGGCGAGGGAGAACAGTGTTGTGGAGGTTTTGTCTGTGTTTATTGTGATAAGCCATTTCTCTGCCCATGACACTAGCATGTCTGCTGCCCGCTGCATTCTATAATTTGCTGTGGTGACATTTTCATCAGCGCACCAGAGTACTAGGTCATCTGCATATAAGGCAGCTTTAACTCCTGCAGGGAGATCTTTCACCAGGTCATTGATGTAAACAAGGAAGAGTGTTGGGGAAATTACTCCTCCTTGAGGTACCCCCTGATGGAGCAACACTTTTCTGCTCTGCAGACCGTCAAGAGTGACTCTAGTTCTCCTGTTATGCAAGTATGACTGGATCCATTTCATCATGTTGCCTTGGATTCCACTTCTCCTAAGTTTTGCAATGAGGCCATCTTTCCACACCTTGTCAAAGGCCTGCTTGAAGTCGACCCAGATCGTTAGGACCTTTTTCTTCGCCTGGAAGGCATCTTCTATTGCTTGAGACAAGTAAGTAACTTGGTCTTCTATACTGTAGCATTCTCTAAATCCAGCTTGTTCCGGCACCAGGATCTGCTCAGACTCTAAATACCATTTCAATCTGTGGTTGACTATTCGCTCCATAGTCTTCTCAACACAGCTTGTGAGACTGATTGGCTGGTAACTTGCAGCCTCGGTCTTACATTTCCCTTTCTTTAGTATGGGTATTGTGATGGCTTCTCTCCATACTTGGGGTACCGTTCCTTTCAACCAGCTGTGGTTGAATATCTCAAGCAGTTTTGTCTTTGCTGCTGAGCTCAGATTTACTAGCATTTCGTTGCTGATTTTGTTGGGGCCGGGTGACTTTTGAAACTTAAGCTTGGAAATAGCCTTCTGTAGTTCTCCTAGTGTGATGGGTTCCCTCATTGGGGCAGGAGTATCTGTCTGTCCCATGGTTGCCAGTATTTCTTTTCTTATCTCTCTCTGATGATCTATGTTAATGGGTAAGTTGCTTTCTGAACTGCATCTTCTAGCAAACAAGTCTGCAGCTTGTTTTCCTCTGAAAAGTTTGCCACCTTCATCAATGTGATAGTCTGCCTAGTGAGGAACGCTCTTCATTTAGAGACTTGACTAATCTCCAAAGTTTCCTGCCGTCTTTCTCAAGGTTCAGCGATGCCGTTTTAGTTCTCCAGCTTTTCCGTTTTTCTTCTAGCTTTGTTCTCTGAAACTCTGCTACAGCCTTTTTCCATTTGTTGTGAGTTTCAAGTGAAGGCTGAGACTCTGCGTCCTTTCTAGCCCTGTTCATAGCTTCCTGACGTTCTTGGAGTGTGCTGGACCAGTATGGTATGTAGTTACGCCGGCATCCTTTGGGAATGGTTTCTTTTCCAGCTTGTAGTATACATCTGTTGAAGTCTTTTACCACTTCATTAATGTCTCTGTTCTGTACCTTGAGGGTAGACAGCAGCGTGTTCACCTGATGCCTGAATAAACCCCAGTTGGCTTTTTTGTAGTTCCATCTTGTAATGGCTGGGCCTGTACTGAGAGTTGCACTCTGGACAGTAAGAAAGATTGGGCGATGGTCGCTTCCCCCTAGTTGGTCTCCTACTTCTCTACTAATAGATCCAGCTATATCTGGTGTGGAGAAGGCAAGATCTGGTGTTGAAGTTGTGTGCCATCCTCTGGAGTAGAAGGTAGGAGTATCTGTGGCATTATTGACTAGGATTAGGGAGTGATCATCTTGCCAAGTTTCAACCTCTTCACCTCTGTGATCCAGATGGTTATAGCCCCAGCTCTGGGAGTGGCTATTAAAGTCTCCAACTGCTATAAAGTTGGTGGCTGGTACCTGTATAGAGCTGAGACTCAGGGGTTTGTTGTTCGGACAGTAATAGTTCAGAAGTTCTATTTCCATCTTGTCTACCTTTATCTGCAACAGCTGATATTCTGCTCCATCCATGTAGGTTTTCCTTTCGTGTGCAGGAATGTTATTCCTTACAAGAGTAAGTACTCCTCCTTTTCATCTATCTTTTCTGTCGGATCTGAAGCATTGATATCCCCTTATTTTAAAGGTTTGATCTGCTTTCAAGTGAGTCTCTTGGATACAGCAAACACTGACTTGCTTCTCATACAAGATGTTTTCCCGCTCTGTCTTTTTGCTGTATCCAGCCTGCTTGCTGTTCACTCCCTCTGCATTCCAGTGCATCATGACAAGTGGCACTCTGGGTTTCTCTTTTTCTGTTTTGTTTTGGTCAGTAGTTCTCCTCCGCCGTCTGCTGACTCCACAAGACGGTCTAGAGGGTCCTCCAGTAGCTGAGGGTGGGCTCTGTCGAGGCTCAGAGCCCGGCACTGCACTTGCCTGGTGGAGCTCCACAGGGCGAGCACCAGTACGAGATTTATTTGACGGTGTACTCTCCATAGAAAAAAAAAGCGAGTTGCGTGATACTGTGGTTTCCGGTGTGCCTTCTGGCCCAGTATCTACGACTTTAGCACCTGTTCAACGGGAGAGTGGGCTCATCCCTAATCTGTTTATGTTCCCAGTAGTAGACTATTCGCAAGCAGCCTGGGGGTGTCACTGCTCTGCGCGGACCTTGTTTACCGAGGCGGCGTCCGAGCTCGTATGGTGAAAATATGATTGCGTTATCTTCAAAATAGCCCTGTCTTTCCCATGGCTTTTCTGCCATCCTGCAACTTTGAGTTAGGGAGTTCTGAGCTCCAGTCTCTTTCCCAGGCATTTTATCCTGGCCTGGCACGCATACAGAGGACCCCACTTCTGGTTCTAAGTTAGCAGTTGGGGATAGGTGGGGTGGCACACTGTGCATTCCCCATCATCCAGGGGGGCTCTCCAACTATGCAGAGCTTGCACAATGCTGTGCTCTGGTTCTGGGCTCTCCCAAGGAATCCTCACGTCCTGCACAAAGCCACTTCCAGATACCCACCACCTGCCAACCCTCCATTGTAGAAATCTCCTGCATGCGGCCATCCAGTCAAGAGCCAGTATTAAGTCTGGTGCCCAAGTGATCCCCCCAAGCTCAGTGTGCAATGCTGGGTTTTCATCATGCTGCAACACAGGGGGGATTGTGATGCTCAGCCATCTCTCTCAACTTTGCACCGATAAGTGACATCGGGGACTTAACTGTGCCTCAGTACTGGGAGGCCCCGTTTCCGGGTACACCACACACAGCCAATTGAGGCAACGGTCGCCGTGGGCGTATCAGACAGTTAATTAACCTTATATGTTGTGTGTACCATTGTTTAGACAAACTATATCGGACAGGCCATTGACCTTATATGTTGTGTGTACCATTGTTTAGACAAACTATATAGGACAGGCCATTGACCTTTTATGTCACCACTGTCCTGGTCACCCCCTATGGAGGATGCAACCACTACTACAGGAAGGTTACACTAAACATTCACAATCTCTTACTGTGATGGTATATATGTAGCTATAAGTTTGACATAATGATGTTGCCAGCCTCATGATAAGTCTTATAATAGTGCCTTGTACAACATCCTGAGGGAGCAATATTCCCACTCTTTTTGTGTGTCTTATAATAGACCCCAGAAACTACAAGATGTCTTATAATAATAATAATAGTTGCTCATAGCAAGTGAAGGTGGCGACAGCTTCAGACTTGAGTTGTGACACATCTGTGCAGTGATCTCATGTGGCTGATTAGTCCTATTTTGGCTCTACACCCTGCCACATACAGGGAAAACATGGTTAAAGTCGATAATAGTGTTGCTGTGCATTCTGACCTTTCTTACAGCATGCTTGCCTTCTGCCTTATCAGCTAAATTCTGTTCTGCACTGCGAGCACCTTGAGTAACGTTTATCCACCAGCTGAGCAATCCTGTGCAATAGTCTCCCAGTAGGAGACATCAATTTTGCAGCTGCTCAGCGATGCCTTCAGTGTGTCTTTGAAGTGTTTCTTTTGTCCCTGTACTGTTCACTTACCCATGGAGAGTTTGATGTACATCAACTGCTTTGGGAAGCATTTTTCGTTCATGCAAACAACATGTCCGGCCCATCTAATTTGAGCCCTATGCAGCAATGTGTAGATGCTTGAGATATGTGCTCTGTTAAGGACCTCAGAATTAGCTAATCTGTCATGCCACTTGATCCTGAGAATCCTGCGAGACAGCTCATGTGGAAATGATTAAGCTTCTTGGCATGTCTGCTACACACTGTCCATGTTTCACAGGCATACAGGAGGGTAGTGAGCACTATTGCATGATATACTTTTATCTTAGTGGCGGCACTAATTCCTTGTTGATCCCAGATGTGATAAACGAGCGCAAAGGCCTTTTTGCTCCATCTTTTCCTACATTTTTCATATTGTATTTTCTCCGACATTTGCTCTTTTATCCCATATTTGCGACCCACATTTGCTATTTCATCGTTGTGATTACTCGCGACCGGTATCTAGAGAACCACATTTGTTCTTTCATCGGGGGAAATAAAGTCCTTTGATTGAGTCCACATGCCTGACATTATCGTTTGAAGCCCACATTGCATCGTGATAAATCTGGTAAAAACACACCTGGTCATCCGAATCAAACATCTGGGCATGCTGTAATTTCTGTGACACCACATTGGACGCCCAGATTGGCCAGAGGAAAACGTCTCATGCTGTAATGGTGTTATCTTTGGTCGGCCGCGGTTCAGACAAACGTTGGTTTACCACATTGGACGCCCACCTTGGCCAGGTGAACAATAAACAATCAGAGGTCAAACTACACCCACGTTTGGACTGACAGGGGACAAGAGCGATCCTGTGAATGAGTGACCAGAGGGGCCATTAAGGATTGGTTGGTATGGGCGGCGCTGTACAAGAAACTCATATTGGACTGGCAGAAATATAATCTACTGCGTAGCTTGCAAGAGGAAGGAGTCCAGTTTTTTTACCTTGTGAGGAAGAGATTAAACCCAAAAACGCATAGCCCAATACACGTGTTTATTCAGAGTGGATGATAATTCAGTTCTGTGATTAATTGTGTTCTTAAAGGATTTTGCGAAGGGAAAAGAAGGTTAGTAGATCTTATACTTATTAATACATTTTCTTATTTTTGTTTATTTTAACCTCACAGCTAAAATGTGCGAAAGATAAAGTTTCAAATAATTCTTGGCATAACTGATTAATAAAATCAGAAGATTTTCCTAGAAGATGATAGGATGATAGGAGGTAATTAATAGTTCATATTTCACCTTTATCATCATCATCACAGTCTCCCATGCGCACACACTCTCATGCACAAGATATTTAACCTCAATAGAATTGAACTCAGAGAGAGAGATGATTAATGAGCAGTAGTTTAAATGAAAGTCAACCAGTGATGTTAAATGTGAAAAACTTACGAAGACTTTTGTGTGTCTTCAGTTCATCAGAAGTCTGAGTCTACACACAACGTGTCTGACGTCTAACCAGAAATAAGTTATCAAAAACGGACATTTGGCTAGCAGAATTCGCCATAGGACATCTTTCATTCCTCAATTAAAAAGGAATATTGTCTCACCCACAAGTCAGAAGGTGGACGCAGCATTTTTCGTCACCATATACTGCTTGCTCACAAGTTCAATACAGAGTTATCACAAGTTCAATACAGAGTCATCATAAATTCAAATCACTCAAAAGATCATTATTATCTGAAGTCAAGCAAACGAGCTCAAAAGAGGAATCGCATACTTATAGCAAGTGCAACACCCTCTTAAGCGCATTCTATGAAGCAGACTATATATATATTTTATGAATCACGACTACATATGCAAGGTTATGAGTCTACATATCACTACCGATTCGTGAAGATATCCAGTCTGGCCAGTACCCTCGGGAGATTAGACAACAGACCTTTTGTTCATATGACAGCTATTAACTGTGGATCAACACTACAGAGATATACTCAAACAGTGAAGGAATATACATAGATATCTCGTCAGCGTTCTCCGTACGACAACAGTATTCATCAGAACGTCCTCAGCTTAGAGATACCCCACTCGACATAACGTATAACAACTTGGGACATTTTATGCATACATGTGAATCCTCATATCTAGGAGAAGCATTTAGAGACACATGGACTGTGTAGAGTACTCACCATTTTGGTAACACGTATCATATCACATCATCATTTCACTTTACACCAGTTCATCCTTAATTAACTATTACTTAATTAACTGCAATTTTATTATCTCATCTGTGTGTTTTGTGTGAATCGTCTTTCACCATCATCACGTTCTAACCATTACTAACCCTATATGTGTGGATATTTCATTAATAAACCCAACGATCGTTTGGTCATTACCTAGTTTGTTAATGTATCACTCGTGCTGTCGGTGTTACATATTCACCTATAGGAACCTTTCTCTACTCAGATGAGGTTGGGGGCTTTTTCTTTACGGGATCTAAGGGCAGAAGCTAAGGTCGTGGGGAAACAGAACTCTTTCCATAATTAATTAGAAAACACTGTCTAGTGGAAAGCATTCGCATTCCTGTCTTCTTGTCCCTATCTCGAATAGGTCTTTTTTTCTTTCTTAACGAGCCAATTTCTAGAGACCTTATATCTAATATCTCATAGACTATTCCTGGCAAAAGCTACTGTCGTAGTTGCCCCAGTGACTCACCACACGACACCAGACATTTACTCTTAGTCTTCCAAAAGCTGCACTTGCCTTGGCAATTCTGTTGTTGACCTCGGCGTCGATATTCTCATCTTTGGTAAGGGTACTGCCTAGATAAGTGAAGCTGTCCACCACTTGGAGACGTTGGTTCTTTACTGTGATATTTGGTTCACAGTAAGGTTTCCCAGGAGCAGGTTGCAACATTACTTCAGATTTCTTCATATTGATGGTAAGACCAAAGTCATCACACGCTACAGAAAGCCTCCTCATATTGTTCTGCATGTCCAATTCTGTGCAGGTGTTGAGGGCACAGTCGTCCGCAAAAACGAGGTCAGAGATAATTGTTTCATTCTCCTTTGTAAAGGACTAATCATCTCAAATTGAATAACTTCCCATCTGTCCTGTATCTGATGTGTATGCCGTCACTGCTGCCATGCGTAATGTTAGAGAGCATGGCAGCAAATATCATACTGAATAGTGTCAGGGCGAGCACACATCCCTGTTTGACAATGTTTGTGATGGGAAAGGGTTCAGAAGGTTCTCCATCATTCAATACGCAAGCCATCATACCTTCATGAAACTGGCGGACAATTGAGATGAACTTATCGGGACAACCGAATTTCACCATAATTTTCCATAGTCAAAGGCCTTGGTCAAGTCAATAAATGTTGTGTATAGGTCATTGTACTGTTCCTGGCATTTCTCCTGAAGTTGGCGTGCAGCAAATATCATGTCGACTGTCCCGCGATCTGCTCAGAAACCACACTGACTCTCTGGGAGTAAGTCCTGCGATTCGAGATGAAAAGTCAAGCAGTTGAGCAGGACTCGAGCCAGGATTTTGCCTGCAATAGATAATAGGGAGATTCTCCTATGATTATCACATGATTGATGATTTCCCTTTCACTTGTATATGTGAACAATGGTGGCATCTTTCAATTCCTGTGGTATCTGTTCTTCATCCCATACTGAGTGGAAGAGGTCTGTTAGTCTCTGCAGCAGCATGCTGCCTCTAGCTTTATAAATTTCAGCAGGAATGGCATCTGATTCAGGGGCTTTGCCGCTGGACAGTAGACTGGCTGCTTTCTTGACCTCTTCCATGCTGGGTGGAAGGTCAAGTCTGATATTGACTGTAACTTGCGGTAAGCTTGCAATGGCCTGGTCGTTGACGGTTGATGGATAATTTAAGATGGCATTAAAGTGTTCTGCACAGCGTTCCAAAATCTGCATTTTATCAGTGAGCAATGCCATGCAATCAGCATTTAGGATCGGTGATGATTGATTCGATTGAGGGCCATAAATTGCTTTCAGGGCATCATAAAAGTGCTTTGAGTCATTTCTGTCTGCATATCTCTGTATCTCGTCTGCTTTATTGCTGAGCCATGCATCATGCATCTTCCTGAGCTTGTTCTGGACAACTCTGCGTATATTGGTAAAGGCTGCCTTTTTGAATGTTTAGGAAGGGTCGCTTTGATAGTATCTGTGCAAACTATATTTTTCAGCCAGAAATGTTTTAATATTTTCATCATTCTCATCAAACCAGTCAGGGTTCTTGTGTGTTGTATATCCCAGGCTATCAGAGGCTGCAGAGTACACAGTGTTCTTCAGAGTGGCCCATTTTTCCTCTATGGTGGTTTGACCGAGCTCAACGTCCCTCAGACGGGGGACCAAGTCCCTTTAGAAACTCTCTGTGGTTGCTTCACTTTTAAGTTTTGTGACGTTGAGCCTCTTCATGGGTTTCTGACTCTGGTGTCTTCGCTTGGGCTGTATGTTAAGGTTGAGTTTTGATACAATCAATCTGTGGTCAATCCAGCATTTGGCACCACACATGGCCTTGGTCATTCTCACGTCACGTCTGTCGCTCCTTCTCGTGACAACATAATCAATGAGATGCCACTGTTTGGAGTGGGGGTGCATCCATGTTGGTTTATTTCAAGTGGGTAGGCGAAACATGGTGTTCGTGATAGACAAATCATATGTGGCACACAGGCTGTGTAATAGGAGCCCATTATTATTACATTTGCCTATGCCATGTTTTCCAAGTATTCTATCCCAGGTGTTGTGGTCAGTGCCTACTTTGAAGTCGCCAAGAATAATAAGTTTCTCAGATTGAGGAACTGATGAGATAAGTTTGTCATAGAACTTTTCTTTTATTTCCTCAGGGTTTGTCATTGTTGGGGCATATGCACTGATCAGTATGGCACTTCTTTTGTTTCCTAGTGGGACATGAAGGGTCATTAGGCGATCGTTAATGCCCTTAGGAGATTTGAGAGGTTTACGTACGATATGAGATGGCGAATCCAACGCCAGCCTCACACCGTTCCTTGCTGTCCCGGCCACTCCAATAAAATGTGTAGCCACCTCCAATTTCAGTAATCTGACCTTCTTGGTAGTCGCATCTTGCTTAGGGCTGCTATATCAATATTATAGCATGCCAATTCTTTGGCCACAAGTGATGTCCATCTTTCAGGTCTGTCGGCCAGGGTATTGTCGAGTAATGATCTCATGTTCCTCGTGCCGAAGGTAAGCACCTTCATTTTTTTCTTATTTTTTTGTTCGAACGCTTGATTGGGATACCCTCCAGCCGCGCCACGCTGGTCAGAGTAGGTTGAAGCAGGCTATGTTCAGGGCACATTATCTAGCCCCTTCCTCATGCCATGGAGGTGAGCAGAGTGATCCTAAAGAGGGCTGGTCAGTTGCTCAGGGGGCTGCCGGATCTCGCCGCTGCTTCAAAGTTCCAGCGAGAAATAACCCTATGGCCTGAGCCACCTGTGTTAAGGATTGTGGCTGCAGCTTGAGTGTATCCACACTTTCTGGTTCACCACTCCCCCATCGCCACAGTTCTTTGAGTTAAGTGTCTGTATGTTTCTGTCTGAAGCTGTGACTTGAGCTGTAATTTGATTTAAGTGAGGAAGAGTTGCGCTAATTGTCATCCTAACTCTCTCGTCCTGAATTATTTGGTCCAGTGGCAAGATTATATCGAGACGACTGGAGACAACACAGGATGCAGTGGATGACCAGGGCGTTCTAAGTGTCTTGTCGTGCTCTTTGCAATAGAGAGCTTCTACATATCTTGCAGAAATTATGTGAGGACAGCAAACCATAAGTCAGAAGAGTTCAAGACCACCACTGGTGTAGACAAGGTGACATCCTGTCACCTTATCTTTTCATACTCCTCATGGACCATGTCATCAAGGCATGTAAGGAGAGAACAAGTAATTATTCAGTGGGGTACTGGAAGATGAGACAGGTCTGTATTTCAGAGCTGGCATTTGCTGATGATGTTGCCCTGATTGCAAGTCTGGAAGGAAGAGCTGGAGAAGAGAGGTTGGTCATAAGCAGCTGTAAAACAAAATCCACGGTGATATCACGAGAAGAAAGAGTACATCAGATTAAGCAGGGAAAACAGGTCCTGGAGCAGGTCGACTACTTTAAATACCTTGGAGCTATTATGGACCGAAAGGGATGCATCAGAGAAGAGTTGGCCACTTGAACAGCAGCCGCTGGGAGACTTTTTCAGGCCATAAATCGAGGATTCCTAAGCAAGAGAGAGCTTGGTAAGAAAACGAAGATGGCTGTATACTGCTCCACATATGTCCCAGTCTTGACATGGATGCGAGTCATGGGCAATGACTACAACCCACAAAAGCCAGATCCAAACCTCATAAATGAGGTATCTGAGAATGTGGTTGAAGTAATAAGAAAAGACATAGCCTGCAACCAGACAATTTTTCAGGGACTAAAATGCCACCCCCCTGCAGACCCAAGTAGAAAAGTCCCAACTAAGATGGTTTGGTCATGTCTGCAGAATGGGAGAAGATCGGCTACCACGACTAGCATGGAAAACAAAGAGCCAGGGATCCAGACCCCCAGGATGACCCAGAGTCCGCTGGGAGGACAACATTAGATAATCTTTGAAGGACCGAGGACTAGAATGGAACCAGGCCAGGAGGAAGACAACCGATAGGATAGTCTGGCGCTCTTTCTTTCAAACCTCTATACCTCACGGTAGAAGGGGAATGACTAAGCAAGAAAGTAAGTATTTGACAGTTTATAGCTTGACGATGAGTATTGTCATGGCTGCATGAAGTCTACACGAAGTGCCATGAGTTCAATGATATGCTACTTGATGTTGCGTCTTATAGGAAACATCATCATCCTGTTGCTGTGCGGGCTGCTTTCTTATAACAGCAACGAGATCACTGTACAATCTAATTAGTGTCCTGCAATTACGTGATTTTCAAGCAATAAGTTCTTGAGCAGGACATTACTTTTTACGTATCTGTGCTTGATTGAGTTATGTGTAACATCTGGACCTGTAAAGTTGGTAGATGATGTAGGGTAATTTATACATCTGGAAAGTACATCTGCCACCACATTTAGACTTCCCTTTATGGCTTTAATAGTGTAGTCGTACGGTTGTAGAGCGAGCGAGGCTCTAGCAGCTTTTTGATTAGTGAATCTTGTAGTTTATAGATACGCTAAGGCTTTTTGATCTGTCTCCATAGTGAATCGAGTTCCCATCAAATACCTCTGGAGTTTGTTAAACGAAAACACGATAGCGAGTTAATCCCTCTCGACAATGGGATATCGCTGTTCTGCAGGTGACAGTTTACGACTCACATACATTGTAGGGTGCATGTGGCCTTCAAATTCTTGCATTAATGTACCGCCGACGGCTATATTTGACGCGTCAACTCTGAGAACAAAAGGATATGGAATGTCAGGTAACCTCAAAATTGGTGATTTTGAAAAGGCAATCTTAATTAAATTTAAAAGCCACATGACACGCATGCAACCAAAGAACCTTATTTGGAGCGTTCTTTTTTACCAGCGCAGACAAAACTGAAGTCATATCTGAAAAAAATTAGGCAGAAATTTTCTATAAAAATTTATGAGGCCTAATAAACTACGAACTTGTTTTTTATTTGTTCGAGGAATTTGAAGATTCAGAATTTTAGAAACAGTGGAATCTTGAGGTTTTAGAAACCCACCTACTACCTTATGACCAAGAAAGGAAATTTCAGTATATCCTATTCTAGTTTTGGATGGTCTAGAAGTAATGTTGTGAAAGCATAGGGTATTCAACAAAGAATGAATTCCGTTAACATGATCATCCCAAGTATGATGAAACAAACAGATATCATCTATGTAAGTTATCAAATCATCACGATCAGATAATAGTCTACGCCTCATGCGAACAAATGTAGCAGGAGCGTTAACAAGACCGAAAGACATGTAATTGAACTGAAACAAACCTAAAGTTGTAACGAAAGCTGTATAAGGCTTAAATTTGTCAGATAGTGGCACTTGCCAATATCCTTTGGATAAGTCAAACTTTGTAAAAAACGTAGCTGTAGACAAACTTTCAAGAAGGGATTCAAGCAGGGATAACCGTTTGGCATCTTGAATTGTGACAGCATTTAAACGTCTGAAATCTATACAAATACGAATATATTTGTCTTTTTTCTGATCAAAACCATAGGAAAATTATATGGTGAATTAGAAGGTTCAATTATGTTTAACCTAATTCTTTGTTTTATTTCTTCCTGTATCTGAGATTGCACATGAATCGGTATAGGGTAAGGGTTGAGTTTGAAAGGTCAGAAAACTGTAAGCACAATATCATGTTGAATGATATCTGTATGCCCAGGAACATCAGTGAGCACATCAGAAAATGATTGTAATAGGCAGAAATCTGCTCTCTCTGATTAGACAATAGAGTAGGAGCAATGGAAATATCTTTCCAGCTTTCAGTAGCCAAAAGATGTATATCAGGTAACGATAACGTAGGTTCACCACCATCAGAAAAATCAGAACTCTCCTCCTGAATAACTGCTCAGGAGGAGCGACGATCAACAGATTCGTCGATAGCTTCAAAGATAGGTTTCAGATGTGGGGGTCGAGTATGAAATTGTTGTAACATATTAATATGAAACATTTTATCTTTTCCTTTAACAGATAAAACATAGTCAACATCTGACAATTTATCCACAATTGTGTAAGCAAGTTGTTTTTGGTCGACCTCTCTTTTGCTTTCCCTCGGGGGTCCATAGCATAGCTGTTCTTGTGATGGTATCAGGGTCCCTTCTGAGGACATGGCCAACCCAACTCCAGCGTCTGCCAGCTATGATGGTGTGCATGTCTTCCTGGTTACTCCGAATAAGTAGTTCTTTGTTGCTGATGGTGTTTGGCCAGTAGATTCTGAGAATTTTCCTTAGGCATGTTGTGTGAAAAGAGGACAATTTTGACATTTCCTTCTCTGTAACTCTCCAGCTCTCTGCGCCATAGAGAAGCACAGAAAGGACACAGCTCTGATATAATCCTAATTTTGTGCTGTACTGAGAGGACTTCCAGATGTTGTTTAGGCTAAAAAAGGCTGTTCTTGCTTTGTTCATTCTGTTGTTGATGTCCTTGCTTGCTCCACCGTCTGGTGTTACTATGCATCCTAGCTATGTGAAGGCATCTGTCTGTTCCAGTTGTTGATTCCTTACTGATATGGGCTCAGGGTCGCTCACATTGAGCGTCATGACCTCTGTCTTCTTTAGGTTGATGTTCAAACCCACCTGCTGACTATACTTATTAAGTCTATCCGTTTTTTCCTGGATGTGTTGATGTGAATGTGCTAGCAGTGCGATGTCATCTGCATATTCCAGATCTTCCAATGTAGAAAATGTAGTCCATCTTATTCCTCTTGGACTGTCCTCTGTTGTCCGGCGCATCACCCAATCTATGGCTGTCAAAAATAATGTTGTTGACAAGGGGCATCCCTGTCGTACTCCTGTTTTCACTTCGAAAGTTACATTACTTAATCCAACACTGCGCCTAAAGTTAGAATAGAGGCTTTTTATGATGGAAACAATGCGGTTGGGAATTCCATAAGCCCTCAGAATTTTCCATAGGCTGTCCCTGTGTATGCTGTCGAAAGCCTTTTCAAAATCAACAAAGTTAATGTACAGCTGTCTCTGCCATTCTGAGCACTGCTCTATAATGTTCCTGAGGGTAAATATATGATCTGCACATCTTCTGTTCTTTCTGAAGTCCGCTTGTTCTTTCCTCAGTTTATGGTCAACTGCTTTTGAAATTCTCTGGATGATTATTCTGCCTAGTATTTTGCTAGGAACTGAGAGGAGGGTAATTCCTCTCCAGTTGTTGCAGTCTGCAAGGTCGCCCTTCTTGGGCAATTTGACAATTATTCCTTTACTCCACTCTGTTGGTGTTGTCTCAGTTTCCCAGACTTGTGCAAATAGTGGTTCTAATAGTTCTGCTGCTAGTTCAGGGTCTGTCTTGAATAGCTCAGCATTTAGATTGTCGTGACCAGGCGCTTTTCCATTTTTTAGTCCTTTGATAGCTGTGATGATTTCTTCTTTACGTGGAATGTCTGTATTTACGTCTAAGTCACTTTCAGCCTCAGGAACATTCAGCTGAGTCTCTGGTGGTTTCTTATTCAGTGTTTCTCTGAAGTGCTCTGCCCATCTTGTTTCCTGCCCCTGTGCTGTGGTGATGAGATTTCCTTGCTTGTCTCTTACTAACGTTATGTTGTTTGCACCTCGTTTTCCACTGATAGCTTTAGTTATTTTATAAACTGTGCTTTGTTCATTTCTCAGTGCTGCTTCTTCTGCCTGTCTTGCAAGGTCATCCAGAAATGTCCTTTTGTTAGCACGGGTTTGACGTTTTACTTCCTTGTCCAGCTGACTGTACTGTTCACTATATATTGCTTTTAACCTGGGAGACTTGGCTTCTTCTTTCTTTCTTTTCATTTCCTTTCTCTTCGCTATGGTGTTTAACGTTTCTGGTGTTATCCAGTCTTGGCTCTTTCTTTCCTGGAATCCCAAGCATGACTCGCTGCTTTCTTTGTATATTGTTGAGATGGTGTTGAATCTCTGGTCTACATCATCGGTCTCTGTTCTTTCCTGGCTTTTGGTAATCTCATATCTTCTCTTTACGTCGACCACGAAAGCTTTTCTGGTGTGGGGATCCTTCAGTTTCGTGATGTTGTATCTTTTTTGTTTGACTGCAACTGGTCCAGCAGCTCTGAGTTTTACCTTCAGTCTTGTTACTACTATGTGATGATCACTTCCCACATCTGCGCCTCTTCTTACTTTCACGTCTTGTAGTGCATGTCTCCATCTGCCATTGATCATTATGTGATCTATCTGGTTTTTGTCTCGTCCGTTTGGTGATTCCCATGTTAACTTGTGCACTTCTTTGTGTTGAAAAAGTGTTCCTCCAATGACCAGGTTGTTAATACTGCAGAAGCTTATTAATTTGTTCCCATTCTCATTTACTGTTCCACTGCCGCATTTCCCCATTACTCTTTCGTTGTAATTATTGTGTGTTCCAACTTTCGCATTTAGGTCTCCCATTACTATAATAAGATCGTACCTGGTTACAGTTTCCATTTCCTTTTGTACCTGTTGATAGAACTCATCCTTGATCTCTTCATCGCTGTAATTTGTTGGTGCGTAGCATTGTATAATTGTGGTGTTGGTGAATCTCCCTCTCAGTCTTGCTCTTATTAGTCTATTGTTAATGGGTTTCCATTCCAGTAAAGACCTTTCCATTCCTTTCTTCAGGATAATGGCTACACCTTCGTTGTGCTGACCATCCTCTCTACCAGAATAAAGTACTGTTTCTCCTGTAGCTGTTTTTATTCTCCCCATCCCTGTCCATCTGCTCTCGCTTATTCCCAAGATATGTAATTTGTAATTCCTCATCTCTGCTGTGATCTGTCTCAGCTTTCCTGCTTCATTCATGGTTCTGACATTCCAAAAACCAATTCTGGTTTCATGTTTTGCGGTCAGGGCATTCGTTTTCATGCCAGTGGCTTCCTTTCGGCTTTCACCACTGTCAGTCATACGAGCCTGTGACTCCGGATGTTCGTCCCGCATCAAAGTTTCTCCATTTGTTGCTGTTTCCGTAACATGTGAGATTTTTTACATAGACAGGGGTGTCGGCCCTATGCTAAAACCCCCAACCTGGAGGACCAGGGTACCAGCTTTTGTCTGACCCCTACCCACGCAGACCAGTCCAGCTTGGTTGAACCTTTCAGGAGTAAAACTCCCACTGGCATAGCTCTGGGGATTGTCAGGGTATACAAGCTGCCATACCGCTACAAGGTATAATCATGATCTTCAGCATTCATCAAATCCTCAGAGTCATCCCCATCATTTATTACCTCATCCAACACAATATCATTGTGGTTGTGATTATTCCTTTCAGCACGAGCTTGTGCTCTGGTTGTAACAGCATTAGCAGTTATTAAGTGCTGTTTTTTCCTATGAAAAGGAAAAATCTTAAATTTAAAGGATAATTACAAATCAAGACAATGGTCTCGAAAGTAAGATCCGTTGTCACGCTCGACAACCATGCGTACATCCCTATCTGATTAAAAGTAAATAAGTGCTTCCCCAACATTAAACCTGTAACTAGGCAAAAGACGTACACATTTTACGTCAGCAATGAATTGAAAAACTTCCTGCAGTGCCTGCCATGTAGTACCTGGTGGCAGATTTCGAACTAGAAAGGTGCATGAGTATGCACCTTTAGTCACAAAAGAATCATAGACATTACTCCTTCTCCTGGATGTAATATCCTTATTGTAAGGTGCATCATGCTGGCTGTACTGAGCATGACACCTCTTTCTATTTATGCCTGTATGTTTGAAGCATGTCTGAGAAGACAGTTTACTAGACATAGTGAAGCATTTTTCTCTAGATGCACTGGCAATAATTCGACTATGTATATTGTTTTCATTTCTATCATTATCCTTAAGTGTAACCCTCTGAGTCTTAGCAGTAAAGTTTGTGTCATCTTTGACAACTTCTTCTACACTCTTAAGAGGAGATGTAATGTGAGCATGTCTCCACGACTCACTCCCAGAAGAGGCAGTATTGTTTCGACCAGAAACACAGGTATCAGAAAGATGTCGAGGGAAGTTGTATCTGCCTCGACAAGATATTTTTACTTTTTGTCAGGTCGTGCTGACCTGTTTTTATCACCCTTAGTGCCACTGGCATGTTGTACACTAGTTTTGTCATAACTAATGTTGGATAATAATTTTTTCTGTAGCACTACATAAGCAAACCATCAACCCTTTTTCTGAATTTGGTAATTTCTAAATTTTTGAGGAAAATCTCTTCACTTTGCCTCTTATTTACCTCTGAAAAGTTCACATTTTTACTCTTCTCCTCCGTGAGTAATATCTCAAGGTTAGCCACCCTATTTACTTCAATTTTCTTGTTGACTATGAAGGACTATGAGTTCTTTATTTGCACGCTCAGGTGCTGCCACCTACTTTTCCAACATATCCCTAGAACCTTTCATGTTCTGGTTGATCACTTCATGTATATTAATCTTTTCTCTCAAAAGAGAAACCTCTGATGTCAGTTTCTGAATCTGAGCCACATGTGTATGACATTCTATCTCCAAAGTAGTATTGGGTGTATCAAGTTCACCTACACCGACACTCTCTTCTTCGTCAAATAAATTCATTAATGATCGCACCTCCTCCTCCAACTCCCTTCTCTCCATCTCAAGTTTATCTTGTCTTAATATTTTCTCATTAGGAAGAGCTAATTCTTCCATTCTCTTCATATGAGCTAATTCTTCTGCTCTCTTTTTTTTCACTTAATTTTATTTCTTCAACTCTTCTTTTTTCAGCTAATTTGTCTTCCACCATATTCTCAATTCATTCTGGATCACATATTCTCCACAGGGCACGAAATCAAAAGCGACGTCTGTAATTATTTCTTGCACATTTTTTTGAGGGCTGTGGATCAACGATCCTTTGGCTTGGCCCCCGCTGTTTCATACGGTTTTAGTTGTAGCATAAGTACTTGTATTATCTGTCGGAGGGGTACTTCAGAGAGGTCCGTCGTTTAGCAAATATATTTCTGTGTGAAATTAGTAAGGCATGCACCAATGCCGGTAACAGTTTTATAATCAGCCTTTAAACACATTCCTGCTCTCCAACAATAAAGAAGCTGCACAGGCCAGGTTGGACGTCTTCTACGACACATGTTTAATCATAGTACAAGCTCCATTAAATTCATCCAATAGATATATGTAAGACGATGGCATAACCTAGCCAGTCTTGGGCGTCGCTATTCGGTATGCTAATGACAAGACGTCCTCGACATTTTCATGCAGAGTTTATTTAAAAGACTTCACTCACGTACATCAGAATACAGCATTTACTTTTCACAATATAAATCTCTAGCATCGACCCAATGAACTATGTGGGCGATCTAGATGTTGAAACACTTTAAAGACTCCGTAGAAATAACACTATCTAGGAGCTGGACCTGCCATCAACGGTATCTATACCTTGTAGCGTTATGGCAGCTTGTGTACCCTGACAATCCCCAGAGCTATGCCAGTGGGAGTTTTACTCCTGGTAGGTTCAACCAAGCTGGACTGGTCTGCGTGGGTAGGGGTCAGACAAAAGCTGGTACCCTGGTCCTCCAGGTTGGGGGTTTCAGCACAGGGCCGACACCCCTGTCTGTGTAAAAAATCGCACATGTTACGGAAACAGCAACAAATGATAAAACTTTGATGCGGGACGGACATCCGGAGTCTCAGGCTCGTATGACTGACAGTGGTGAAAGCCGAAAGGAAGCCACTGGCATGAAAACGGATGCCCAGAACGCAAAACACGAGGCCAGAGTTGGTTTTTGGAATGTCAGAACTATGAGTGGGGCGGGAGGGCTGAGACGGATCGCGGCAGAGATGGGGAATTGCAAGATACATATCCTGGGAATGAGCGAGAGCGGATGGACAGGGATGGGGAGAGTAAGGGCAGCTACAGGGGAGGCAGTACTTTATTCTGGTGGAGGGGATGGTCGGCACAATGAAGGTGTGGCCATTGTCCTTGAGAAAGGAATGGAGGGGTCTCTACTGGAATGGAAACCCATTAACAACAGACTAATAAGAGCAAGACTGAGAGGGAGATTCGCCAGCGCCACAGTTGTACAATGCTGTGCACCAGCGAACGACAGCAATGAAGAGATCGGGGGCGGGTTCTGTCGGCGGGTGCAGGGGGAGGTGGAGGCTGTGCCCAGGTGCGCTCTTATGAAAGTAATGGGAGACCTGTGTGCGAAGGTTGGGGCACACAGTAATTATAACGAGGGAGTGGTGGGGAAGTGCGGCGGTGGGGCAGTGGATGAGAATGGGGACAGATTAGTGGGCTTCTGCAGTGTTGGCAGCCTGGTCATTGGAGGAACACTTTTTCAACACAGGGGGTGCACAAGTTGACATGGGAGTCACCGGGTGGACGAGACGGAGACCAGATGAATCACATGGTGATCGGTGGCGGATGGAGACGTGCTCTACGGGACGTGAGGGTGGGAAGGGGCGCGGATGTGGGAGGTGATTATCACCTGGTGGTGGTGACTGAGGGTGAGGCTCAGAGCTGCTGGACCGGTTGCAGTCGGACGGAAGAGATATAACATCACGAAACCCCCTCACCAGAAAAGCGTTCGTGGTCGACGTAAAGAGACGATATCGGATTACCAAAAGCCAGGAAAGAACAGAGACCGACGATGTCGACCAGAAATTCAACACCATCTCAACAATATACAAAGAAAGCAGCAAGTCATGCTTGGGATTCCAGGAAAGAAAGAGCCAAGACTGGATAACACCAGAAACGCTAAACACCATAGCGAAGAGAAAGGAAATGAAAAGAAAGAAAACAGAAGCTGGGTCTCCCAGGTTAAGGGCAATATATAGTGAACGGTGCAGTCAGCTGGACAAAGAAGTAGAACGTCAAACCCGTGCTAACAAAAGGACATTTCTGGATGACCTTGCAAGACAGGCAGAAGAGGCAGCGCTGAGAGATGAACAGAGCACAGTTTATAAAATAACTAGGGCTATCAGTGGAAAACGAGGTGCAAACAACATAGCGTTAGTAGGAGACAAGCAAGGAAATCTCATCACCACAGCGCGGGGGCAGGAGGCAAGATGGGCAGAGCTCTTCGGGGGGACACTGAATAGGGAACCACCAGAGACTCAGCTGAATGTTCCTGAAGCTGAAAGTGACTTAGACGTAAATACAGACATTCCACGAAAAGAAGAAATTATCACAGCTATCGATGGGCTGAAAAATGGAAAAGCGCCTGGTCACGACAATCTAAATGCTGAGCTATTCAAGACAGACCCTGAACTGGCAGCAGAACTATTAGAACCACTATTTGCACAAGTCTGGGAAACTGAGACAACACCAACAGAGTGGAGTAGAGGAATAATTGTCAAATTGCCCAAGAAGGGCGACCTTGCAGGCTGCAACAACTGGAGAGGTATTGCCCTCCTCTCAGTTCCCAGCAAAATACTAGGCATGATAATCATCCAGGGAATTTCAAAGGTAGTTGACCATAGGCTGAGGAGGGGGCAAGCGGGCTTCAGAAAGAACAGAAGATGTGCAGATCATATATTTGCCCTCAGGAACATTATAGAGCAGTGCTCAGAATGGCAGAGACAGCTGTACCTTGACTTTGTTGATTTTGAAAAGGCTTTCGACAGCGTGCACAGGGACGGCCTATGGAAGATTCTGAGGGCTTATGGAGTTCCCGGCCGCATTGTTTCCATTGTGGAAGGCCTCTGTTCTAACTTTATGTGCGGTGTTGAATCGGGTAGTATAACTTTCGAAGTGGGGACAGGAGTACGACAGGGATGCCCCTTGTCAAAAACATTATTTTTGACATTCATGGATTGGGTGATGCGCCGGACAACAGAGGGCAGTCCAATAGGAATTAGATGGACAACGTTTTCTACGCTGAAAGATTTGGAGTATGCAGATGACGTTGCACTGCTCGCGCATTCACATCGACACATTCAAGACAAAACCGATAGACTGAGTAAGTATGGCCGGCAGGTTGGCCTGTGCGTCAATTTGAAGAAGACAGGGGTCATGACGCTAAATGTGGGCAATCCTGAGCCAATAACAGTAAGGAACCAGAAGTTAGAACAGACAGACACATTTACTTACCTAGGAGGCATGGTGACACCTGATGGCGGAACGGGCAGTTACATTAGCGGCAGGGTGAATAAGGCGAGAGCAGCCTTTGCTGTTCTCAACAACATTTGTAAGTCTTCCCAGTACAGCACAGACACCAAATTAAGACTGTATTAGAGCTGTGTACTTTCTGTGCTTCTCTATGGTGCGGAATGTTGAAGAGTGGCGGGGAGGGAGATGTTGAAACTGTCCTCCTTCCACACAATCTGCCTGGGGAGGGTTCTCCGAGTCTTTTGGCCAAACGCCGTCGGCGGCCAAGGGCTGCTTATTCGGAGTGGCCGGGGGGACATGCACGCCGTCATAGCTGGCGGACGCTGGGGTTGGGTTGGCCGCGTCCTCGGGGGGCCCTGGTGCCATCGCGGGAACAGCTGTGCTGTGGACCCCCGGGGGGCGAGGGAGAGGCCGACCAAAGGCGGCTTGGCGGAGGGCTGTGGGGGCTGGGATGCGGGGAGTGAACCACAGTTGGGGCACTATACGAAGGATGGCCGCCGACCGAGCAAGGTGGAATCAATTTGTTGCTGCCCTACAAGACGCCACCAGGCGTGATGGCCGCTGACTGCTTTGACGGTTGGTGGTTATTGATCAAAGAAGAAAGAAGGAGCTGGACAAATGTGCGTTCGTCCACATCGAAGAACACACAGAAAAGACCCCAAAGTTTCATTAACTTCTTCCAAGTTGAGACAGGCTAACGTCTGCTAATTCTGCCCCAAAAGGCAATGACGTACTTTCGGGTAACCCGTGGATACAGTACATCAACAACATGGTCTACCATTGATGCCCATCTGATAACGACCGATATGTTATGAGTTTTAATCATAACAATAGTGTTTATCATTCCACATAGTGTTTTACTTTGTTATTGTCTTATGTGTTGGCTCTTCCATGCTGTAATTTGTCTGCCGTTTGCTCTGGCAATGTGTAATGTCTGCGGTGTCTGTCATGTTTCTTCTCCCATGACCAAATTGCTCTTTTTCGCTATTGACATATTTGTCTGCTGGGCTTTTGGTTGGTTTTTGTTTGTTTGTTTGGTTGTTTTTTTTTGTTTATATCATTCTTCTACTGGTATTGAATGGACTTAGTGGCGTTTTTTCCCCTTGTCTCTAATTTGTTCTAGTTGTTATATGTTGGTTCTTGTTCCGGTAATATAAAATTTTATTATGTTGTGTGGCTCCCTGGGTAGGTCAACTTTCAGTACATTTTCTATTGACAGTGATGTCGAGTTTTGGGTTCTCAAGTATTCCATAAATGGTTTTCTGTGTTGTTCGTATTTTGTGCATGTTAACACAAAATGTGTTATGGTGTTTTTCTCCAGAGATGTGGCACAGCAGGGTTGCTCCACCATGAAATTGCCTGTTCCTTGTTGAAGTCTAATTAGTTTTCTGATGCTTGGCATTTTTGGTTCTCTAGATAACTGAAATGTCTGGGTTGGATCTTTTAGCAGTTTATAGGCGTGTCTTCCATTCTGGATTTCTTTCCAGAGCTCACAAGGATGAATCACTGGTGTGTATGCCTATTTACTACTACATGTTATTTGATTTGCTATTATACTGTTTTTTTTTCTAATTTATTCCATGCACTTCCATCCAATTGGGTACCTTATGGGTTCCAGAGGGGTATCCCAGGTCATAGGGAAATTCTTCTCAAACATTGCATTGATTGTGTGGTTTTTGTCGATTAGGACTTTGCCCATGTAGTTCAGTCTAAGTTCTTTTCTTCTTAACTTGAGGGGTATTATTCCTAGTGCTACCTCTAGTGCTACCAGTGATGTTGATCTTGAGGCTCCCGATATTGTACATAGTGCCTGGTGCTGTATTTTGTCCTATAATCCAAACCAATTAGATGGTATTACAGAAGCAGGACTAGCTTTGCACTTACTCCCTAATCTTACTTCGAACGTGCTGCGCCTTTAATCTTGACCAGATACGTGAGAACTCTAGTGACCTGTCTACACTGAACCCAACAACCCAGCGGAAGCAGAAACAACCATTTGCAGCTAAGTGAAACCTATAAGCTGCCACGTGACTTCTTTCATAAAACACTTTACCATCACACGTTGATACGTATTTTATGTTAAAGATTATTCGATTTCTTTTTAAAATTGATTGAACAAATGATTATTAAATCTATTAGTTGCTAATATACAAATGTAACTTTAATTTAATCATTTTGAATGTACTGCATGTTTGTCTCAGTCCATTTACTAAACACACTCTAAAAATAGCTATTCTATAATAGTAAGAATTCCACCGAGTAAATCAGAGGTGGAAGCTTAAACGAGCTGAAATTAATCATTACATAAATCTTCATAAAAGGCAGCGGATCAGATATAATAAGTTAACAATTGCCCTGCCAATGCAGCATTGTTCTTGACTTCTGAAAAATATTATGAACACTCCCTTGAGATAGAAGCATCATTATTCTGCTATATACAACTCTGCCAAAAGCAATCTTGTGTGAAGGTAGACACCTTTGAAGACCTATATTAGATACTCTTGAGTTTTGGCCACTGTAGGACCACTACTGTTGAAAAAAAATAAAATAAAATAAAATAAAAACACACACACCCACACAAATAGTAATACGTCTTACAAGGAGAAGGACAAGAAAAACCTACGTTGCGGCCACAAGGCCTTCGTCAGGGACAGACAAACAAGAGACAGGAGGGAAAGAAAATGAGAATTAAGTAGAGAACATGAAACTATAAAAATAAGAGATAAAAACTCCCTTAATATTAAGTCCAGTCACATGTGAAGCAAAGCAGGATGGCTGCCACTAAACCGGAAAGAGGAAGTTGACAGTACATAAAGATAAGAAATAATAAAAACAAGGACTGGAAAAGAGTGAGAAAAAAGTAATCAATAAATAATAAATAAAATAAATAAATAAAATATAAATAAATAAATAATAATAATAAATAAATTTAAAACAAATAAATAAATAAAAATAAAAACTAAATAAAGAAATAAATAAAATAAAAAATAATAAAGGAAAAAAATAATAAAAAAAAAAAAAAAAAAAAAAAAAAAAAAAAAAAAAAAAAAAAAAAAAAAAAAAAAAAAAAAAAATAAATAAAAAAATAAATAAAATTATTAAATTAAAAAAATGGTAATTAAAAAAAAAAAAAAAAAAGGAAAAAAGGAAAAAAAAAAAAAAAAAAAAAAGGGTGATCGCATCAAAGTAGAAAGTCATAATACAACAGGGACTCGATAGAGAAAGGCGTCTCAGACAAAAGAATGTTGGGTATTCAAACCGTGTGGTTTGAGGCAACCCATAAGATGGATGAGGCGTTGTTCCTGGCGAAACCGACTGTTGGCGTCCGAGGAACAGTATCTGATGGCTGTCACCTGGATGTCAGTGGCTCCGTGGTGGTCGGGGCCATTGAAGTGGATGGCCACAGGTGTGGAATTAAACTGAGAGATGTCATAGAGGTGTCTGCAGAATCGGTCGCCCAGTCGTGTGCCCGTTTGGCCGATGTACGTAAGTGCAACGTTTGCATATAATAGCATAAATGACGTTGCGTGACTCACATGTGAAGCCATGGGTGATGGTGAACTTGGCGTTAGGGAACGAGACTGAACGTGTTTCGATTACATACTGACATGTCTTACATCGTGTACGGTTACATGGCTTGGTTCCAAAGTGGCCATCGTTGACGGTTTTCAGACGGCTGTGGACTAGGAGGTCCCTCAAATTTTTGTCCCGTCTATATGCCAGCAAGGGTGGCTCACTAAATGCTTCCCGCGCCACTGGGTCAGCTTGGAGGAGAGGTAGGTGGCGAAACAGGATCCTTTTGACAGCAGTGCTGTGAGGGTGATAGGTCATTATTAACTTGACTCTATCAGAGGAGGTTTTTTGGCGGGGTTTGAGGGCCTCTACACGTGAGATAGGGAGAACACGTTCTAAGGCAGAGGTAAGAACATCTTCTGGATACTGTCTGTTACGGAAGAAGTCCAACATTTCTTGTGCTCGGCATAGAAAGTTGTCATCATCCTGGCATAACCGACGGAGGCGGAGAAGTTGTGAGAAAGGCAAGGAGTCCCGACAAGCCGGAGGATGAGAGGAAGTATAAAGGAGGTAACTGTGTGCATCGGTGGGTTTGTAGTACACCGAAGTGGTGAGGTGGGGCGGAGTGATAGTGACAACAATGTCAAGGAAATTAACAGAGACAGTGGAGATGTGAGAGGTGAATTGGATCGCAGGGTGGAAGTTTTTAATGAAATTAATGAACCTAGATAGGTCAACCTCTGGCATATCGGTGAGACCTACGCCATCATCGATGTATCTATGATACATCAATGGAAAAGGTCCAGGATACTGCTGCCACACCTGATACTCCAGGTAGCCCATGAAGAGGCAGGACCACTACTGCAAAGCAGGGGAAGCAGTTCCGTGACACACGGACTTGATACGTGACTGGGTCACTACACTGTTGAGCTAGGTGCAAGAGGTCTCGTGGCTGCCTAAAATTCTTCTTCTTTTTCCTCGGTCATCCTGAAAAGGACGTTGGTTGCGTTGTGTCTGTTTACACTGGAGCTCCGATATCTGCGCCTTTCGGCTGTCACATCCGACTATAGCACGGCAATTTTTGGGACCAGGTTTGCCTTCCCTCTTCGATCACTACTCTCTCAGCCAGACTGCAGTGATGCAGCCTGTTTCCAGGACCACCACGTGGAGGTGGAGTATGGTCTTGGTTAGCTATGGTTCGTTGATCCTGACGCAAGTTCAATCTGTCTGCTAAACTATAACTCTATCAATACATTGGTCAGATAGTTCGTCATTCATTCATTCAGTCTACCCATAAATCAATCCGTCTGTTACATCATTTTAAAAGTATATCCTTGAAGTTACCCATCGTCTATCACTCAGTCAATCAAAAGGAGTACATCAGTCAATCCCTCGGTGTGTCAGTCAATACATGAATGAGGAAGTACGTTAATAAATTGGACTTTTAATATATTTCTGGCGGAGGGGGCTGTTATAAAATATTAATAGTGACAAATAAAAGTGTATTAAACTATAAACAAGCTTAAAAAGACAATCTTTTCCACATTTTGTTTCTAATTTCGTTTTTTCATATTCGATACTTGCACACTACGATACATGTCCAGGAAACTCTTCTAAGGGCAGGAAGGGAAATAACTCCAAGTGAATATTCACTGCTGAGCAAAAACCTACGAGTAATAGGAAATTACCTGCCATATTACGCTGCACATAAAATCGACATGAATTTATTCTTGACAGTTCAAAGTCAACATTCATTTTCTAAAACACCGTGTTTTACTCAAACACAAATAAAAAGTGGCAACACTGGCGACTACAATACTTTTGCGCAGGGCTGAAAAGATTCCATGTGTAAGTTTTGAAAATTGTCATTATTTGTAAACAGATACGAGTAATATATTTCTATGTCATCTTCAAGTACAGTTCTCGCTGGCGTAGGTTACCATGACGGTTCATAATTCTTTCGCTCGCTGCTGTTTATCAATTTCATTGTTAAAGGACAGTGTTACTGGAGTCCTCCATGTTGGATTTGTAATTCTATTTTTAAAGCGACCTCAGTGTTTGTCGGGCGTTATTTTTGACAAAGCACGAAACTGTGTTTGTGATAGGTTCACTCTTTCTATCCTATGTGGTTTTGTATTTTTCATTTGACCCATTCACCAAAATGGATACGGTTTGAAGAAAACTGAAATCGTTGTTTCTTCTCTTGTTCGCTGATCTACTGAGGAAGTAGGCCTACGGGCAGCGCTTGCGTAGCTGGCAGTTCTGTTGAGGACACGTCCTTTTCAGGACTTCGTTACGCTAGCAGATAGATAATGTAAGTCCATTTTAGGACCTAGTGTCTATCATCCCTAGTCAGTTTAGCAGTCCTGTTTCATGATAGATGCTAGTAGTTCCTTTTCCGGGCTTATATTTCATCAACACCGCGCTTTGGTTAATAGAGTTCACGTATTGTTGAATGGCGAATTGCACTCTGATATAATCATCGGACTTTAATCTAGATTGACAGTAACGCATACCTGTCAACCTCCTGAGACAAAAATCTGTACGCTGGACCCAAAAAATCCTTACAAACACCCAAAAATCTTTATGCAAAAAATATATTTAAAAATTATATGCAATACAGTTTTAAAATGAGAAATGACATATACAGATCTATTAGCATTTGAATTATTGTGATATAACAGTAACACATGCTAATAGTCTCATGCTGTTCTTTACGTATAAAAAACTTAGTGATCATGAGGTACACTATTCTTTTGATGTACAGTGTTTTGTATTATAATCAACACATGCACTTTTAGCACTTTGCAGAATTGCATTTGTGGGCTTAAAGTCTGCACAGCATGTATAAATGTTAATCTTACACTGTAAAATAGAAGTGAGTGTGTCCACATTCATGGACCTCCTGCAGTCTGTGTGGATTTTTTTCATCATTGAAAATGATTTTTCACATTCAGCTTTTGTTTCTTTGAATTAGGCTCAGCCATCATTCAGTGGATGAAATATTTCAACTAATAATCTTTGTTAACAAAGAGAATGATTAAAAAATACAACAAACAAAGCAAACGGCTAACAGCAACAAAATAAAAAATAAACAAAATTATGAACAGAATATCAAATCTAGGAAGAAAAAAAACGTACCACCAAAGGTTTACATAATTATTATTTAAGAGTTGGTAGCCTAGACCAGTGATAACAGATTGCAACTTTATTAAAAAATAAAGCAGCGAATCTTGAGCGCTGGAATAAAGTAGGCCTACTCAACGCAAACAAACTTTTTTTTTTTTTTCCTAGTTATGTAGGGCGTACACAGAATATTATGAAAATTTATTAGAAATATAGGCTATTGAAGGGCAAGATATCAAATCTAGGAAGAAAAAACGTACCACCAAAAATTTACAAAATTATTATTTAAGAGTTGGTAGCCTAGACCAGTGATAACAGATTGCCACTTTATTAAAAAATAAAGCAGCGAATCTCGAGCGCTGGCATAAAGTAGGCCTACTCTACGCAAGCAAACTTTTTTTTTCTAGTTATGTAGGGCCTACAAAGAATATTATGACAATTTATCGGAAATATATTGAATGGCAAGATATAGGCATAACTGGAAAGATTAAGGCAGCGATTAAATTGCAACAAAGCAAAACAACAGCAATATTTAACCAAGTTATAAGTACTTAGCTTTTTTAAACAAAATGGCGTGGAAGTATGGTGGCAAGCAAGTGTCGTCGTTGATAACAGGTAACTTTAAAAATACATCATGTCATGCTGAAAACCGAAAGCGTTTGAGGCCTAATTCAAAGTGTTTGCTGAATTGTTGGGTATAAAAGGATTTGATCGGTTGCTGCAAGAGACCTCAGTTTAAAAATGAACGCCAAGATTTCCGGAATCAAAAATAAAAAAAAAAGTTCGTTAAAAAAAAAACTTGGGCTAGAAAATATTTTCTGATTTAACACTGCTAAAAGTATCAAAAATCCGTACATTGTACAAAAATTTTGTACAGGTTGACAGGTATGGTAACATGCCTTGCCCCTAGAAGGCAAAACCTTAAACAACAACAACATTATTTCAGTAAGTCCATATGTTATACCTACATAAAAGCATGATAAATTGAATGAGGAATCTTGTGATTTGTTAAAATGTAATGATGAAAAAATCCCCTTCAACCTCTGATGGGTTATTATTAGGATTTATACTGTTTTTAATTCCAAATATGATCAACTACCGATATGGGAAAGTGGCATCACACCTGTCAAATCATTGTAAATAGGGCAAATCATAATTACCAATTATGCGTGTATGTATATAAAAAAAAAAATAAAAAAAAAAACACACAAACACAAATGAAATAAAATCAAATTTTTTTTCTTGTTTTTTTTTTAATTAATGAAGAAAAATATCCCGTTCAACCTCTAATGGTGTATATTAGGATATATATTGTTTTCAATTCCAAATAATATGAACAATTTCCGATATGAGAAAGTGGCATCTCATTTGTCAAATCATTGTAAATAGGGACAATCACAATTATGCTTATACGCTAAAGTAAAAAAAAATCATGAAGAAACTCTGAACAAGAATAATAAAGTGGAGGGGTGTAAAGGCCTGGTGGTTCCAGTTATATAACAGACTTTAACAGATATTTAATTGACTTTCATCTGTTAAAAGTCATATGCATTGTAAGAATAGCATCAGACCTTCACATTCCCAGCCACTATATATTAACATTTGTTCGTATTAAATATTGTTTGTCTATATTATGCAGTTCCCTAGGTCTATCTATTCTTAAAACCTCTTCTATATTTATAGGTAAGTATATGATATATATATATATATATATATATATATATATATATATATTATAATAATTATATAATAAGCCAATAAATATATACAACAAATATCAAAAGACAGCATTTCAGTGTACACAGATGGATCCAAGGGAGAGGATGGCAAATTCGGGATAGGAATATATATTCCAATATGGAAAATGGCAAAAAAATATAGCATCACGGAAAATACATCCATTTTCACTGCAGAGATGGTGGCAATACTAAAAGCACTAGAAATATTCTCTAATAACCCTCCCAAAAAGCTAACAGTTTTAACTGACTCTCTTTAAACAATTCAAGCACTTAGAAACTTAAGAGAATGTAGTAGACCTGATATAGCAGAGGAGATATTTCTGGCTACTACATACTTATATTTCAGAGGATGTTCAGTCTTAATTGCTTGGATACCTTCACATGTTGGCATAGAAGGAAATGAAAAGGCAGATAAAGAAGCCAAGAGAGGTAAATCTGATAAAAATTTAATAAATGTAGGGATGAGTAAATCAGAGATTAAGAGCTTAATTAAAGATTTAATAACAGATGAATGGAAAGCAGAGTGGGATAAGAATCTGAAAGGAAGACATGTATATAAGATTTTCAAGGCTGCAACAAGAAAATGTCAGATATCTAGGGAATTGAAAATTCCCAGTAATAAGAAACTTCTCAGACTACAGCTGGGAAAAGGCTATTTCAGAATAGAAGAACCTTACTGTGCAGGATGTCTTCCAAGACAATAATATAGAACATTTCTTGTTAAAATGTAAGAGGTATGAACAAATGAGGTTCTTTTTCTTGGACATGCCAGAAACTCAGGAACAGTAATGCTTATTTGGAGATGAGAAAGGCATGTATAATAGCAATGTTATTATTTTAAATTCATATTTTGGCTACTTAAGTTTACATGATTTTAGTATCTGTACAGTATGACATTTAATACTAAGCAGTGAGTGGGCCTGTGATAGGGAATTAAATCTATTTATAAATTTCAATTAAAATAGCCACTTCAGTCATATCTGACAATGGGTATGTGCCCCTGAGGTGACAGCCTTTTAATAAAACTTGCTTAATTCAAGCATAATGGAGATAGAGGCTGTTACTGCAGTAACCAGGGCAATTATTGTGTCACACTCTCAGTCCATGCTTTTGAAGGTTCAAAATAGATGTCTCTTGCATGACTAGAAAATATTTATAGATGCTTTGAGTCTTCAGAAGCTGATATGAATCTACTGTACAAGTCATTCAGATGTATGACATGGCAGTAAGAGTGCTGACAGACTACCTTCACATGTGCTTATTGCGGGAACACTGGTTCTGCACAAGGGAGAGATACTGAGGACAGTTAATGATCATCTATTAGAAAATAACACTGCAGTAGCTGAATCAACAAGGCTAAGATAGCTGGAATGTGACACCAAATATAAGACTAAGTGATATGACAGGAAGCATTCAACATGTATACAATGAGGATGCTACAGTGCAGTAAGAATTCATACACTTCAACTTTTGCTGAGGGAGACTTAGCACCAATGGGTTTACCTGGATTGCAATGATTTTTGATCCTGAATAACAATCACATTATTATCAGAAAATTGTGCTTATGTACTTGTTACTACATTTTGCTAACACATTTTAACTAAACATATAAGACATGCATTTCATTATTTATCTTTGCTCATTATTTTTATTATTACAGGTGTTTATTCTTGTCACCTGTGCAACACTCATTTCTTCTATCTCGATGTCCTGGATGAGCATATGAAAGCAGTACATAGAGATGGAGGCTGGGAGTTTGATAATAAATGCAGTGATCTTCAGAATGTGTTACCACAGGACAGTGGAAATAACATGAATGAAGCAGTGAATAAGATTGGAGATGTCACTTTTACTGATGTAGCAAGAGAAGATAACATCAACCAGAGACTCACTGGTAATGAAGCATCAGTGAACCTCATCAACAGTCAGGAAAGGACTACTGAAATGTTTGACAACCTACACAGTAATACATCAGTTTGTAAAATTCAAGTCTGTAACATAAATTGTAGTAAACCATTTTCTGCCAGTGAGATAAATGTTCAACTTTGTGTGAGTGACAGAGCTGTTGCTACTTGCAGTGATTTACACATTCATTCTCACATGAAACTAAGGGAAAGGAAATCCTACAAGTGTGATAAGCGTGGTGTATTATTTACTGTGAAAGATAACATGCAGCAACATAACAGAATATATAAACAAGAGAAGCCTTGCAAGTGTGATGTTTGTGGTACAGCATTTACTCTGAGCAGTAATCTAAAAAATCATAAAAGATTACATACAGGAGAGAAGCCTTACATGTGTGAAGTCTGTGGGGCAGCATTTACTATGAAAGATTACCTACAAAGTCATAAAAGAATACATACAGGAGAGAAGCCTTACAACTGTGATGTCTGTGGTGCATTATTTACTCATAGCAGTAATCTACAAAAACATAAAAGAATACATACAGGAAAGAAGCCTCACAAGTGTGATGTCTGTGATGCAGCATTTACTCAGACAAGCGCCCTACAAAGACATAAAAGAATACATACAGCAGAGAAGCCTTATAAGTGTGATGTCTGTGGTGCACCATTTACTCAGAGTGGTAGTTTACGAAGACATAAAAGCATACATACAGGAAATAAGCCGTACAATTGTGCTGTTTGTGGTGCAGCATTTACTGAGAGTGGTAGTCTACAAAGACATAAAAGTATACACACAGGAGAGAAGCCTTACAAGTGTGATGTCTGTGGAGCAGCATTTACTCGGAAAGATAACCTTCAAAGTCATAAAAGAATGCATTCAGGAGAGAAGCCTTACAAGTGTGATGTCTGTGGTGCAGCATTTACTCTGAGCAGTAATCTAGAAAATCATAACAGAATACATACAGGAGAGAAGCCTTACAAGTGTGATGTCTGTAATGCAGCATTCACTCAGACAATCCACCTACAAAGACATAAAAGAATACATACAGGAGAGAAGCCGTACGAGGGGGATGTTTGTGGAGCAGCATTTACTGAGAGTGGTAGTCTACGAAGACATAAAAGCATACATACCAGAAATAAGCCGTACAATTGTGCTGTTTGTGGTGCAGCATTTACTGAGTGTAGTAGTCTACAAAGACATAAAAATATACACACAGGAGAGAAGCCTTACAAGTGTGATGTCTGTGGAGCAGCATTTACTCGGAAAGATAACCTTCAAAGTCATAAAACAATGCATAAAGGAGAGAAGCCTTACAAGTGTGATGTCTGTGGTGCAGCATTTACTCTGAGCAGTAATCTAAAAAATCATAAAAGATTGCATACAGGAGAGAAGCCTTACATGTGTGAAGTCTGTGGGGCAGCATTTACTATGAAAGATTACCTACAAAGTCATAAAAGAATACATACAGGAGAGAAGCCTTACAACTGTGATGTCTGTGGTGCATTATTTACTCATAGCAGTAATCTACAAAAACATAAAAGAATACATACAGGAAAGAAGCCTCACAAGTGTGATGTCTGTGATGCAGCATTTACTCAGACAAGCGCCCTACAAAGACATAAAAGAATACATACAGCAGAGAAGCCTTATAAGTGTGATGTCTGTGGTGCACCATTTACTCAGAGTGGTAGTTTACGAAGACATAAAAGCATACATACAGGAAATAAGCCGTACAATTGTGCTGTTTGTGGTGCAGCATTTACTGAGAGTGGTAGTCTACAAAGACATAAAAGTATACACACAGGAGAGAAGCCTTACAAGTGTGATGTCTGTGGAGCAGCATTTACTCGGAAAGATAACCTTCAAAGTCATAAAAGAATGCATTCAGGAGAGAAGCCTTACAAGTGTGATGTCTGTGGTGCAGCATTTACTCTGAGCAGTAATCTAGAAAATCATAACAGAATACATACAGGAGAGAAGCCTTACAAGTATGATGTCTGTAATGCAGCATTCACTCAGACAATCCACCTACAAAGACATAAAAGAATACATACAGGAGAGAAGCCGTATGAGTGGGATGTTTGTGGAGCAGCATTTACTGAGAGTGGTAGTCTACGAAGACATAAAAGCATACATACCAGAAATAAGCCGTACAATTGTGCTGTTTCTGGTGCCGCATTTACTGAGAGTGGTAGTCTACAAAGACATAAAAATATACACACAGGAGAGAAGCCTTACAAGTGTGATGTCTGTGGAGCAGCATTTACTCGGAAAGATAACCTTCAGAGTCATAAGAGAATGCATTCAGGAGAGAAGCCTTACACGTGTGATGTCTGTGGTGCAGCATTTACTCTGAGCAGTAATCTAGAAAATCATAAAAGAATACATACAGGAGAGAAGCCTTACAAGTGTGATGTTTGAGGTGCTGCATTTACGCAGAGGAGTAACCTAGAAAGACATAAAAGATTACATAGGTAATAAGCCATATAAGTGTGATGTCTGTGGTGCAGAATTTACTGAGAATGGTCATCTACAAAGACATAAAAGCATACATACAGGAAATAAGCCTTACAAGTGCAATGTCTGTTTTACATCATTTACTCAGATAGGTTACCTACAAAGACATAAAAGAATACATACAGGAAAAAAGCCATACAAGTGTGATGTATGTGGTGCAGCATTTACCGAGAGTGGTAGTCTACAAAGACATAAAAGTATTCATAGTGTAGTGTGAGTGATAGTGCTGCAGCTGCTTGTAGTGATTTAATTATTCAGTCTCAGAAGATAATAGAGGAAGACAAATCCTACAAGTGTGATATTTATGGTGTATCATTTATTGAGAAAGATAACCTACAACAACATAAAAGAATACATACAGGAGAGAATCCTTACCGGCATGATGTTTGTGATGAAGAATTTATTCAGTGTCTTCTTCTTGTTTGGTCCTTGGTGCTGAATGACAAAGCAATCAGTGACCAACAAACCTGGTGATGCCTTGTAGGGCAGCAACAAACTGTCTCTACTTTGCTTGTTCAACAGCCCACCTTCATTTGGTGCCCCAGCCCTGGTTCATGCTTAGCATTTCAGCCTCCACAGTTCTCCATTAGGTGGCTTAGGTGAAAGATAACTACAGCGACATAACTGAATAGATGCAGCAGAAAAGTTGTAATGTTTGTGGTGTAGCATGTAGTTTGAGAAGTCAACTACGAGTACCTAAAAGAGTACACTTAAAAGTAAAGCCTTAGAAGTGTGATGTTTGTGGTGCAGCATTTACTCAGAAAGTTAACCTACAAAAACATGGAAGAATACATACAGGAGAGATAACTTACAAGTGTGATGTTTGTGGTACAGCATTTACTGAGACAAGTAACTTACAAAAATATAAGAGAAATACATACAGGTAGTAAGCCTTACATGTGTGATGTCTGTGGGGCAGCATTTACTCATAAAGGTTGCTTACAAAATTATATAAGAACACAAACAGGAGAGAGCATTTGTGATGCAGCATTTACTGTGAATGGTAGTCTAAGATATCATAAATGAATGCATACTGGATAGAAGCCTTTGTGATGTTTGTAGTGCAGAATTTACAGTGACAGCCTACAATTACATGAAAGAATACAGATGAAGAGCTTTACACAAGTGCAATGTTTGTGGTGCAGCATTTACTGTAGGACATAGCCTAAATATGCATAAAATAATACATGCACTAGAGAAGCCTTACAAGTGTGATGTTTGTGGTGCAGCATTTACTCACAGCTGTTTGTGCCTTCTAAAACGTCACTACTTTAGTTGCATGCCCTTTCTTTTGATCTGAAGGCAAACAATCTTTTTAAACCAGTGAAAACAGCATCATTTACTTTGGTGGGAAATATCAGCTAACTTTGGCTAGAAAATCATGAAATTTAAGCCAGTATCAATGCATTCCTGATAAGCTCAAGACTAAAATAATTTCCTAGAAATTAATATCAGGCAAAATAATATCTTTAGGCTTATTTTCATTGTTTTATTATATTATTTTGTTTTGTAGCAGCTGGTACAAAACATCATCATTAGAGGAAAATATTACCAAGGGTGACACATGTACTAATTAAATATCTTAAAATCTATGGAGCCCAGACAGTTAAATTTTTTTTTTTTTTAAATATTGAGGAGAAATTAAAGATGTTCTTGACCTAATTTCATCTTAGCAGCCAGCAGCCTAAATGTAGGTTAGTCAGTTTTATAGGTCAGGGATAACAGAAACAGAAGCATGAAGGGGCAGAAAGAAGATGGACCAGAAGGATTACATATGGATGGATGCATGTGCACATGACAGAGTTTGTGGGAGATGATGGACAAACGTTAGGGGCATCATTGGTAAGTATTAATGTTTTATGTCGTTTTTTTGTGCGGGTTTCTCAGTGACTACAAGAGGGAGTGCTTATTAACATGGCATAATAATTGTATACCAGAAGATGAAGTATGGCTTAAAATTTGGGGGGATCATGGAAAAAGAAGTTTGAAAATTACAGTGCATGTAGTGAATTTAGAAAAATGAATGAACAAACTTTATTTTTAAAGGGTTTAGAATTGGCACGCAGGCCCGTCTAACATTCTGCCCTTCCTTTCATCTTCCATACTGATTTCCATTTATTCTCACATGTATCTTAAATATTACTTAAATAATAAAGTAACAAAATAAAATAAAATCCCAACATTGTAACAGTACAATAACAGTTACACAGATTTACAGTACCTTATCATAATTAATACTAAACAGGACAAAATTATCTTTAAAACCTACATATGATGTTATATAATTATTTAGGAACATAACTAAATTAGGGTGGCATATAATCTGCAACTCCGCCTATGCCGGTCCCAAGCCTGGATGAAAAAGGAGGAGGGCGGCCTGCATGGAGGCCGTAAGGAAGCAGCCCCTCCACCATGCAAAGGCACAACAGGCCAATCACCTGTTTGCTTTAAATCATGATTACGCGAACTACAAGAGAGAAAACCGGACTGATTCTAAAGGCGATGAACTGGAACGGACTACGGACTACGACTTATGGAACTTGGAACACAAGAAGTATAAATGGGAAGGAAGAGGAGCTGGTGGAAGAGATGAGGAAAGCAAAACTAGAAATCCTGGCTATAACGGAAATGAAGAAAAAAGGACAAGGAGTCATGGATCTCGATGGCAACACGTTGCTCTACAGTGGTGTACCCATATCTGAAAGAGCTAAAGGGGGCGTGGGTTGCATTGTGGCCCAAAATCAAAAAGATAGTATCAAGGGATGGAACTTTGTCTCGGAGCGCATTATGGTTGTAAAACTAAAAGAAGGAGAAACCATAGTCAACCTGGTCATAGTGTATGGGCCAAATGAGGATGAGAGAGCAGAGGTCAAGGAGGAATTCTTCGAGCTGCTTCAAAGGACAGTGGATGACTGCCTAGATGAAGTTATTATGCTCGGAGATTTTAATGCCAGAGTTGGAAATGACCATGCTAGATGGGGTGGAGTTATCGGAAGATATGGAGAAGATACTCTCAATGACAATGGAAAGCGACTCCTTAGATTCTGCAGTGAGCAGAATCTGATCATTACAAACACAAAGTTCCCCCATAAGCGCATACATGCATACACTAGATGTGAACCAACCAAGAATGAGAAGTCAGTGATCGACTATGCCATTGTTCGGAGAAGCTCATTCAGATATGTCCGAGATGCAAGAGTCTGGAGGGGGCCAGAGATTGGAAGTGATCACTACCTGCTAACAATCAAACGAACAACTGAAAGAGTTGCTCAGCCTAGGAACTGCCCAACATCACGCAAGAAACCAAGTAAACGAGCAGGAGAAATGAGCATTAGGACCTATAAGCTGAGAGAGCCAGAAATTAAGACCAGATATCAGGGGCTTATTGCTACAGCAGTGAGCAACACAGAAGAACGACCTGATGACTTGGAAACCCTCTGGAATAAATTCAAGGATATCATAAAGACAGCTGCTGCAGAAGCATGCGGTGAAGTCCGACTTGGGAACCAGAGAAAGAGGACACCTTGGTGGACAGAGGAAGTCAAAGAGAAAATAAGAGAGAAGAAAATGGCATGGAAACAATACTTAGGAGCTAAAAACACAACAGGACAAATGGAAAAATATAGAGAATATGTGACACTCAGAACAGAAGCAAAGAACAAAGTGCTAGCAGCAAAACAGAAGTCCTGGGAAGAATTTGGAGAAAAGCTAGAAAAAGATGCACAAGAAAACCAGAAATTGTTCTATAAGACCCTAAAGAACATGAGGAAAGAAAAACAATGCCCTCTCAAATTTATAAAGGACAAGCAAGGCAAATTGCTTACTGCCCCGAAGGAAGTAATGGAAAGATGGAAAGAATATTTCTCAGAACTCCTGGATGGTGAGCATGGTGAAGCATCAGAAATGATAACCACTAGCACAGAAGAGAAAACCAATGATGGTGAAGATGACATAAAGATGGAAGAACTGAGGGCAGCACTAGAGAAAATCAAGATGGGCAAAGCAGCAGGGCATGATGGTATAACACCAGAAATGGTTAAGTACATGGGAGCATCAGGCGACCTATTACTCTTAAAGGTCCTACAGGCAGCATGGTGCAACAAGACCATACCAAAGGATTGGGAGATTGCCATCATAACACCAATTTTCAAAAAGGGTGACAATCGACAATGTGGAAACCATAGAGGCATATCCCTTCTCAGTGTCCCTGGTAAAATCTACTCTAGAATCCTAGAGCAGAGACTCCGACGCCTAGCTGAGCCACAATTGGACGAGGTCCAGTGCGGATTCCGAGCAAACCGAAGTACTCAAGACCTAATCTTCACACTCAGACAGCTGAGTGAAAAGGCCCTTGAGTATAAGAGTGAGATGCATCTTTGTTTCATAGATCTGGAAAAGGCGTTTGACAGGGTCCCCTGGAGCAAACTTTGGGACTGTTTGGCAAGGAAGAATATTCCAGCACCTCTGATTCATGCTATACAGAGCTTCTACAAGTCTTGCAGAAATTATGTGAGGACAGCAAACCATAAGTCAGAAGAGTTCAGGACCACCACTGGTGTAAGACAAGGTGATATCCTATCACCTTACCTCTTCATACTCCTTATGGACGATGTCATCAAGGCATGTAAGGAGAGAACAAGAAAGTATTCAGTGGGGTACTGGAAGATGAGACAGGTCTATATTTCGGAGCTGGCATTTGCTGATGATGTTGCCCTGATTGCTAAATCAGAGGCACATCTCCAATCCAACCTGCAAGTCTGGAAGGAAGAGCTGGAGAAGAGAGGGATGGTCATAAGCAGCTCTAAAACAAAATCCATGGTGATATCACGAGAAGAAAGAAAACATCAGATTAAGTTGGGAGAACAGGTCCTGGAGCAGGTCGACCACTTTAAATATCTCGGAGCTATTATAGACCGAAAGGGAGGCATCAAAGAAGAGTTGGCCACTCGAAAAGCAGCGGCTGGGAGACTTTTTCAGGCCATAAATCGTGGATTCCTCAGCAAGAAAGAGGTTGGTAAGAAAACGAAGATGGCTGTATACCGCTCCACCTATGTCCCAGTCTTGACATATGGATGCGAGTCGTGGGCAATGACTACAACCCACAAAAGCCAGATCCAAACCTCAGAAATGAGGTATCTGAAGGGGAACGACTAAGTAAGTAATATAATCTGCACTCATGATGTATTTGAAAAGCCTGTGATTGAATGAATATGGACTAAGCATGTTTTTTAGGTTGTGTGGAAGATTATTCCACAGATAAGCAGCAGAAAAAGCTAAACTTTTCTTGAATAAGTTGAGCCTAGGCTTGGGCATGTGTAATTTGTTTAAGCGTTGGCTGCGTCTTCCATTGTATTTGAAAATAGGCCACAGATATGTTGGAGCATTTTGTGAATAAATTTGGCTTTGTTGAAGAGAAAACGCTTTCTTGGTGGTAATATGTTAAGATTTGTATATGGGTTTACACACTGTGTGAGGTTTTTGTCTGAAACTAGGCGCACTGCACGTTTTTGTAATGAATAGAGTCTTTTAGTGTTGCACATGGAGCTTCTTCTTCTTTGATCCTTAGCCGCCGACCGTCGAAGCAGTCAGTGGCCATCACGCCTAGTGGCGTCTTGTAGGGCAACAACAAATTGATTCCACTTTGCTCGGTTGGTGGCCATCCTTCGTACAGTGCCCCAACTCTGGTTCATTCTTTGCATCTCAGCCTCCACAGTCCTCCGCCAGGTTGTTTTTGGTCGGCCTCTTTTTCGTTTTCCTTCAGGGGTCCAAAGCATAGCTGTTCTTGTGATGGCATCGGGGTCTCTTCTGAGGACATGACCAACCCAGTTCCAGCGTCTGCCAGCTATGATGGTGTGCATGTCCTCTTGCTTGCTACGAGTAAGCAGATCTTGGTTAGTGATGGTATTCGGCCAAAAGATTCGGTGAATTTTTCTTAGGCATGTTGTGTGAAAAGAGGACAATTTCGACATTTCCTTCTCTGTAACTCTCCAGCATTCCACACCATAGAGAAGCACAGAAAGCACACAGCTCTGATATAATCTTAATTTTGTGCTTGTGCTGTATTGGGAGGATTTCCAGATGTTGTTTAGGCTAAAGAAGGCTGTTCTTGCCTTATTCATTCTGATGTTAATGTCTTTGCCTGCCCCGCCATCTGGTGTTACTATGCTTCCTAGGTATGTGAAGGTATCTGTCTGTACCAATTGCTTATTCCTTGCTGATATGGGCTCAGGGTTGCTCACATTGAGCGTCATGACCTCAGACTTCTTTAAATTGATGTTCAAGCCCACCTGCTGGCTAAACTTATTAAGTCTATCCGTTTTTTCCTGGATGTGTTGATGTGAATGTGCTAGTAGTGCAATGTCATCTGCATACTCCAGATCTTCCAATGTAGAAAATGTAGTCCATCTTATTCCTCTTGGACTGCCCTCTGTTGTCTGGCGCATCATCCAGTCTATGACTGTTAAAAATAGAGTGGTTGATAAGGGGCATCCCTGTCGTACTCCTGTCTTCACCTCAAAGGTTAGGTTGCTCTGCCCAACACTGCACGTAAAGTTTGCATAGAGGCTTTTTATGATTGACACTATGCAGCTTGGAATTCCATAAGCCCTCAGTATTTTCCATAAACTGTCCCTATGTATGCTGTCAAAAGCCTTTTCAAAATCAACGAAATTAATGTAAAGCTGTCTTTGCCATTCTGAGCACTGCTCTATAATGTTCCTGAGAGTGAATATATGATCTACACATCTCCTGTTCTTTCTAAATCCTGCTTGTTCTTTCCTCAGTTTGTGATCTCTTGCCTTTGAAATTCTCTGTATAATTATCCTGCTTAGTATTTTGCTGGGAACTGAGAGAAGAGTGATTCCTCTCCAATTATTGCAGTCTGCAAGATCTCCCTTCTTGGGCAATTTGACAATTATTCCTTTGTTCCACTCTGATGGTGTTGTCCCCGTTTTCCAGACTTGTGCAAATAGTGGTTCTAATAGTTTTGCTGCTAGCTCAGGGTCTGTCTTAAATAGCTCTGCATTTAAGTTATCATGGCCCGGAGCTTTACCATTCTTTAACCCTTTGATTGCTGTGATGATTTCTTCTTTTCGTGGAATGTCTGTATTCACATCTAGATCGTTTTCAGCCTCAGGAACATTCAATTGTGTCTCTGGTGGTTCCTTGTTCAGAGTTTCTCTGAAGTGCTCTGCCCATCTTGTTTCTTGTCCCTTTGCTGTCGTGATGAGATTACCTTGCTTATCTCTTACTAATGTAATATTGTTTGCACCTCATTTTCCGCTGAATAGGTTTAGTTATTTTGTATACTGTGCTTTGTTCATTTCTCAGTGCTGCCTCCTCTGCCTGTCTTGCAAGATCATCTAGGAAATTCCATTTGTTGGCTCAGGTTTGGCGTTTAACTTCCTTGTCCAGCTGACTGTACTGTTCGCTATATAGTTGCTTTAACCTAGGGGACTTCGCTTCTGTTTTCTTTCTTTTCATTTCCTTTCTCATCGTTATGGTGTTTAAAGTTTCTGGTGTTATCCAGTCTTGCTTCTTCCTTTCCTGGAATCCCAAGCATGATTTGCTTCTTTCTTTGTATATTGTTGAAATGGTGTTGAAATTCTGGTCTATATCATCAGTCAATGTCTTTTCCTGACTTTTGGCAATTTTATATCGTTTCTTTATGTCGGCCGTAAAAGCTTTTCTGGTAAGGGAGTCCTTCAATTTGCTGATGTCAAACCTTTTCTGTGTAGTTACAGTTGGTGCAGCCCTTCTTAGTTTCACTTTCAGTTTTGCTACTACTAAATGGTGATCACTTCCCACATCTGCACCTCTTCTTACCTTCACATCTTGTAATGCATGTCTCCATCTACCGTTAACCATGATGTGGTCTATCTGGTTTCTGTCCCGACCATTTGGTGATTCCCATGTTAATTTGTGAATTTCTTTATGTGGGAAGAATGTTCCTCCAATGACCAGGTTATTAATGCTACAGAAACTTATTAGTTTATCCCCATTTTCGTTTGCTGTTCCGCTGCCGCATTTCCCCATTGTTCTTTCATTATATGTATTGTGTGTACCAACTTTCGCATTGAGGTCTCCCATTACTATAACAAGATCATATCTAGGTGTGTCTTCCATTTCTTTCTGCAGTTGTTGATAGAATTCATCCTTGACATCATCATCGCTATCATTCGTTGGTGTGTAGCATTGTATTATTGTAGTGTTGGTGAATCTCCCTCTCAGTATAATTCTTATCAGTCTGTTGTTGATGGGTTTCCATTCCAGTAATGTCCTTTCTATTCCTTTCTGTAGAATAATGGCTAAGCCTTCATTGTGTTGTCCATCCTCTCTTCCAGAGTAAAGTACTGTTTCTCCTGTTGCTGTTTTAACTTTACCTGCCCCTGTCCATATGCTCTCGCTTATCCCTAGAATGAGTAACCTATAGTTTCTCATTTCTGCCATGACATGTCTTAGTTTACCTGTCTCGTACATTGTCCTGACATTCCAAAAACCTATTCTTGTATCCTGTTTTGCGGTCAGGACATCCATTTTCATGTCAGTGGCTTCCTTTCGGCTTTCACCACTGACAGTCATACGAGCCACAGACTCCGAATGTCCATCCCGCAGCAAAGTTTGTTCATTTATTATTGTTTCCGTAACTTCATTTTTTTTTTACACAGACAGGGGTGTCAGCCCTGTGCTAAAACCCCCAACATGGAGGACCAGGGTACCAGCTTTTGTCTGACCCCTACCCACACAGACCAGTCCAGCTTGGTTGAACCTACCAGGAGTAAAACTCCCACTGGCATAGCTCTGGGGATTATCAGGGTACGCAAGCTGCCATACCGCTACAAGGTATAGGTACCATTGATGGCAGTACACATGGAGCAGCCATCCCAAATTGTTGACTTCTTAATCTACGTGCTACACCACAAACATTACAACTTTTCTGCTGCATCTATTCGGTTATGTTGCTGTAGTTATCTTTCACCTAAGCCACCTGTTAAGACAGATTTTTATATTTTTGTGGTCAAGGGGAGTTTACACATTGTAATACTGTATGTACAGGCCAGACTTTGGGTTACTTCCCTTGACGTGTTTAAATATTTGATCTAGGATTCTCTCGAACCTACGAGATTGAGTTCAGTTCACGGCTCGTGGTTAGCCGCGCATGCGTGACTGTTTGAGCGGGACTGATATGCGGTATCCCGTGACAGTTTGCTCTGGGCGTTTGACCGGGCTGATCAGCCATGTTTTCTAACGGTGTGTTTGGGGAAGATTTTTGTGGTGAGATAGAAATGTTGGAGACTCCCCGAGATATTTCTAAAGCCTAGGATATAATGGCTAGTATTTATATTGTGCAATGTGTATTAGATATTATATTTCCAGAGAAGAGAAGGTAAAGAGAACATTTACATTGATTACTTATACGGCTTATATATTGTATCGCCAGAGAAGGTGAAAAGGATATTTACATTGCTTAAAGCCAGGAACTTATGCGGATTATATATTGTATCACCAGAGAGGGTGAAAAGGATATTTACATTGCTTAAAGCCAGGAACTTATGCAGCTTATATATTGTATCTAGATGTGTTTGTATTTGGGATGTATAGAACATTTTTCGTGTCTCCTTATTTAGGAAATGTTTGATTTTAGCTAACTGGTAAACTTTTTGTGCCGTTTGTTTGGTCAGTGCTTTTACATGCGAATTCCAACATAGCCTATGTTGGTAAATTATGAGTCCAAGTGTTTTACTTTCATTTACATTTTCAATTAAACAGGTTCCAATGTAGAGCTGAATTTTGTTTTCTGTGAGTTTTGTAATTTTTGCCTAGTTGATATTATCATACATTTTGTTTTAATGATATTTATTTGCATGCAGTTTCTCCACTTAATAAGATTGTTTGCGTCGCTTTGTAATAATATTTCTAGCTTGTTGCAACTGTTATCACTAGTATAAATGGTACAATCATTGGCAAATAGGTCGCAGGATGAGTGCTTGATGTGTAGAGGAAGGTCCTTTATCTACATGGAAAAAAATAGAGGGTCGAGAACAGAACCCTGGGGAACACCAGTGTCAATAATATTAATAGTTGGGCTTGACAAGGAGTTATTGTACCACACTTAATACACTTTCAGCTGTCTGTCGGATAGGAATGATTTAAGTAATGTCACTAGTTTAAAGTTAACTTTCATTGTTTCTAATTTTCTTATTAAAACAGTGTGAACTAACATATCAAATGCTTTCCTAAAGTCTGCAAAGATTGCTCCACATATGTTATCGTTATTGATGTTTAGGTGCATGTTGTCTATCATCTTAGTTAGAGCTGTGTGGCATGAATTCTTTTGTCTAAACCCTGACTGACTGTCAGTTAGGAAGTTGTTGCTAACTAGGTACTGAAGTGTTGTTTTATGTGTGTGCTTTTCCAGTGGTTTAGATAGCGATGATATAAGAGAAATTCATCTATAGTTACCAAGGTTACTGTTATCTGACGAACCAGGTTTGAAGAGAGGATATATGTTAAGGTGGATTTTCAGTTGTAGTAGAGTTGGTGGCGTAACGTGAATGGTTTAGGTTCTGACAGAAATTTTCTGAGAAACGATTAAACAAGTCCAAACGGTCCGCCCTTAACATATGTAAAATTCAGCAAGCAACGTCAGGATGCAATTGAATGCCATTTCATCACATTTATTCACATTCTCCATATTCGTGTACATGCAAAGTATATTAGTGTGTAGAATACAATTCTTCGTCCCTCGAAAGGCATAGCATGCATTTATAGATGAATAAGCTTGACCGTTTCAACTTTAGATCAGTCCACGTTTTGACTTGATCGAAGTCCTATGGCAGGTTAAACATTTTGAAGACATCGTCTTGATTTATAATACTCGATTGCATGACTTACTTGATAAGCTGCAAATCGTAATGGCCAAATAATATAGTGGCGGCCAGTCCCAAACAAATAGCCATGGCATTAATATCTTGAAAAATCTCCACTGCTTGGGAGCATCAAATAAATACATCCTCACACTTCAACGAATACTAGGGAAAGGCCCAGGAATATAACGGTTGGCCTTTACCAGCAGACGACGCTTACGTCACATAGTTAAAATTACGTCATATCATTACCAAAAACTGCGGCGTTCAATAAAAGTGTTTTATCATACAAAAATGTTGCTAATGCATATATCTGTATATCTGAAGATAATGGCATACACCTGTGTGCAAAAATATTATGCAACATCACTTCTTCTCCCCAGAAGACAAAAAAAAAAAAAAAAAACTGGTGAATTGAAACGGACAAAAAGTGACATCAATACATAGTCATAACAATGTGTCGTCACGATAGAGTCTCCGTCCAATCATAGAAATAACGAAAATGATATGAACAATCTGTCGACAGTCAGTAAAAAGTTAAGTCACTAAGTGACAAGCTAATTATGTTTTAAATAAAAATGGAAAGAATAAAAGAAATCCTAAAATGTAAAAAAGAAAAATATAATCAAAGACACTAATAAGAACACGTTCCTATATTAACCATTACACCAGCGCGGCTCCCACCTGTTGTATACTTCTTTCTCTACACAGGCTTGTCGTGACTCCCTAATATTTGTTCAACTTCTCTGCCTCCATTATCTATACCAAGACGACGAGTACTTCCACTGCTGAACTAATGAGATGTTGGATTTCTTCCGTGATAGACTGTATAAAAAATATGTCCTTACTTAAGTCACACGTGTTCTCTCAGTCCACTGTCAGGTAGCTCTTAACCCCCTCCACAATACCACTCCAGACAGAATTGTGTCCTGTCACCCATACGGCACTGCAGTTACAAATATTCTCTTTGTTACTTATCTATTCTCCAAGCGAATTATAGAAGTGTTCAGAGAGGCACTCTGATGGCCTTTAGAAGTGACAAAAACTTAAATGATCTTCTTGTTCACAGCCGTTTCACAACTGAGAGTACCGATGACTTTGACACACGACCTTGTGGTCAAGCACGACGCAATACGTGCAAAATGTCATTCAAACCTGCAAGATGTCATTTCCCAAGGTCACGTTCACCATCTCTGACGGCTTTACATGCGAGTCACGAAACGTCATCTATACCATAATGTGCACATGTTGCAGCAAAATATATATTGGCCAGACAGGTCAACGACTTGGTGACAGATTCTGCCAGCACCTCTATAGCATCTCTCGGGAGGAATACACACCAGTAGCCATCCACTTCAATGGCCCGGACCACCGCGGTCTAATGACTGCAATCAGATGCTGCTCCTCTGACACTGCTAATTAAATTCATCTTGGACAGCATCGTTTGGGGTGATTCAAACCACAGAGTCTTAAAAACTAAAACTCCTTTGCCTGAGGCCACCTTTTAAACTCTTAATCTTTGACCCCCTGTCACGTAAATTACTACTTTATCCCAACTCTGCTTTTGGCCAAAATTGACCCAAGGTCATGAATCGACCTTATGTAGTTTAATCTATCATCCTACAGAACATCATACGTTTAAAAGTTTTGATTCTCATATAACATTTCATTTTGATGTGACCTTCCTTCTTGTCAACCAGTAACCGAAAAATGTTGAACACGTTTTTTTTCTCAAAACAAGTACGTGGATGGCACATTCGGCCCAAAACAAACAAGTATGGATCGTCCTTCGTTTTATAAATTGTACTTGCGTTACCATGCGAGCAATTTTCTATCATTATGATTAGAAACTAGAGTAATATGTTTTTAAAACAATTTGCTTCTGCTTTTCATGAAACTCCCAGCAGTCAATCACGTACAATTTTTCAGCTGTGCAAAACACTATGGTTTTTCTCATGAAGCTGTAGTAAGCACAGTCTTTGCCCCACGGGATGCTTTCCTTCGTAATTTTAATTTACCTGACAACTTTGATGGATCATTTCGGAACAGCTAAGAAAATGAAATAACTTGTACTTAATATACAGCACACTGTGCGGAGCACAGACCATTACTATTTCTGAGATTCGTTATTAATACGGGTATTGTGACGGACAAGAATTGAAGTCTGACTATTCTGTTTAAAAAGCGTGTTTAAATCAATATGCCACTCTGGATACGTTCATTTTAGAAGGACATGTTGACATTAGTTGTCAGAAACTGACCCACTTGGTGAAAGAAACAGAACAGGCGGTACATTTTGTGATGGAAAATGTTCAACACATTTACTGAGGCAGCTGGGTGCATATTAGAAAACCTTTTTCAAAGTGACATGTCAAATGTATTAAAAAATAAACCAATAATCAATTATGCAATCGATTTTTATTTTTAGAAATAAAAAATATTGGAAAACTGTACCTTCTGATTCCAAACTATATTACTGTTAACGTAATTTGCTTAAACTAAAGTGCCGTATTACGCTACTCATAAAATCGACATGAATTTATTCTTGACTGGTCATAGTCAACATCCGTGTTTTAAGGCACCGTGTTTAACTTAAAAAAAAAAAAGTGGCAACCGCAATACCTTCGCGCAGGGCTGAAGAATCCATGTGTAAGTTATGAAAATTGTCATTATTCATTAACAGATATGAGGAAAATGTACCTTTGTCGTCTTCAAGTACTGTGCTCGCTGGCGTTGGTGACCATTGGTTCACAATTTATTTCACTCGATGCTGTTTAGGACAGTATTACTTGAGACCTCCATGTTGGATTTGTAATTTTAATTTTTAAAGTAGTCCTAACCTCAGTGTTTGTCGGATGTTATTATTTTTGGCAAAGCTCGAAACCGTGTTGGAGATAGGTTCACTCTTTCTATCCCATTTCTATCCCATGTAGTTTTGTATTTCACCCATTCACCAAAATGGATACGGTTTTAAGAAAACAGAAATCGTAGTTTTTTTTCTTTCTCTTATTAAACCAGTTGGCTGAACACTGAGGAGGTATGGGCAACATTGGCGTAGCTGGCATCTTTCTCAGCGCTTCATCACGCTAGCAGGTAGATAATGTTATTTCTTTTTACGATCTAGTGTCTATCGACTATAGTCGGGCTAACTAACAGTCCTTTTCTAGGCTATTTAATTATAACTGATGGATGTCAGTAGTTCTTTTCCGGGTTTATATTTCATCAACACAGCTCTTTAGCAGAGTTTACTTATTTTTGAACGGCAATTGGCGAATTGCACTCGGATATAACCAATGGACTTTCGTCTAGGTTGAAAGTAACATGCCTCACCCTACAACAATTACATTGTTTCAGTAAGTGCATATGCTATACATAAAAACAGGAGAAATTGGCTGAGGAATCTTGTGAAATTCCATAAACTGTTATTTGATTTGAAAGGTACGCCCTATGTGTCAAATCTTAATGAAGTATAGACTTGACTGAAAAAAAAAAGTAAAATTGCGACCTTACACTTATATAATTGCAATAAAATGTTCAGAATATCAGTGCACATTTAGTTGGAAACTTATCAACACATATTTATCACAGTGAGCTCAGAGATGTACATTTTTTTAATTTTTATTATTTCAAAACTACAGATTTGTGTAAAATCAGTCACCCATAATTGGTTACAAATAAGGGAGGGAAACCTGAGGCCTGTAAACAGTAAATTAATATGAAACAAATATAAAGGTATGTTATCAGGCACTCGCAGGAAATAAAGAAGTAGAACACCAGACAACAGAAAAACAACAGACATGAGTGGCTTACCCAGGATTTGAACACTGGACCTTCCGTGCGACAACCCCGCCTAGCCATGCAAGCGAATCACACTATCCGCTCTGCCATCTACGCATCATCAAAAAATGATGTTTCAATGGCAGGTCAATAGTGCGAACCACAATACACGACACCAGAAGTCCTCCATGGGCAGTTCAGCCTATTAATGACGCAATCACTTCTGTTGTATTTCTATCAAGCTGTATAGGCCGAATCCAACAAGACCCTTAGGACCTTAATACTGTGTCCAGTAAATGATAGTAGACTAGAAATGTATGTTTCAAATGGCTCAATAAACCACAATACACGACACCAGAAGTCCTCCATGTGCAGTTCAGCCTATTAATGACGCAATCACTTCTGTTGTATTTCTATCAAGCAGTATAGGCCGAATCCAACAAGACCCTTAGGACCTTAATACTGTGTCCAGTAAATGATAGTATACTAGAACAGTGAGAACAGGATAGTGGGTAGGTTTGGTATTGTACAAACATTTATTACAAATAAGGGAGGGAAACCTGAGGCCTGTAAACAGTAAATTAATATGAAACAAATATAAAGGTATGTTATCAGGCACTCGCAGGAAATAAAGAAGTAGAACACCAGACAACAGAAAAACAACAGACATGAGTGGCTTACCCAGGATTTGAACACTGGACCTTCCGTGCGACAACCCCGCCTAGCCATGCAAGCGAATCACACTATCCGCTCTGCCATCTACGCATCATCAAAAAATGATGTTTCAATGGCAGGTCAATAGTGCGAACCACAATACACGACACCAGAAGTCCTCCATGGGCAGTTCAGCCTATTAATGACGCAATCACTTCTGTTGTATTTCTATCAAGCAGTATAGGCCGAATCCAACAAGACCCTTAGGACCTTAATACTGTGTCCAGTAAATGATAGTAGACTAGAACAGTGAGAACAGGATAGTGGGTAGGTTTGGTATTGTACAAACATTTATACAAATAAGGGAGGGAAACCTGAGGCCTGTAAACAGTAAATTAATATGCAATTAATATGAAACAAATATAAAGGTATGTTATCAGGCACTCGCAGGAAATAAAGAAGTAGAACACCAGACAACAGAAAAACAACAGACATGAGTGGCTTACCCAGGATTTGAACACTGGACCTTCCGTGCGACAACCCCGCCTAGCCATGCAAGCGAATCACACTATCCGCTCTGCCATCTACGCATCATCAAAAAATGATGTTTCAATGGCAGGTCAGTAGTGCGAACCACAATACACGACACCAGAAGTCCTCCATGGGCAGTTCAGCCTATTAATGACGCAATCACTTCTGTTGTATTTCTATCAAGCAGTATAGGCCGAATCCAACAAGACCCTTAGGACCTTAATACTGTGTCCAGTAAATGATACTATCCTGGGTAAGCCACTCATGTCTGTTGTTTTTCTGTTGTCTGGTGTTCTACTTCTTTATTTCCTGCGAGTGCCTGATAACATACCTTTATATTTGTTTCACCCATAATTGGTGCTGAATTTCTCTTCAGGTGAGGTTTTAAAAGCATACAGTAGATACATATACTATTTCGGGTCACAAAACGCTCATTTTAATTTGTCATCCGTGATTGTTTAAATCCGTGAATTTTTTTTTTTTTGTGCATGCATGTTTTTCGGGAACGTCAAATTTTTTTCTGTATTAAAAAAAAAAAAAATCTGTATTTAAAATGCCAACATTCTCCAGTACCTACTTTTGTTTTGTTTTGTATTGTTTGATTGTATATAGGCTAAACGCTCGTTTTAATTTGTCATCCGTGAATGTCTAAATTTTTTATTTTCGGGATCGTCAATGTTTTTTTTTGTTTCTTTGTTTATGTATTTAACATGCCAATAATCTCCAGTATCTATGTACTTGATACTTATGTAGTTTTATCCGATTCCCACGTCCTCCATTTAAATTATACAATGAACCCTCCCTAAGACTCCAAAGGAAATAACTCTAAGCAAGAGATCTCTAAAAGCAATTTTTATTATTTCAAAACCACAGATTTGTGTCAGGCACCCAAAATTGGTGCAGAATTTCTCTTCAGGTGATGTTTTAAAAACAGGCAGTTGTATCTACTAAAAAATATAGGAAATTGATTGAAAATTCTTGTGAAATGCTTTAAATCATTACTTGGTATGAAAGTGTGTGTGTGTTAATAAATATTAGACAAACATAAAGGTATGTTTTCTGGCACTCGTAAGAAATAAAGAAGTAGAACACTAGACAACAGAAAAACGTGAGTGGCTTACCCAGGATTCGAACCCCGGACCTTCCGTACGACAACACCACCTAGCTATACAAGCGAATCACACTATCCTCCCGGCCAGCTAGGCATGCCCAAAAAAAAGATGCTTTACTGACCGGTCATTAGTGCGAAACACAAGACAACACCGGAAGTTTACAATGGGCAGCTTAGCCTTATTAATGACGCAATCACTTCTGTCGTTCCCCTATTATACAGTATATGTCAGTCCACACAAGACAAAGACCTTGATACTGTGTCTAGTAAATGATAGAAGACTTAAGAACAGTAGTATAGAACAGAGGGTAGGTTTCTGGTATTGTATAAACATTTATAACATATAAGGAAGGGAAACCCGAGGCCTGTAAACAGTAAATAAATATTAGACAAACATAAAGGTATGTTTTCAGGCACTCGTAAGAAATAAAGAAGTAGAACACTAGACAACAGAAAAACAACAGACGTGAGTGGCTTACCCAGGATTCGAACCCCGGACCTTCCGTACGACAACACCGCCTCGCTATACAAGTGAATCACACTATCCTCCTGGCCAGCTAGGCATCCCCCAAAAAAGATGCTTTACTGACCGGTACACAACATCTTGCTTGTCATTTTGTTACAAATAATTCATATATCTTTTCAGATTGCAAAAAAATATGGAACAGAAGATCCCATTCCTGGATCAAAGAATAAAACAGGACATCAGTACAGATTTTAAAGTGAGTATTCTTTTTAATTCTTGATAACAAATTTCTATACAGCGAAAGTGAGCTAAACTGAGAAATCTGGTAAAATATTGTCCATTTTAACATTTTATTACTTATTGTTAGGATCTTTGTGTGTTTTTTTCTTTGTAATAGTGTAGTATATGTAAATGTAATATATGATCTTCGCCAGGGATAGAAACATAAAACAGCTGAGAAAATAAAATAATTTAAATACATGAAGATGTATCATGTAGTTGTCAAACTGGGGCAGTGTTTAAGACTGAAGTGGTTTGTTTCCAACTTGAATATTTTCAATATTTTGTTTTCAGGGACACACAGTGAAGATAGAAAGCGAAGGTGAGGAAGATGGTCATGTTTCTGCAGGGAGAGAAAGTATGAGGAGCAGGTTCACATCTGTATATTTTGCTGGGGACAATATACTCAGTAATGCTTTACAACTTTTTAACATAAATGTAACCTGTTCTCAATATGTTACCACTATCAACAAATATGTAACATAATAAGAGTTATTTATACACATCCACTACAAACATCATATTTTTTGGGAGTTTCTACCTATATGCACACTAGTGTGTTTTTTATTTCTTTTAGTTTCAATTATTTTTTCTTTGGTATCTTTAGTCCAGACAGAAAATCTGTTGCAGCAAATTTTACTTGATTTGGGGCAAAAGTGTGTCAAGAGTTTTTAGTGCCTGTGGTGAGGTAGGAAAACATACGACCCTGGTTACCACCAGATAAAATATATGTTCATTTTATAGTAAAATCAAAAAACAGTTTAAAAGACTATATCAAGCACTGTTGTGACTTAAATTCTATTAAGAACACCAGGATGAATTATTGTGAATATATAAAATTGAAGAATTAGTTAAACGCAAGAGAAAATAAATAAACCGCTCTTTTTTTAATATCATTGTAAATATTGCTGCCAAGGTGTATGGATGATTCTACATCTAGGTGTGGTGTATGTATGATTCTACATCTTGGTGTAGTGTTTCTTCCAGAGCAGTATTTTTATCATTTGCTGAATTTATACTCGTTATATTTATTACTTGTTATTCACCTTCTGATGATCAGATTGCCTCCTGTTGTATCGCTCTGTATAGAGTTTCCTATCATAGTTGCATAGTCAAACCAGTGACAATCGGGAAAAGACCAATGGACTTCTGGAAAGACAGAAGACACTGGGTAAGACTAGAAACTGGCTGACCGGGTTAGCACCCTGTAAGCTGTATTCAATTGCTACAAGACCCAACAATGATAGATGCCCCCAGGATTCACTGAGGGGGGGGGGGAGAGTGATGAATCCACAGGCGCCTCATTGGAATCGACCAGACCCATTACACAGACTTCGAGCTCTGAACAATGGCTGGGATTTCCATGTGCCTGTGGTAGGAAATTCTCTACTCAGAGAGGAATGAAAAATTTACAGAACGAAAAAGGGGTGTGGGAGCTCATCAGGGGGAGATCAACAGCGCTCTGTCTCGAAGGGTAAGGCATTAGAAGAACGCAGCCAGGAGTCAATCCACAGTGCTGAGTACAATCAAGTTGATCTGCCTGATGATGATCTCACACACTTTTTGGACGGGAAGAGATATGCAATTAAGTTTCCACCTGCCAGTGCAAAAGGGCTTTGGGAACAGCTGGACGAAGCCTTGGCAAAAGAGTTGGATAACAACCTGAAGCAGATAACTTTGGTGAAGAAGCTGAAAATCTTCGGCGACATAATATATCTTCACTGTCGCAAAGTGTTTGGAGTGATGGAGGCAAGGGAAAGTAACCCACCGCGAAAAAGTAGAAGACAAATTAAAATAGAAGAAATCAGGAAACAGAAGAAGTATGCCCAAAAACTGTTCAAGAACACAGTTGCCACAGAGAAGGAAGGATTATGACAGGTTTGGGAGCACCTGAAAGACCAACATAATGCCCTTTGTAGAGCAGAAAGGTTGTGCAGGAAGAGAAGGAATCTCGAAGAGATAGGGAAAGATTCTTCAGGGAGCCCTTTAAGTTTGCCAAAGAACTGTTTGAGCAGCCACGATCAGGTATGCTAAACATCAGGAAAGAAGACCTGGAAGACCACCTTAGAATGACCTATTCAGATGGTCGCAAAGGTGAGCCACTCAGCAGCATGGCAGGCCTTAAATGGCCGAGTAAGCCAATAGTTGAATATAACACCAAGCCCCCAACGATGCAAGAGGTAGAAAGCATTGTCCAGAAAGCTCAGTGCAAGTCAGCTCCAGGTCCTAATGGTGTTTCATATGTGGTGTATAAGAGATTCCCTGAGGTGCTCAAGCGACTGCTCTGTTTATTGAAGAATGCTTGAAAAACCCAACTTGTAAGCAAGGAATGGAGAAAGGCGAACGAAGTCTACATCCTGAAGGAACAAAATTCCACAGACATTAGTCAGTTTAGGCCAATCTCACTACTTAATGTGGAAGGAAAGATATTCTTCTCAGTGATGGCGAAAAGGCTCACTACATACCTCCTGGCAAATGGGTACATTGACACTACCATTCAGAAAGGAGGTATCCCAGGTACACCAGGATGTCTAGAACATGCCACAATGATCTGGGAAGCAATCAAAAAGGCAAAGTCTGACAGAACAAACCTCCATGTAATCTGGTTGGATCTAGCAAATGCTTAAGGATCCATTCCACAACAGATGTTGTGGCAGGTCCTAGAAATGTATCATGTTCCACAAGAGATTGCAGCAATTCTGAAGCTGTATTTTGCAGGGTTCTCTGTCAGATTTTCAACCAGAGAGTACACAACAAAGTGGATTGGCCTTGAAGTTGCACTTGCGATGGGATGTACCATCTCTCCGATACTATTCGTGATGGCTATGCAGGTAATCCTCAATGCGGTTGAAGGAATGGCTATAGGTCCAAAGCTCGGTGGAATGTGTCACATGCCACCGCTCAAAGCATTCATGGATGACACAACAGTTCTGACATCAGATGAACATCAGGCCTGGAGGATGTTATCACGCCTGGATGAACTAGTCAGCTGGTGCAGAATAAGCTTCAAAACCAAGAAGTCGAGAAGTCTATCAGTCAGGAAAGGGAAGATAGCAGAGGTCATATTCATGGTTTCCAACCAAAGAATCCCTACTGTGATTTAGGAACCTGTTAAAAGTCTTGGCAGGGTGTACGATGCCTCATTAAAAGACTCAAAGACAGTGCAACAGACAATAGAAATGGCAGGCTGAGGACTACAGATCATAGACCAAAGCAGACTCCTAGGAAAATTCAAACTGTGGTACCTCCAGTAGAAGGAAGAGCTGGAGAAGAGAGGGATGGTCATAAGCAGCTCTAAAACAAAATCCATGGTGATATCACGAGAAGAAAGAAGACATCAGATTAAGCTGGAAGAACTAGTCTTGGAGCAGGTTGACCACTTTAAATACATTGGAGCTATTATAGACTGAAAGGGAGGCATCAAAGAAGAGTTGGCCACTCGAAAAGCAGCAGCTGGGAGACTTTTTCAGGCCATAAATCGAGGATTCCTCAGCAAGAGAGGTTGGTAAGAAAACAAAGATAGCTGTATGCTGCTCCACCTATGTCCCAGTCTTGAAATATGGATGCGAGTCATGGGCAATGACTACAACCCACAAAAGCCAGATCCAAACCTCAGAAATGAGGTATCTGAGGAAGGTGGTTGAAGTAACAAGAAGAGACATGGTCCGCAACCAGATGATATGTCAAGGCCTAAAATCCCACCCCCTGCAGACCCAAGTAGAACAGTCCCAACTAAGATGGTTTGGCAATGTCTGCAGAATGGGAGAAGATCGGCTATCACGACAAGCGTGGGAAACAAAGAGCCAGGGATCCAAACCCCCAGGATGACCCAGAGTCTGCTGGGAGGACAACATTAGACAATCTTTGAAGGACCGAGGACTAGAATGGAACCAGGCCAGGAGGAAGACAGCCGATAGGATAGTCTGGTGCTCTCTCGTCCTAACCTCTACACCTCATGGTAGAAGGGGAACGACTAAGTAAGTGCCTCCAGTTCATGTTGATACCTAAGCTGCTGTGGCCACTGCTTATAGATGAAATAAGCACAAGTACAGTGGAAGCTATAGAGCAGAAGGTCAACAAGTTCATGAGGAAATGGATAGGGGTACCATCAGGTCTGTCAGATGTAGCACTGTACTGCAAAAAGTCAAAACTTCTGCTTCCTTTCAAGTCAGTTGCTGAAGAGTACAAAGTTGGAAAGGCAAGGCTTGCAATGATGCTACGCGAGTCAGCAGATGACTTGGTTAAGTCCATTCAGCCCACACTGAAAACGGGAAGGAAGTGGAGAGGGGGAAAAGCTGTTGATGCTGCCCAAGAGTCGCTCAAACTGAGGGAGGTAATCGGATACACACAAACAAACAGATGGGGATTTGGTCATGGAGACATCTGCTGGTGGTCCAAGGCATCAAGCTGGGAGCGCAGAGATATGGTAGTTCAGGAGATACGAGGAGCTGAGAATGATAAGAGGTTGCAAAAAGCAGTGCAGCAGGTCCAGCAAGGCCAATGGACTACATGGGAAGGAGCCCTGTAAAGGTCCTTGACATGTAATGATATATGGCATATGGCACCTCTTAGGCTCAGCTTCGTTGTTAGATCAATGTATGACCTCCTGCCATCAGCCACAAACCTTGTGAGATGGGGAAAGTTGGATGATGAGCAATGCCCCCTGTGCCATGGAAGGCAGACACTTGAACACGTGCTCTCAGCTTGCAAGGTGTCATTAGGGCAAGGGCGACACTCATGGCGCCACAACAAAGTGCTAAATGAGCTGGCTGCAACAATAGATCTGGCAAGTATGAAGGTGAATAGCAATGTCAGGCCAAACACCGCAAACACATACTTTCTGAGAGCAGGAAAGTCAGCACACCCAAAACCAAGTAAATCAGGTAGCAGTGTACCATCTCTCCTTGACTGTGCAAATGACTGGAAGATGGCGGTAGACCTATCTGGACGAGGGGCATATTCAGAGAGTATAGGGAAATCTTGAAGACAGCCAGATATAGTGCTGCATTCCATCATCGCAGCAGGTTATATTGATTGAACTGACCGTGCCATTTGAATCCAGATTGGAAGAGCAACATGTGTTCAAAGCGGCCAAGTACAGTGATCTGAGACACGATGGTTTCACTGCAAGGGTCACGGCTGTTGAGGTGGGTGCAAGACGGCTCGTGGCTGCATCAGTGTATGATTTATTGAAGCTGTTGGGGCTGAGGGGACAGTCCAAACAAGGGCACTGAAGAGGCTTAGTGAAACTGCGGAAAAAACATCATGCTGGCTGTGGAACAACCGCTATGGAACTTGAGACAGTAAACTCTGCGGTACAGAAAACATCAGGAATTTTTTTAAGTCCACAATACGTTGAGTTTTTCGGTGTACTGGTGAAAGGGCTGTGACTGACGGGCAACATGGGGCGTATATTATAAGAGGTGTGAGGCACAGAATTACAGTTGCTAGCGCGCAGTGGCTAGCCTCATCGGCTTTGCGCAGGTGTGTCAGTGTCTGTCCCTAGTTGTGGTGTGTGGCGGAACGAACTGAATAATGTGTCTTCTCTTTGTTACTTTCACAATTGCCTCCATGGCTGTCAGAGTTATGGATTTTAAAGTTGCTACCAAAGTGAAATGGGTTCATTTTTGATACAAGACAACGGGAGGCTGAGACACTTGGGAGTCATGACCCAAGTGGGCCTGCCCCCCTTAGAGTGTAAAGGAGTATACAGGGCTGAAACACTTGTTCGACAGGGGGACTCCTTCTGATGATCAGATTGCCTCCTGTTGTATCGCTCTGTGCCGAAAGGAAGCCATTGGCATGAAAACGAATGCCCTGACTGCAAAACACGAAACCAGAATTGGTTTTTGGAACGTCAGAACTATGAATGAGGCAGAGAAGCTGAGACAAATCACAGCAGAGATGAGGAACTACAAATTACATATCCTGATAATAAGCAAGAGCAGATGGACAGGGACGGGGAGAATAAAAACAGCTACAGGGTAAACAGTACTTTATTCTGGTGGAGAGGATGGTCAGCACAACGAAGGTGTAGCCATTATCCTGAAGAAAGGAATGGAAAGGTCTTTACTGGAATGGAAACCCATCAACAACAGACTGATAAAAGCAAGACTGAGAGGGAGATTCACCAACACCACAATAATACAATGCTATGCCCCAGCAAACAACAGCGATGAAGAGATCAAGGACGAGTTCTATCAATAGGTACAAAAGGAAATAGAAACTGCACCCAGCTACGATCTTATTATAGTAATGGGAGACCTAAATGCAAACGTTGGAACACACAATAATTATAATGAAAGAGTAATGGGGAAATGCGGCAGTGGAACAGTAAAAGAGAATGGGGACAAGTTAATAAGCTTCTGCAGGGTGGAGTAGGAGCAATCTTACTCAAGGGAATGTCCATCCCTAGTACACAAAGACTGAGACGGTGAGTGAGGCGGAGGAATCTGAGAAGATCAATGGCTCGCAAAGTGAAACAGCAAAGTGTGTGGCGCACTAGAGGAAGGTCGGACATAGAAAAAGACAATGGCTAGCCACCGTGGAAGAGATTGGGGCCTTACCACGTACTTCCTACAAAACGTAATGGGATCACAACAACAAGATAAGAACCGATATGTAGAGAACTCTCTGTCCCCTGGGGAAGAGGCAACTCCTCTAATGAGTAAGGAAGTACATAAAGACGAGTGTTCCTTAAATTCTGTTGAAAGGGAGCATTCTGAGAAAGACCACCTAAAAACTAGTAGGAGAAGCCTAAAAATAGGAACATGGAATGTTAGAACTCTAAGCGGAGAAGGAAAGCTTGACAATCTTATATTAGAGGCAACCGACATGAAACTCGATATACTGGGAGTTGCAGAGGCAAGACTTTTGGATACAGGCTACATAACAAGAGACCAGTACACGCTTATACACTCAGGAGGAGAAAAACACAAAAGAGGGGTAGGAATGTTGATAAAGAAGGAGTTAGAAAAATACGTATGTGGATACTGGACACACAATGACAGAATGATGTTACTAAAGATGAGAGCAAAGCCATTCGACATATCAATCTTACAAACTTATGCACCAACTAAAGATCACAGCGAGGAAGAAATAGAAGAATACTATGAAGAGCTACAACACACACTTAAACCAGTCAAATCTACAGATGTGTTGATAGTAATGGGTGATATGAATGCAAAAGTAGGAAAAGGAAAATACAAGAAAATAGTAGGACAGTTTGGATTAGGGACAAGAAATGATAGAGGAGACAGACTTATCCAGTTCTGTGAAGAAAACCAGCTGGTCATATGTAACACCTTTTTTGAACACCACCCAAGGAAATTATACACATGGAAAAGCCCAGGAGATGTAACACGTAATCAAATCGACTATATCATGATAAAACATAGATTTAAGAACAGTGTCACAAGCGCAAAGACACATCCTGGCGCCGACATAAATTCAGATCACAATCCAGTCGTCATCAAAGTAAATATAAAGCTGAAAAGAGCAGGAAACAGAAGACAGGAGGAACCCCAGATAGAAATATCAGCGCTGAAACAACCAGATATAAAACAGAAATATTTAATCGACGTCAAAAATAAATATCAACAGTTACTGACAGAAAGCATGGAGCAGTATAGAAGAGAAAACCCAGAAGAAAAAGCAACCGCAAAATGGGAATGCTTAAAAACAAGCATACAATCAGCAAATGCAAATTTACCTAAAAAGGAGTCTAAGAAAAATCAAATTTGGATGACAGATGACATCTTGAATAAAATGGCAGAAAGAAAGAAAGCAAAAAACACTCCAGAATATAAAACAATAGACAATGACATACGTACTATGTGTAGAGAAGCAAAAGAACGGTGGATAGAAACAAAATGTAAGGAAACAGAAGACTTGGAAGCAAAGCACATGACAAGAGATATGCATGAAGAAATAAAGAAATTATCAAAGCGGTCGCGGTTTGCACAAGAAGGAAGCTGTATCAAGAACAAAAATGGTGTAATATTACTTGATGAGAAAGACATATCAAACAGATGGGCAGAATACGTAAAAGAACTATTCGAGGACAACAGAGGTAAAAAACCATCACCAGATTCTAATGAAGGCCCAAACATTCTCAGATCAGAAGTAGAGAATGCCATTCATATGATACAAAAAGGAAGATCAGCAGGCATGGATAACATAAAAATTGAAATGATAGAAGCTCTGGAGAGCTTTGTTATAGATACGAGGGGCACCACATCGTTTTTCTCAGGAGCTGTTTATTCAAAAAGCATGAAATTTATACACAGTATACATGGATATGTCATGTAAACATCGGTATCATTCAACATAATCCCCATCAACTTGTACGGCTTTATGCCAGCGTGAAACAAATGCATGTATTCCTAGCCCGTACTAGATTTTGTCTTGATCATGTAGCCATTTCTTCGTTGTATGAATCACTCCTTCATCATCTTCAAACCTTGTCCCATGGAGTGCATCTTTAAGTGGACCAAACAGATGAAAATCAGAGGGTGCCAAATCGGGACTATAGGGTGGATGGGGTAGTACAGTCCAACCCAATTTGGTGATTGATTCCCGTGTTGCCAGACTTGTGTGAGGGCGCGCATTGTCGTGAAGGAGAAGCAGGTCTGCTGGATTCTTGTGCGGCCGAACTCTGCGAAAACGTTGATTGAGTTTTTTCAATGTCTTAATGTAAGCTTGCGAATTGATTGTCTCTCCTCTTGGCATAACGTCCACAAGAATCACACCTTCAATGTCCCAAAAGACAGTGATCATGACCTTTCCAGCTGAAAGAATTGTCTTGAATTTCTTTCTTCTTGGTGATTGCGGATGATGCCACTCCATTGACTGTCTTTTTGTCTCAGGTTCAAAATGATGTGCCCAGGTTTCGTCACCTGTAACGATCTTAGCCAAAAATTTCTCTCCATCTGCATTGAAACACTCAACAATTCAGAAGAAATTGCTTTCTTTTGCAATCGGTGGTCATTTGTGAGACTTCTAGGAACCCATCTTGCGCAAATCTTAGAAAATCCGAGAGTTTTTATAACTGCATTTGCACTACCAATGCTGACTGACAGCTGTAAGGTCAATTGTTGAGTAGTGATTCGCCGATCAGTAAGAATAATGCCCTCAGCGCATTTCAACATTTCTGCGTTGGTGGCTGTGGCAGGACGTCGACAGCGCAGCCGATCAAGCAGCTCCGTATCTCCAATTCCTGATTCTTTGATTCTCTGAACCCAGCAACTGATTGTACTCCTGTCGACTGCAAAACTTTGATACACATCACATAGACGCTTGTGAATATTCCTTCTCTGCAACGAGAAATTCTATCACAATTCGCTGTTTATAACGCAAGTTGCTAACACGCTCCATTTCAACGGTTTAGTGCAGCCATATTATTTGGTCGGTTGCGGTGCAATTTGGTGCACACAATTGGCACATGCCATATTTGAAGTGTGCAAAATTTCATGCTTCTATCTTCATTATTAACTGAGAAAAACGATGTGGTGCATTACTTTCTGAACGCCTCTCGTACAATCACAGAAATATGCAACGATATATACAATACAGGATATTTACCACACGACATGAAGACATCGGTTTTTATAACATTGCCCAAAAAACCAAATGCAACAGAATGTTCAGACTTCAGAACAATCAGCCTGATGAGTCATGCAATTAAGATACTGCTCAAAATCATACAGGAAAGAATAAAAAGTAAAGTAGACAGCGAAATCCAAGAAGAACAGTTTGGTTTTTAGACGGAACACCAGCTCCTCTTCCTTCCCATTTATACTTCTTGTGTTCCAAGTTCCATAAGTCGTAGTCCGTAGTCTGTTCCAGTTCGTCGCCCTTTAGAATCAGTCCAGTTTTCTCTCTTGTATTGCTTGTAATCGTGATTTAAAGCAAACAGGTGATTGGCCTGTTGTGCATGTGCATGGTGGAGGGGCTGCCTCCTTACGGCCTCCATGCAGGCCGCCCTCCTCCTTTTTCATCCGGGCTTGGGACTGGCATAGGTGGAGTTTTGTTTTCTGGCAGCAACTTAAAATTTCGAACTAGATCAGAAAGTGTTTCAGTACATTTTTAATTCGTTTTATTACTAAAAATAATAGCTCTGAGTGGCTTGCGGTCCAAATGATAAGATTTCAAAAGCCAGTCCCACCGGCTTGCAGTAGTTAATGTGTTAAAAACAAACAACAAAATTTGAGTGAAATTTCTTGTGATATCAATATCTCAAATAACCAGCATGTAACAAATTGTTTACGATTTTGTTACCTATAATTTATTTTTATTTTCAGATTGCAAAAAAATATGGAACAGAAGAACCCATTCCTGGATCAAAAAATAAAGCAGGACATCAGTACAGATTTTAAAGTGAATATTATGTTTAGTTCTTGATGACAAACTTTTATACAGCCAAAGTGTGAGAATTCTATGAAAATACGTATTGTCCATTTAAATATTTTAATACTTATTGCTAGGTTCTTTGTGTTTTTTTTTTTTCTGTAACAATGTAGTATAAGAGAACTTAATATAACATCTTCATCAGGGACAGAGGCATACACAGTTGAGAAAAGAAAGTAATTTTAATACATAAAAATGTATCATGCAGTTGTCAAACTAGGACAGTGTTTAAGACTGAAGTGGTTTGTTTCAAACTTGAATATGTTCAATATTTTGTTTTCAGGGACACACAGTGAAGATAGAAAGTGAAGGTGAGGAAGATGGTCATGTTTCTGCAGGGAGAGAGAGTATGAGGACCAGTTCCACATCTGTATATCCTGCTGGGGACAATTTACTCAGTAATGCTTTACAACTTTTTAACATAAATGTAACCTGTGCTCAATATGTTACCACTTTCAGCAAATATGTAACATAACAAGTGTTATTTATACAAATCCTCCAGAAACATCATAATTTGTTTGTGTTTGTACCCTATATGCACACATGATTGGTTTTTTTATTATTTTAATTTTCAATTTGTTCTTTTTCAGTTACCTTTAGTCCAGACAGAAAATCCCTTGCAGCAAATTTTACATTTTTGGGGCAGTGTCGTACCAAGGATGTTTAGCACCTGGGGCGAGCCAGGACAAAATACATCCCCGGTCACCACCGGATAAAACTCATGTTCATTTTGTAGACAAATCAAAAGACAGTTTAAAGGACTATATCAAGCACTGTCATGACTGTTAAATTCTATTAAGAACACCAGGATGAATTATTAGGAAAATATAAAATTTAAGAATTAGGTAAACACAGAATACATAAACCGCTCTTTCTAATGATGATTACTTGATGTAAAGGTATATAGAGGAGCAGATGTAGTATCAAATTATGATCTTCTGTTAGCACCATCATTTGTTCCAAAAACAAAAATTAACTCAAAAAATTGTGTATAATGTGGAATATCTAAGAAATCAAAAAAATTAGAGATATAGTTTCAATCACAGTGTCCAACACATACCTATTACTCCAACAACTGGATGATGAAGCAGATACAGAAAACCACTTGCAACAAGTAAAACATATATGAAATGATCCATGTGGAGGAGGTACTGGGGAAAAGAGAACATCAGCATAAACCATCTATAACAACAGAATCCATAAGCAGAATAGACAAGAAAACAGATAAAACCAGAAGCTCCTAAGCCAAGGCTCATGTAGTGTACCTGAAAAAAAACAAAAAAGCAAGAAGAAACATCAAAAGAGACAAGATGAAGTATATTGAAGAGTTGGCAAGGGAAGCAGAGGAAGCTGCAGCCAGCGGAAAAATGAGGAACCTGTACAACAACACAAAGAAGCTAAGAGGGAAATATAAGCAAGCAAATAGCCTCATCAAAGATGAGAGTTGAAAATTGCTTAGTAATATACAAGAACAATTGTAGAGATGGTCAGAAAATTTTGGTGAAGTTCTCAATAGACCAGCTCCAACAGATTCCCCAAGACATCCAGCCAGCAGAAGATGAGCTACAAATCAGCTGTGAACGACGAAGTAGAGAAGAAATAAATACAGCCATAAAGCTTCTGAAAGATGGAAAAGCAGCTGGTCCAGATGGCATTTCAGCAGAGACCATCAAAACAGATATTGATATCTCTACAGAGATATTATACAAACTACTTGGCAAAGTATGGGAGAGAGAATGAACGAACAAACTTTATTTTTGAAGGGTGAAGAAGTGGGCATACCAATCTAACATTCTGCCCTTTATTTCTCTCTCATCTTGCAGTCTGTATACTTTCATGTGCACATGTACTTTGATCATTATTTAGGCATGCAACATTATCAAGGTCAAATTTTTAATATCCAATCCTGATCAAATTTAAGTGTGTTTAGGAAAAAAAAACCAACATACAAGTAATGAAATAAAAATGGACAAAAGACAAAGTAACAAAATCCAAAATCACCCATACAGTAAATTAGACAATGGCCTTGGGATTTTTGCAGATTGCATTGCAATCTCCGCAGCCTTAAATGCTTGCTATATTGTTGTCAGTCTGCCTAAACCCTGAGGTTTGATGGACCGACACAAAGTGCTTTGTTCATGTGAAGAGCAGCTTGCAGCAGAGGGGAAATTACCACCATCCCTGAGAGAAGAAATACCAGCAGAATGGATGGAAGTTATCTAGTAAAGTTACCTAAGAAAGGAAATTTACAAGAATGCACACATTATAGAGGAATAATGTTACTATTGTGGTAAAGTGGGATATTATAAATATTTATAGGGGACTTAGTGTACTGACTGAGATCAGCTGTGAAGGTATCTGTATCTAATAAGGGTAGTGTATTACAGATGACCTTACTTGCTACCACATATTTATACCTCAGTCAGAATTATTCTGGAATATTGTGATGACTACGTTGAATGTCTAGGGTATGTATATGATGAAGTGTAAGTCACAACAACAACAGACAGATAAACAATTTAATTTATTCCACCACACTTGACAACACTGTGACACTCACACACATGTAACACTCTATAAGACTATTCTTAAATGAGGCACTGGTAAATTTTCAAATATAAATATGTATTAATTACTGTCACTAATATATAGGTGTCCTGATTCAAATACAAAGTGAACCAGGAATCACAATCAATTTTAATTACAAGTTATATGTACAGAATTTATCAATATGAATCTGGTAGTGACAATCTTATTAATATTATCCTATGTGTGTCAGTTGTGTAGTAGTAATATGAGGTAATACTGGTTTTGTTTTTTCAAGCTATGTTGTTATTTGTCATCATGACTTCAAGTGTTTGTTTCTGTTGGAACTAGTATTGGAGATGTTCTCAGTTCCGTTCATTAAAACAATGAATTTCCCCTCTTATTTTTATACAATGTCAGTTTACGATGGGGTTACATAATGTTGAGCTCCGCTGGCCACATAGGCTTATCTTTCGTGATGGCAGCAGGAAAAGACTCCTCTGCTCGATTGCTCCCCTGTGTTCTGGAGACACCTCACTGTTTGCTATATGGACCAAGGAGTATGCTGTCCGCCTCTGGATTCAGCAAAGCTCTGACCAGGTGCTGCTCAATAACTTTAGGACCACAGTCCCTGAAACAAGAAGGTTGTACCTCCTACTTCATAACTAATTTATACTCTATTTCTACACTGAGCACAATACATAACAAACACTGAGTTCAGAGCGGTAGGCCAACTGCTATCTTCATCTGAAACAATTTTCACCAGTATATTCCTCCCTAATGGTTACCACGCCTCTGCAATTCCAGCATTATTTCTTTCTAGTCAATAATATAGGTGTCAGTGTACTGTTTGGCAATTCCATGTAGTTTTACTTTCCTCCGACACCTTCTGTTCAGGCTGGAGCACTATATAGGCTTTACCTCATGTTCGCTACTGAACCACACATATATACAGACATAAATTATCAATTTACATTCAATTTTCATTAAAAAGATATCAAATATTTCAAGCTTACCACAATTCATGGAAATAATACAGAATTACGTTGACTGGCACTGAATATAACACAATTTCGATCTGCCGATGTCCCATGCTTTTATTTAGAAAAATATGCACTGGCGCTCAACGCACTGGTTCTGTAGTAAGTTTATTTGAACATGTGGTGGTGACCTGACGCCTCTGATTGACTATATTCACGGGTCTAACCAATCGTGCCATGTTTACCCAATCGTTTGAAAAAAAGTACTCTTACTCCCGTTTCCCCTGACAACAAAAGATAGTATTTATAGCCTGACTAATCGTGTTTAGCCTTACATTTATTGCGCTCCAATCAAATCGGATTTAACATGGAGACCCATTTCCCGTACAATGGTGGGGTGAAAATCTGCCACTGAGCGATTCTGATTTGGGTGTTGTCTGACATCCCTCACTATTTCTTTTGGCTATACTTTGGTAATTCCTAGACTATTTGCGTAACGTTTAACATATTATTTGTCAGCAAGTCCTAAGGAACCCAAATATACAAATTTAAAGGAGCTAAGTGGCTTCGTTCAAAATATGCATTTTCTACTACCTCCTGTTCACTTCGAATACGATGTGGTGTCTGGGTACTGTAATGTTTTCAAACGTAAACCAGTATAATGTCATATTTCCTAATAAGAATTTTCAGGTTTTTAAAAACTAACTCTCGTATGGGTAGTGTTGTTTATCACTGTTGATTTGAAAAAAGCTAGTGCATGTGGCCTTACACACGTGATGGTAGTAATTGTGTATCGCGCGACTGGGGTAGTATGCCTGCGTTCTGGCTTTCCGCCTCTCCCTTTCTTTCTATCTTTAGTCCATCTGTCTTTCGTTTTTTTGGTAACGTAGTGTATAAAATGACATGAATGGAATTTTAAATCTAGGTCATCTTGCGTATCTCAAGGTTTTTCTTAGAAATGGAGTACACATTTTATTGTGTTGGGGAAACGCGTGTATGCTGCAGACGGCTTTTATTATCAACGTGAAACGTTACAATTTGCAGACGAAGTAGAAAACAAGGGGGATTTCGAGTACAGTCATTGTGACAGCACTGTTCTTTACCATTCTTCTTTCCTTTTATTAAATTTATTTGTTAGGCTTTACATTTACGTTTTAATTTATATATGTGGATTAGAATATTTCACGACATCTCCCCTCTTAAAACAGACATCTTATGTCAGTCCTTTATTCTATATACACATAGATAAATGTAAGTCAACTTGACTTTACTCTGCTGTTGTGCTATCATGGTTTTATGTAGTTGGGTCCATTCAGAGTAAGCACTACTCATGAAATCTGCCTCAGACCTCTACAACCAATAATATTTTTCGGTTATGTTACTGAACAGCCGCAAGTGTGACTGCTTGTCTTAATGCTGCATCACAACCCGTATTCACCATTTCTCTTCTCTGAGTCTGCGCAATGACATGTCCAGAGAACATTAGATTTTCCCCAAAATGTACGTTATGAGGAGATAACATATACCTGGTGATAGCAGAGTTTTCGTAGGGGATCCCATAATCTTCTTATTAGCCTGTATGAAACATTCGGAATATCCTCAATCAAAGAGGCAACTCAGGGATTCATTACGTTCCTCCGAATTGTTTACATCCAACAAGTTTGTCTGATCTCAGGTTTTACTGGAATCTGATAGTATCCTTTACTCAGGTCCACTTTTGAGAAATATTTAGCTTTATTTAGTCTGGCAAACAGCTGATTTGTATCCGGCAATGGATCTACCTGTCCTTCTGTAATAGCATTCAGTCTCCTGTAATCTATACAGAGTCTATGTTCTCCAGAGGGCTTCCTTAAGAGTACAACACCGGAACTATACGAAGATTCACTGTGTGAAATAATTCCTTCCTTCAACAAATAGTCTATCTCTTCCTTCAAAGCTTTTTCCTTAGCAAAAGGAATCGAATATGGTTTCATACAGACAGGTGTGGGGTCTATCAGTTTCATATCATATTCCAATAAGTTTGTATGTCCTGGTCGGTCTGTTAACACCTCTGCATGATTATCTAGAACCTGTTGTACTCTCTCTTTCTGAGTTTTCGTTAAATGTGTACTGATTTTCACCTGTGCCGCTGTCTCACAGGGGTGTAATGGATATTCAAATGATGAAAGTGGTTCCTTTTTCATCTCCATGGCAATGGACAAGGTCAACAAGTGTGTCTCTTCCTGATGTTCTCTTTCCAAATATTTTTCAGGAGATTCACATGATAGATTTTTTCTTTCCCCTTCTTATCTATCTTATAATTTGTTCTAGACACCTTCTCTAGAACTGTATATGGACCTTGCCATCCAATCTGTAACTTATTCTGACTACCGGGGAGAAGAAGCAGTACCTTCTCTCCCACAGCCAAATCTCTGTCTTTAGCTTTTCTGTTATAATAGGCAGCATGTTTCTTCCTGGCTTGTTTCAAATTTTCATTGGCAAGTTTCCAGCCAGTTTTTAAACGAGTGGTCAGCTCATTCACATATTGGTATGAGGATGTAATATTTTCCTCTGCTTTTTCATCAGTCCACGTTCTTAACAGCGCTACATATGGACCTTTAATTTTGTGGACCTATTTGTCCATGCACCGGTATGGTCCCTTCCACTCGAAGCGCTATAGTGATGATTTTTCTTCCCAGATTTATCATTCACAAAACGACCGCTACCAATTTTTTTCTTGGGGCTGTCTCCCCACTTAGAATTCTTGATGAGAGATTTCCTCTCTACATCCTCTTCCTCCAGTTTGTTTAAGTCCGATTGAGGGATTTTCGGCTTATCCTGGGGTAAGACATCTTTTTGCACTCTCCGCATAGTGGCCATTGTAAAACAGTTAAGTGAAGCTTGTCCGTGAAAAGGGGCTTCCCATTCCCTTTGGTCCACTTTATCAAATTTATTTCTCTTTTTATTTTCAGGCCTAAGTTTGCCCTTTGGCGTGTCCAGGTCCTGATCAATGTTCCCACTTGTGGGTGTTCCCTCATGTGCTATGCTACACCTTTCTACAAAATTCTCAATGTCCCATCTTGCTTTTGGCCAATAATAATTGTGAGCCACCTTTTGGATGATGGTACCTATCTTCTCATGGTCCCCATCTTGTTTCACATGTAGGCTCCTTATTAATTCTGCCCTATATCTTTTAGGAAGTACCAGCTGTCCCTGACCTTTGGATCTAGCTCCAGTCTTCCTATACATCAACTTGTTTTTCATGTAAAAATCTCCCTTGCCTGGAGTTGTATGACAAGTTGACAATTTCCTAAAACAAGGCTTAAGGGTCTTATCCCCAGCCTGTGCCTTCCTCATCTCTTCTGGAGTGGTATCTAACATAATATCCTCCTCCTGTCTTGAGATCGACCTGACCTGAAGGGTGGCCATAACTATAGGGTTCCTTCTGCAACGGTCAGTGTCATGATTGTTCATCTGACAATTTTTACACCACCTTTTCCCTTGGTTGAAAGATTTTCTTTCATCATATTTCCTTTCATCGAATTGTGGGGTTTTATTTTTATTGTCATACCGTGGCCTATCAAATTGGTGCTTACCTTTGTTTTGATCTCTAGGATCAAATTTATTAAAGTTCTGTGGTGCCCTAAAATTATCCACCTGTTTCTTTTTATTACCTGTTACCTCTGCTTGAGCTGCTTGATACCTTTCAGCAACATTTAGCAACTCACCCAGCCTCTCTGCACCTTGTTCCATGAGAAACTTTCTCAGGTCTGGAGCCATGGACTCTCTTAGTTGTTCTATAAGGACCATTTCCTTAAGATCTTGGGTTTTCCCCAGAGAAGTCCATTTCTCCAAGTATGTCTCTAACCGTGCAGAGAACTGGTGATAGGTTTCACCTGACAGTAGTTTAGCATTCCTAAATTTTTTCCTATAAAATTCTGCGTTCTTTTCATATCTTAACAAAAGAGCCTGCTTTAGCATGTCATAATTTTCCTGATCACCTCTGCTCATTTTGGCAAAAACTTCATAAGCTGCCCCACGAAGACCTTGAGATAACTTTAAGCTCCACCTTTCTCTCTCTAACCCATATGTGGTAGCTAATAGTTCATATCTATTTAGATAGCTCTCAATATCATCGTCTTTCTCAACGAAATGATCTAAATGAAAATTCATAGCTGAGGTTGAGGCTCCCTGACTAGCAGTGGCATCAGAGGCAAAGGGACTGGCACCATTTTCAGGAGCATGGCCTTGAAACTCAAACTCCCTTAGTCGTAACTCATGTTCCCTTTGTAATCTCTTCTCCTCCTTTTTTGCTTCCCTCTCTGCAGTCAATCTTCTTTCTTCTGCAGCCTGTCTTCTTTCCTCGGCTTCCAATGCTTTAGCCTCTTTGTCAGCCTCAATCTGCAACCTCTTAGTCTCAGCCTCAAATTGTAACCTCTTAATTTCTTTTTCAGCCTCTATTCTCTTATCTTCGGCCAATCTTTCAGATTCTAATTTTCTTTCGGCCTCTTTTTCTAATCTTCTTTCTTCCCATTCAATATATTTGTCACATTCAGCAGTGACATAAGCAATCATAATTTGTCCGTCCATTCCTAACTCTTTCGCAGTCTGTACAGCAGCAGATCGAAATTTTGCCAAGTCGGCCATTGTCTAACATGCAATTGTAACAATTCAATCTATCAATAATTATCTAAGGACACTACAGGCACTGAGAGCTCAACGTTATTTATTTCCACCCAAGGATACCTTTTAATTCTTATTATTCCCAATATCTATAACAGGAGAAAGTTCAATATCCCTGGAGCGAGCCCCCAATATATGTGGTAAAGTGGGATGTTATAAATATTTATAGGGGACTTAGTGTACTGACTGAGATCAGCTGTGAAGGTATCTGTATCTAATAAGGGTAGTGTATTACAGATGACCTTACTTGCTACCACATATTTATACCTCAGTCAGAATTATTCTGGAATATTGTGATGACTACGTTGAATGTCTAGGGTATGTATATGATGAAGTGTAAGTCACAACAACAACAGACAGATAAACAATTTAATTTATTCCACCACACTGACAACACTGTGACACTCACACACATTTAACACTCTATAAGACTATTCTTAAATGAGGCACTGGTAAATTTTCAAATATAAATATGTATTAATTACTGTCACTAATATATATGTGTCCTGATTCAAATACAAAGTGAACCAGGAATCACAATCAATTTTAATTACAAGTTATATGTACAGAATTTATCAATATGAATCTGTAGTGACATATTTTATTAATATTATCCTATGTGTGTCAGTTGTGTAGTAGTAATATGAGGTAATACTGGTTTTGTTTTTTCAAGCTATGTTGTTATTTGTCATCATGACTTCAAGTGTTTGTTTCTGTTGGAACTAGTATTGGAGATGTTCTCAGTTCCGTTCATTAAAACAATTAATTTCCCCTCTTATTTTTATACAATGTCAGTTTAAGATGGGGTTACATAATGTTGAGCTCCGCTGGCCACATAGGCTTATCTTTCGTGATGGCGGCAGGAAAAGACTCCTCTGCTCGATTGCTCCCCTGTGTTCTGGAGACACCTCACTGTTTGCTATATGGACCAAGGAGTATGCTGTCCGCCTCTGGATTCAGCAAAGCTCTGACCAGGTGCTGCTCAATAACTTTAGGACCACAGTCCCTGAAACAAGAAGGTTGTACCTCCTACTTCAGAACTAATTTATACTCTATTTCTACACTGAGCACAATACATAACAAACACTGAGTTCAGAGCGGTAGGCCAACTGCTATCTTCATCTGAAACAATTTTCACCAGTATATTCCTCCCTAATGGTTACCACGCCTCTGCAATTCCAGCATTATTTCTTTCTAGTCAATAATATAGGTGTCAGTGTACTGTTTGGCAATTCCATGTAGTTTTACTTTCCTCCGACACCTTCTGTTCAGGCTGGAGCACTATATAGGCTTTACCTCATGTTCGCTACTGAACCACACATATATACAGACATAAATTATCAATTTACATTCAATTTTCATTAAAAAGATATCAAATATTTCAAGCTTACCACAATTCATGGAAATAATACAGAATTACGTTGACTGGCACTGAATATAACACAATTTCGATCTGCCGATGTCCCAGGCTTTTATTTAGAAAAATATGCACTGGCGCTCAACGCACTGGTTCTGTAGTAAGTTTATTTGAACATGTGGTGGTGACCTGACGCCTCTGATTGACTATATTCGCGGGTCTAACCAATCGTGCCATGTTTACCCAATCGTTTGAAAAAAAGTACTCTTACTCCCGTTTCCCCTGACAACAAAAGATAGTATTTATAGCCCGACTAATCGTGTTTAGCCTTACATTTATTGCGCTCCAATCAAATCGGATTTAACATGGAGACCCATTTCCCGTACAATGGTGGGGTGAAAATCTGCCACTGAGCGATTCTGATTTGGGTGTTGTCTGACATCCCTCACTATTTCTTTTGGCTATACTTTGGTAATTCCTAGACTATTTGCGTAACGTTTAACATATTATTTGTCAGCAAGTCCTAAGGAACCCAAATATACAAATTTAAAGGAGCTAAGTGGCTTCGTTCAAAATATGCATTTTCTACTACCTCCTGTTCACTTCGAATACGATGTGGTGTCTGGGTACTGTAATGTTTTCAAACGTAAACCAGTATAATGTCATATTTCCTAATAAGAATTTTCAGGTTTTTAAAAACTAACTCTCGTATGGGTAGTGTTGTTTATCACTGTCGATTTGAAAAAAGCTAGTGCATGTGGCCTTACACGCGTGATGGTAGTAATTGTGTATCGCGCGACTGGGGTAGTATTGCCTGCGTTCCGGCTTTCCGCCTCTCCCTTTCTTTCTATCTTTAGTCCATCTGTCTTTCGTTTTTTTTTTAACGTAGTGTATAAAATGACATGAATGGAATTTTAAATCTAGGTCATCTTGCGTATCTCAAGGTTTTTCTTAGAAATGGAGTACACATTTTATTGTGTTGGGGAAACGCGTGTATGCTGCAGAAGGCTTTTATTATCAACGTGAAACGTTACAATTTGCAGACGAAGTAGAAAACAAGGGGGATTTCGAGTACAGTCATTGTGACAGCACTGTTCTTTACCATTCTTCTTTCCTTTTATTGAATTTATGTGTTAGGCTTTACATTTACGTTTTAATTTATATATGTGGATTAGAATATTTCACGACATCTCCCCTCTTAAAACAGACATCTTATGTCAGTCCTTTATTCTATATACACATAGATAAATGTAAGTCAACTTGACTTTACTCTGCTGTTGTGCTATCATGGTTTTATGTAGTTGGGTCCATTCAGAGTAAGCACTACTCATGAAATCTGCCTCAGACCTCTACAACCAATAATATTTTTCGGTTATGTTACTGAACAGCCGCAAGTGTGACTGCTTGTCTTAATGCTGCATCACAACCCGTATTCACCATTTCTCTTCTCTGAGTCTGCGCAATGACATGTCCAGAGAACATTAGATTTTCCCCAAAATGTACGTTATGAGGAGATAACATATACCTGGTGATAGCAGAGTTTTCGTAGGGGATCCCATAATCTTCTTATTAGCCTGTATGAAACATTCGGAATATCCTCAATCAAAGAGGCAACTCAGGGATTCATTACGTTCCTCCGAATTGTTTACATCCAACAAGTTTGTCTGATCTCAGGTTTTACTGGAATCTGATAGTATCCTTTACTCAGATCCACTTTTGAGAAATATTTAGCTTTATTTAGTCTGGCAAACAGCTGATTTGTATCCGGCAATGGATCCACCTGTCCTTCTGTAATAGCATTCAGTCTCCTGTAATCTATACAGAGTCTATGTTCTCCAGAGGGCTTCCTTAAGAGTACAACACCGGAACTATACGAAGATTCACTGTGTGAAATAATTCCTTCCTTCAACAAATAGTCTATCTCTTCCTTCAAAGCTTTCTCCTTAGCAAAAGGAATCGAATATGGTTTCATACAGACAGGTGTGGGGTCTATCAGTTTCATATCATATTCCAATAAGTTTGTATGTCCTGGTCGGTCTGTTAACACCTCTGCATGATTATCTAGAACCTGTTGCACTCTCTCTTTCTGAGTTTTCGTTAAATGTGTACTGATTTTCACCTGTGCCGCTGTCTCACAGGGGTGTAATGGATATTCAAATGATGAAAGTGGTTCCTTTTTCATCTCCATGGCAATGGACAAGGTCAACAAGTGTGTCTCTTCCTGATGTTCTCTTTCCAAATATTTCTTCAGGAGATTCACATGATAGATTTTTTTCTTTCCCCTTCTTATCTATCTTATAATTTGTTCTAGACACCTTCTCTAGAACTGTATATGGACCTTGCCATCCAATCTGTAACTTATTCTGACTACCGGGGAGAAGAAGCAGTACCTTCTCTCCCACAGCCAAATCTCTGTCTTTAGCTTTTCTGTTATAATAGGCAGCATGTTTCTTCCTGGCTTGTTTCAAATTTTCATTGGCAAGTTTCCAGCCAGTTTTTAAACGAGTGGTCAGCTCATTCACATATTGGTATGAGGATGTAATATTTTCCTCTGCTTTTTCATCAGTCCACGTTCTTAACAGCGCTACATATGGACCTTTAATTTTGTGGACCTATTTGTCCATGCACCGGTATGGTCCCTTCCACTCGAAGCGCTATAGTGATGATTTTTCTTCCCAGATTTATCATTCACAAAACGACCGCTACCAATTTTTCTCTTGGGGCTGTCTCCCCACTTAAAATTCTTGATGAGAGATTTCCTCTCTACATCCTCTTCCTCCAGTTTGTTTAAGTCCGATTGAGGGATTTTCGGCTTATCCTGGGGTAAGACATCTTTTTGCACTCTCCGCATAGTGGCCATTGTAAAACAGTTAAGTGAAGCTTGTCCGTGAAAAGGGGCTTCCCATTCCCTTTGGTCCACTTTATCAAATTTATTTCTCTTTTTATTTTCAGGCCTAAGTTTGCCCTTTGGCGTGTCCAGGTCCTGATCAATGTTCCCACTTGTGGGTGTTCCCTCATGTGCTATGCTACACCTTTCTACAAAATTCTCAATGTCCCATCTTGCTTTGGGCCAATAATAATTGTGAGCCACCTTTTGGATGATGGTACCTATTTTCTCATGGTCCCCATCTGGTTTCACATGTAAGCTCCTTATTAAGTCTGCCCTATATCTTTTAGGAAGTACCAGCTGTCCCTGACCTTTGGATCTAGCTCCAGTCTTCCTATACATCAACTTGTTTTTCATGTAAAAATCTCCCTTGCCTGGAGTTGTATGACAAGTTGACAATTTCCTAAAACAAGGCTTGAGGGTCTTATCCCCAGCCTGTGCCTTCCTCATCTCTTCTGGAGTGGTATCTAACATAATATCCTCCTCCTGTCTTGAGGTCGACCTGACCTGAAGGGTGGCCATAACTATAGGGTTCCTTCTGCAACGGTCAGTGTCATGATTGTTCATCTGACAATTTTTACACCACCTTTTCCCTTGGTTGAAAGATTTTCTTTCATCATATTTCCTTTCATCGAATTGTGGGGTTTTATTTTTATTGTCATACCGTGGCCTATCAAATTGGTGCTTACCTTTGTTTTGATCTCTAGGATCAAATTTATTAAAGTTCTGTGGTGCCCTAAAATTTTCCACCTGTTTCTTTTTATTACCTGTTACCTCTGCTTCAGCTGCTTGATACCTTTCAGCAACATTTAGCAACTCACCCAGCCTCTCTGCACCTTGTTCCATGAGAAACTTTCTCAGGTCTGGAGCCATGGACTCTCTTAGTTGTTCTATAAGGACCATTTCCTTAAGATCTTGGGTTTTCCCCAGAGAAGTCCATTTCTCCAAGTATGTCTCTAACCGTGCAGAGAACTGGTGATAGGTTTCACCTGACAGTAGTTTAGCATTCCTAAATTTTTTCCTATAAAATTCTGCGTTCTTTTCATATCTTAACAAAAGAGCCTGCTTTAGCATGTCATAATTTTCCTGATCACCTCTGCTCATTTTGGCAAAAACTTCATAAGCTGCCCCACGAAGACCTTGAGATAACTTTAAGCTCCACCTTTCTCTCTCTAACCCATATGTGGTAGCTAATAGTTCATATCTATTTAGATAGCTCTCAATATCATCGTCTTTCTCAACGAAATGATCTAAATGAAAATTCATAGCTGAGGTTGAGGCTCCCTGACTAGCAGTGGCATCAGAGGCAAAGGGACTGGCACCATTTTCAGGAGCATGGCCTTGAAACTCAAACTCCCTTAGTCGTAACTCATGTTCCCTTTGTAATCTCTTCTCCTCCTTTTCTGCTTCCCTCTCTGCAGTCAATCTTCTTTCTTCTGCAGCCTGTCTTCTTTCCTCGGCTTCCAATGCTTTAGCCTCTTTGTCAGCCTCAATCTGCAACCTCTTAGTCTCAGCCTCAAATTGTAACCTCTTAATTTCTTTTTCAGCCTCTATTCTCTTATCTTCGGCCAATCTTTCAGATTCTAATTTTCTTTCGGCCTCTTTTTCTAATCTTCTTTCTTCCCATTCAATATATTTGTCACATTCAGCAGTGACATAAGCAATCATAATTTGTCCGTCCATTCCTAACTCTTTCGCAGTCTGTACAGCAGCAGATCGAAATTTTGCCAAGTCGGCCATTGTCTAACATGCAATTGTAACAATTCAATCTATCAATAATTATCTAAGGACACTACAGGCACTGAGAGCTCAACGTTATTTATTTCCACCCAAGGATACCTTTTAATTCTTATTATTCCCAATATCTATAACAGGAGAAAGTTCAATATCCCGGACGAGCCCCCAATATATGTGGTAAAGTGGGATATTATAAATATTTATAGGGGACTTAGTGTACTGACTGAGATCAGCTGTGAAGGTATCTGTATCTAATAAGGGTAGTGTATTACAGATGACCTTACTTGCTACCACATATTTATACCTCAGTCAGAATTATTCTGGAATATTGTGATGACTACGTTGAATGTCTAGGGTATGTATATGATGAAGTGTAAGTCACAACAACAACAGACAGATAAACAATTTAATTTATTCCACCACACTTGACAACACTGTGACACTCACACACATGTAACACTCTATAAGACTATTCTTAAATGAGGCACTGGTAAATTTTCAAATATAAATATGTATTAATTACTGTCACTAATATATATGTGTCCTGATTCAAATACAAAGTGAACCAGGAATCACAATCAATTTTAATTACAAGTTATATGTACAGAATTTATCAATATGAATCTGGTAGTGACATATTTTATTAATATTATCCTATGTGTGTCAGTTGTGTAGTAGTAATATGAGGTAATACTGGTTTTGTTTTTTCAAGCTATGTTGTTATTTGTCATCATGACTTCAAGTGTTTGTTTCTGTTGGAACTAGTATTGGAGATGTTCTCAGTTCCGTTCATTAAAACAATGAATTTCCCCTCTTATTTTTATACAATGTCAGTTTACGATGGGGTTACATAATGTTGAGCTCCGCTGGCCACATAGGCTTATCTTTCGTGATGGCGGCAGGAAAAGACTCCTCTGCTCGATTGCTCTCCTGTGTTCTGGAGACACCTCACTGTTTGCTATATGGACCAAGGAGTATGCTGTCCGCCTCTGGATTCAGCAAAGCTCTGACCAGGTGCTGCTCAATAACTTTAGGACCACAGTCCCTGAAACAAGAAGGTTGTACCTCCTACTTCATAACTAATTTATACTCTATTTCTACACTGAGCACAATACATAACAAACACTGAGTTCAGAGCGGTAGGCCAACTGCTATCTTCATCTGAAACAATTTTCACCAGTATATTCCTCCCTAATGGTTACCACGCCTCTGCAATTCCAGCATTATTTCTTTCTAGTCAATAAAATAGGTGTCAGTGTACTGTTTGGCAATTCCATGTAGTTTTACTTTCCTCCGACACCTTCTGTTCAGGCTGGAGCACTATATAGGCTTTACCTCATGTTCGCTACTGAACCACACATATATACAGACATAAATTATCAATTTACATTCAATTTTCATTAAAAAGATATCAAATATTTCAAGCTTACCACAATTCATGGAAATAATACAGAATTACGTTGACTGGCACTGAATATAACACAATTTCGATCTGCCGATGTCCCAGGCTTTTATTTAGAAAAATATGCACTGGCGCTCAATGCACTGGTTCTGTAGTAAGTTTATTTGAACATGTGGTGGTGACCTGACGCCTCTGATTGACTATATTCGCGGGTCTAACCAATCGTGCCATGTTTACCCAATCGTTTGAAAAAAAGTACTCTTACTCCCGTTTCCCCTGACAACAAAAGATAGTATTTATAGCCCGACTAATCGTGTTTAGCCTTACATTTATTGCGCTCCAATCAAATCGGATTTAACATGGAGACCCATTTCCCGTACAATGGTGGGGTGAAAATCTGCCACTGAGCGATTCTGATTTGGGTGTTGTCTGACATCCCTCACTATTTCTTTTGGCTATACTTTGGTAATTCCTAGACTATTTGCGTAACGTTTAACATATTATTTGTCAGCAAGTCCTAAGGAACCCAAATATACAAATTTAAAGGAGCTAAGTGGCTTCGTTCAAAATATGCATTTTCTACTACCTCCTGTTCACTTCGAATACGATGTGGTGTCTGGGTACTGTAATGTTTTCAAACGTAAACCAGTATAATGTCATATTTCCTAATAAGAATTTTCAGGTTTTTAAAAACTAACTCTTGTATGGGTAGTGTTGTTTATCACTGTCGATTTGAAAAAAGCTAGTGCATGTGGCCTTACACGCGTGATGGTAGTAATTGTGTATCGCGCGACTGGGGTAGTATTGCCTGCGTTCCGGCTTTCCGCCTCTCCCTTTCTTTCTATCTTTAGTCCATCTGTCTTTCGTTTTTTTGGTAACGTAGTGTATAAAATGACATGAATGGAATTTTAAATCTAGGTCATCTTGCGTATCTCAAGGTTTTTCTTAGAAATGGAGTACACATTTTATTGTGTTGGGGAAACGCGTGTATGCTGCAGAAGGGTTTTATTATCAACGTGAAACGTTACAATTTGCAGACGAAGTAGAAAACAAGGGGGATTTCGAGTACAGTCATTGTGACAGCACTGTTCTTTACCATTCTTCTTTCCTTTTATTAAATTTATTTGTTAGGCTTTACATTTACGTTTTAATTTATATATGTGGATTAGAATATTTCACGACAACTATCAGTGTCAGGGAAAATACTTACTTAGTCATTTCTCCTCTACAATGATGTGTAGAGGTTTGGAGGAGGGAGTGCCATACTATCCTATCAGCTGTCTTCCTTATGGCCTGGTTCCATTCTAGTCCTTGGTCCTTCAAAGATTGTCTAATGTTGTCTTCCGAGTGAATGCCGGGTCTTCATGGAGGTCTAGATCTCTGGCTCTCAGTTTCTCATAATTACCATGATAGCTGATCATCTTCCATTCTGCAAACATGTCCAAACCATCTGTTGTGTAATGCTTTTGCACACAGGCAATGCCATTATCTTCAGAGATACAGCTGTATGCATTTAGCTATATTCATGTATGATAAAACACTTATTGAACGCTGCAGTTTTTGATAATGATATAATGTAATTGTAACTATGTGACATAAGCATTGTCTGCTGGTCAAGGCCAATCGTTAGTTTTCTGGGCCTTTCTCTAGTATTTGTTGATGTGTGAGGACGTACTTATTTTATGCTCCCAAGCAGTGGAGATTTTTCAAGCTTTTAATGCCATGGCTATTTGTTTGAGATTGGTCGCCACTATATTATTTGGCCGTTATGATTTACAGCTTCTCAAGAAAGTCATGCAATTGATTATTATAAATCAAGACAACGATGTCTTCAAATGTTTAACCTGCCATAGGACTTTGATCAAGTCAAACATGGACTAATCTAAAGTTGAAACGGTCAAGTTTAACCATCTATAAATGCATGCTTTGACTTTTGATGGACTAAGAAGTGCAGTTTATGCACCAAGTTATTATGCATGTAATGAAATATGGAGTATGTCAATAAATATTGTGAAATGAGGACAGGTCTTTGATTGCATGCTGATATTAGGTACCACAAACTGCCTCTTCGCGGGGGTCGAGAAATTCTGTGCCGCGCATGCGACGCCCAATTTGGGCCCTTTTCAACCTCGCTCTGCCTAGTAATTAATTTGCCTTTTCTAAATAAAAATTATATCTTCTGGTTCCTTGATCTTTCTTCTTTCATAATATGTCAATTATAACTTTCTGCGTGTCACTGAAATTGAGTGAGACAAAAAACAAAAACGCCATTAAAACCGCTCTTGCCGTGCGCTAGCTGACTGGCGCTCAAGAGAGCAAAATTTGCTGAAAGGACCCCCATCTCATTCAAAGCGTCAGTGCTGTGTCCTCAAACATGCTACATTCATACGGTTTTCACCAATGAGAAGAGCGGAAACTGAGCTTTACACACATTTAACACGAGGAATAAAAATATTAGAAAGAAAATGAAACAGGCCAAAGAAAAATGGGTAGCTGATCAATGTGAGTCCATTAATATGGGGCTAATAAAAGGTAACAGCAAGGCAGCTTTTGACACATTAAGAAGACTATCAAAACCCCAACAGCCCAGGGTAACTGTCATAGAAGATAGCAATGGGGCTCTGCTCAATGAAAAAACAGCTGTATTGAAAAGGTGGACAGAATATTGTAAAGAATTATATAACTCTAAATTTGACACTGACTTAGGCATATTAAACAACATTAAGTGTGAAAACAGAGAACTCGGAAATGCAGCAATACTACGGGAAGAAGTGGAAGAGGCTATATGTTCGATGAAAGGAGGGAAGTCACCGGGTGTGGATAATATACCAGCAGAGCTCTTGAAATATGGAGGACCAGATATAGTAAAAATCATGACAACAATTTGCCAGAAGATATGGAGTACAAAAAATGGCCAAAAGAATGGACGCAGTCATTAGTAATACCGCTTCCAAAGAAAGGAAATCTAAAAATGTGCAAGAACTACAGAACCATTAGCTTATTAGTCATCCAAGTAAGGTGATGTTAAGGATACTTTTGAACAGAATAAAACAGAAATCAGAAGAAATCTTGTCAGAGGAACAGGCTGGCTTTAGACCAAAAAGAAGTACCTCAGAACAAATCTTCAATATTAGATTACTGATCGAAAAACATCTCCAGCATCAACATGATTTATACCATAACTTCATCGATTTTACAAAAGCCTTCAATCGAGTCTGGCATGAAGGCTTATGGCAAATAATGAGAAAATTCAATTTTGATACCAACATCATAGATATCATTGAAGCACTATACAAGGACGCAAGCAGTGCTGTTTTTGCAAGCAACGACATTGGAGAATTTTTCAAAACAACTGTAGGAGTTCGCCAGGGATGTATCCTGTCACCAGTGCTCTTTAATATATATCTAGAACATATTATGCAGGAGGCTCTCTACGATTATAAATCAACCATATCGATTGGAGGCCGACCTCTGTAATCTACGTTTTGCTGATGATATTGATCTGATAGCTGGAACAGAATCAGAACTTCAAGACCTTACCTCTAGACTGGAGAAAGTAACAAGAACATATGGGATGGAAATTAATATAGAAAAAAGCAAGATATTGGTGAATAGCCATAAGAAACATGTTCCGACCAACATTACGTTAAATGGGCAAACGTTAGAAGAAGTTAACACCTTTAAATATCTCGGGTCCACTATATGTAGTGATGGAAGATCAAATAAAGAAATCAAGACAAGACTTGAGATGGCCTCAGCTGCCATGACAAGGTTGAATGTGATCTGGAAAAGTAACATCAGTTTTCCTGTGAAGATCAAATTATACAAATCACTTGTATTATCTATTCTCTTGTATGGGTGTGAGGGCTGGACACTCACTGCAGATACGGAGCGAAGGATTCAGGCTTTCGAGCATAAATGTTATAGAAGAATTTTGCGCATTTGCTATAAAGAGCACAAAACAAATGTCTATGTTAGAGAGAAGATAAACACGTATGCAGGTCACCAAGAACCACTTTTGTCAATAGTGAAACGTCGAAAGCTTGCCTGGTTTGGGCATGTAACTCGTCATGACTCCCTTTCAAAAACGATCCTCCAGGGAACAGTCGAAGGTAAACGGAGAAGAGGAAGGCAAAGAAAATCCTGGGCTGATAACATCAAAGAATGGGCAGGACACGGTTTCTCCACACTTGTACGCATTGCTGAGAATAGAGAGCAGTGGAGGACCCTGTCTGCTGATGCTTCCACCATGGCACCCCTACGACCCATGACGGGTTATGGGTTGAGATGATGAACACGAGGCACATATTTGTTATAGGAAGATATCGTAAATTCGAAGTGAATGAGAAAGTTTGGATTTTAAAACACATCTGGGAGGCTACCTACACTCGTGTTACATCAAACAAACGAGCAACCATTCTGCTAAAATCGTATCAAAGTTTTAAAAATCAGTAATTTGATGAAAGAGCGAACGAACGTTAAAACACAGCATCTCCAACACATTTCGGCGTGTAAACATAAAGGCGGATGTTCCATCTGACAAACCCGGACACGACGGGCCGGCTGTACGAAACACAGCACGAAATGACTCAGGCGCTGAAATGAAAGTTTCACCAATGGAAGTTGACCCAATATGTGTTCTGAGTAAGTTTTGAATTTTGTTTTATTTCTATTCATTTCAGACCTATTTTGTTTATTTGCAATATAGCAACGGCAAGTGACGGAGGGCGGATGTATTAGTAAAAGAACAGCCAAATGTGGCTGCTCGATTCAGACATTTAGACAGAACGTTTTTTGTTTTTTAAGCAATTTTGGGGGTGGGGTTTTGTTGTTTATGTAGCTATTTGGTTGTTTTATCGGACCATCACCATTTTCTAAACATTCGGTATCAGAATTAAGGTCTAACACTTAGTAACAGCTTGTAAAGCCGCTGACCTACTTTCGATAACGTTATGGAAAGGTCATGTTTAGAATTTAGCTTGCTACACATTTGTGGACGTTAATCTTCTTTTAAAAATTGCCTCTCTCGCATAATTAACCTTTTTTTTTTCTCAATTATTTCAGGAGACAATCGTTATGATGCACATTTTTCAATGACGGGAAGAGGCAGACGTCCGGCTCTGCCACGGATTTCTACTGTGACAAATAGACTATTGGCACAGTTCTGTCTTCTGAAGGACAAGGAAAATGCAACATCGGAGCAAGTACGTCTTGTTGGGTAAAGTTTATATATCATATTATTTCCTCTTATTCTCTGATGTTAAAAATCATTAGGCTACTATGTAGTTGAAGCTTTCCTAGAAGCCTCTACAGGTTTTGAGTTTATTTTACAATTACAAACATAAAAGACAAATGACATAATCTATGTAAAAGAGAGACTTACAATCTACTGTATAATTAATATAATGATTTAAATGGTAAATGCAGTAAAAATTAATGCCGCAATAAATGCATAATGATTAACAAAGGGAAAGAAAAAATAATGTGGCCGACATTTTTTGTATTAATAATAAAATAACACAATCATGCAATTTGTCCTCTTCCCGTCCCTCCCAACAAATTTCTCTCAGGTGACCTCTTGGTTTCTCTGTGCTACACGAACAGAATGTGAGTAAAGGACAGCTACAATACAGGTGCCAGATGTCAGTACAACAAGCCAGTGCCCTGAGAGGAGATTCACTTGAGGACTTTCTGAACACACAATTATCTTTTGATGCAGCTGACCTCAAGTGACAGTGAGTTGGACACGGACTAATATGTAATGTTTCTTTGTTTATAAAAATCAAATTTTAAGCAGTAAAGGTTGTTTCAATCAAGAAAGTAACCATCAATTTGAATTGTACAACTCAAATTCATTAATATGGAAGTTCTCAGCTCTATAGCTGCAATATTCATGATTTTATGACAACATTTGGAATTTCGTGAGATTTTTCTTCCGAACTGCAAATTTAGCCTTCGATCCATTTTCACATAATGCAGTTTTATAGTATTCAGTATTTCATGTGGCTCAAAAAAATTAAGCATCAAGTATATAATGCTCTCTTTAAGCTCAATAAATCGTATAGCTTTCCTGTGTGTAGTTTTTGATTTATGAGTGCATGAAAGTGCATATTTGCACTTTGCGAGCACAACAATGAGACTTGCTACTGCATCTTTTGTCAATTTTGATGGACCATAATTCATTTAATTGAATTGTTGTACTTCCCATGTTTCTTTTCTGCAATAAGGACTTGTATGACTTTGTACAAAAAGCATTATTGACTTGGTAAGTGTTTGTTGACTGTAGTTATGATTGTGCAAAGTCAGGCAATTTGTTCGGTGCGAAGATGTTTGAAAATTTTTGTAATTCCCCACAATTTTGAAATGCTGTAACTCGGTTGTTTGATGTCCGATTTTTAAAATTTAAAAAGGAAATTTCATGGCTTAAAGAGATCCATTAAGATCTATAACAAAGACACTGTAAAAACAAAATGAAAAATCAGTTTGTGTTACCTACTGATATTACTTGTTGGATCTGTCTGTGTTAATGGTAGACAGTTTGGACTTGTTTGATTTTACTGCCAGAACCTAAACCATTTGCGTTAAATCATTCACCAACTCTACAGATAACTTCAAAATCCACCTTAACACCTTCGTAGTTGGGGCTGTTCTACTTTAGTCTGCAGTGGCTGAGTTTTGAGGCTTTGCCGTATCGTCTGGTTGCTGACCATATCTATTCTTGTTACTTCAACCACCATCCTCAGATACCTTATTTCTGAAGTTTGGAGCTGGCTTTTATTTGTTGTAGTCATTGCCCATGCTTGCATCCAAATGTCATGACTGAAATATAGGTGGAGCGATATACAGCTATCTTTGTTTTCTTGCTAACTTCTCTTTTGCTGAAAAATCTGATTTATGGCCTCAAAAAGTCTCCCAGCTACTGCTCTTTGGGTAGATAACTCTTCTTTGATGCTCCCTTCCAGTCTGTAACAGCTCCAAGGTATTTAAACTGGTTTACCTGCTCCAGGACCTGTTCTCCCAGCTTAATCTGATGTCTTCTTTCTTCTCATGATATCACGTTGGTTTTTGTTTTGGAGCTGTTGATGACCATCCCTCTCTTCTCTGGCTCTTCCTCCCAGACTAGCAGGTTGGATAGAAGTTGTGATCTGATTTAGCAATTAGGGCAACATTGTCAGCAAATACCACCTCTGAAATAAGACCTGTCTCATCTTCCAGTACCCCACTGAATACTCTTTGGTCAGGAAAAGTATTAAACAGAATCATCCTTGGGAGATTAAAAGAGTCCATAGACAAACATTTAAGAGATGATCAAGTAGGTTTTTGGCAGAACAGATCCTGTACAGACCTGAAAGCCACAGTGATAGGAAGGTCAAGTGTCAAAAATAAGGTTTGGGAAATTTGCATAATGGAGGGTAACATGATTGGATTTGACTAAAGGGGAGATAAAACTATGACATTGATTTTTTTTTTTTTTTTTTTAAGTGAAACTTTATTTGCTTTCCATTGAATTTACAGGACATGTGTATTTTACAACAAGTAAACATGAGAGAACATTAAATAATTAACAATTACGTGGCAATATGAAAAACTCCTGAGTTCCTGCAAGTACTTTTGTACACATGCATAATGAATTGATATGTTTATGACAAAGGCTTTAGTACGTATAGAAAGGGAGAAACAAAACTGGAAGGAGAAAGACACAGGGTGTATATAGCTGGTCTAATTAAGGAAACACATCTTAGTATGGCATGCATGGGAGAAGTGCGATAAATAGAAGTCGCACAAACCCACACTCACACACAGAGGGGAGGTAAGACTATGATTCGAGGTAAGCCAGTACTAGCTGGTGTTTGGATACAATGTTGCTTGTAAAGGCCTTGGACATGGATCCAGCAACATGGGAGGATGAAGCTGCCGATCGCACTAAGTGGCGATGCTATTTACGGAGCCACCTCAGATTGGGCGAAGAGACGCTCACACAAGAAGCAGAGGAGGGGAGAAAACGTCGAAAGGAGCACCAGGAAAATAAGCAGCTGAGGGCTGTCACCTCAGGGGCACATTCCCATAGTCAGTTATGACTAAAGGGGCTATTATTATTATTATTGTAAAGGCCTAGTTTAAGGTGGATGGTCAGTATGTTTGCACAAACGTATTTGTCTCAAAGTGTGTGCAGGTTTCAAAATGACATGCAATAGTTGGGCTCGCTCTGCTGGGTAGCCACAAGGGCTTAGCACACACTGTCTCAAAGATAAGGATGGGAGTTAATAGAGTAGTTTTATGTAAATTTATATTATTTTTACCCGTATGCAGTACGATGAGAAAGGGTGACATTACAAAAGTGTCAATTCTACTCCATCAAGAACATTTATGAATGCCATGTGGGGAAAGTATATTGCCGAAGGAGTGGGGGAAAAAAAGGGAGGTTGAATGGACATTGTTGGCACACCTATGTATATGTGTCCTACACATAGATGTCTGAAACATTACTTTCTTTCCTTAGGCGAAAACAAAACACACAAGGCATTCTAAAATTTCTTTTATTGATTTGTAAGCAAGAGTGATAAACCCGTAATTAGGCCCCTTGAGTTGTTGTTGTTGTTGTTTTCTTCTACTATGTTGCTGTGATACCCTGTTCAACCTGAAATTTGGTTATAATTGGGGTATATAGGGTGTTATCGTCTTCACTGGTATCTCGTTCGTAGTCCTGGAGGTGACTGGTCCTGAAAAGGACCACTTGCTGGCTGTCTGGATTCCTCTTTGTCCGTTTGTGGTGCCGTGTCGCTCTCATGGTGTTTTTTATGTCCTGCCTCAACTATCTGGCTCGTTTAGTTTTGTGTGTTTCTACGCTACTAGTTTCTGTTGCTTTTGTCTTCTTGCTCTCCTGTATCTGTGACAGTGCTTTTTCAATTATCGTTGGTAGTAGCTGTTCTAGCGTTTCTGGCTGCTAATGCTCTATCTTGATTGAGTAACATTTGCTGTACGATGTCGATTTTCATTTTGTCTTTCGTTTCTTTGTTTTGTTCTCTAGTTTTTGTAAGGATATCCTCAACGATCCTTCTCTCTGATTCAATTCTGTTGAGTATTTGTTCGTTCTCTGCCTTTAGCTCTGTGAGTTTGGCGATGTCAACTTCTATCTCGTGTTTGATGGTTGTTTCAATTCTTTTGAGTATTTGTTCGTTCTCTGCCTTTAGCTCTGTGAGTTTGGCGATGTCAACTTCTATCTCGTGTTTGATAGATTTTGTTTCCTGTAGCATTGCCTGGGCGCTCTGTAACATTTCTCTGGCGCTCTGCATATCTATTATGTCTTCACCGCTGTCCTTGTCGTCTACGGGATCCTGCTTGTTTCTGCTTTCGTTCTGCTGTTTCCTTTTCATTTCGTTGATTTCAGCGGTCAGCTTGTGTAGCTGTCTTCTGTCCATCGTGCGCTGTTTTTCTGTAGCATCCGCATTCACTCTGTGTTTGGCCTCTTTGAAGGGTATGTTTTTAGACACGGCCTCCTTCAAGATGCTCTTAGTTTCCTGGAACACAGGGCATCCTCTGTACCTTGCCCCGTGGTTTCCGTGGCAGTTTGCACAGATACGGTTTTCGTTAGTTTCTTTGTAGTTGCGGTCCTCCTTAGCCCTGGGGCAGTCGCCATATTGGTGACTACCAGCACAATACCGGCAAACTGCATCTCTCCTGCACGTCTTTTTTGTGTGCGAGAACTGCTGGCAGTTGGAGCACTGCATCACCGGAGGGATATAGGCTTCTGTCTTTTTGGTTGTGGTTTCGAGCGTCAGTCTCTCGGGTCTTGTCGATCCTTCTACCGTGACTATCATCAGATTGGTATCTTTCTTGGCCCAGGTTTTTAGCCTTTCCACCTGCGTGATTTTAAGATTTGTGTTTTCAGCTTGAAGGCGTCTGTGGACCTCGCCTTCGGAACATCTGGTATCCACCCCTCTGATGACCAACTTCTTTGTTGTCTTGTACTTTTCCACCACCACTTTTATTTGGTGGGGCAACTGGATTTCCTTTGGACCGGATTCCAGTTCGATCATCAGCGAGGTTGTTTTGTCTGTGTTGTTGAGAGAAAGCACTACTCCCTTTTCGTGCCTCCCTACTTTGGCGATACCTCTCCGTCCAGTTATCACCTCGAGGATGTTGATCACTTTGTTGTCGGGTAGGGCCCTGAGTGAGACCTCACTTCCTGACGTCTGGGTGATCTTAACAATCCTCTCCTGTATCGTTTCTGAATTGCTTGTATTTTTAGTGTTTGGTCTTTGTTTCCTTCTACAGGCTTGGTTCGAATCTTGTTCTTGGTTATTCGGTGTGATTTCTTGCGTCTGAGCCTTTGAGTTGTCAGCTGTTTTTTCCTCAGGATCAGGAATGGTAGCTTGCTTCTCAGTGGTTTGGATGTCCAGCACGTCTGGAGCTACTTCTACTGTTGCTTCTTGAAGAGCGAGCCTAAGGGACTCGTCTCCGTCTTCAAGTCTTCGAAGTGCATCTAAAATGGTCTCTGCGACATCTTCCTCTTGTACCTGTCTGTGTTGAGGATCTGCCTCTATCACTTCCTTCATGGTGCTTGCAGCTGGGTCGGCTGTCATCTCGGCATCGTGCGGCTTCTCTGTCATAGACCGGGTTACTGCTGACGAGTCGGGTGGGTGCAGCCTGGATAGAAGCGCTTGTTTTCTTTTCTCCAGCTGTCGTAACGCTCTACATATTTCTTTATGTTCTGGGTCCTCTTTATCTAGGCAAGGGGTCGGGCCACTCTGACTCTCAGTCGGGTCGACGCATGTCACAGCTAACTCAGTCGTGTCCGGAGTTATAGAAGGGCCGGTCCCGGCACGAGTACTTGGGGCAGTCTTGCTCTCTGGCTGTCTGTCATTGTTGATTGTGATATTGCGATTATCCTGGCTGTTCTGCGCTGGTGGGCTGGTGTAGACCTTCCTCTTTTTAGCGTGTGGCCTATGTCTGGGCATGTTGACGATAACGCGATCTTATCTCGAGTAGTGGCGTCCTGAAAAGGACGTTGGTGTCTTGTCACGATGTTGGTTGGTTATGCGGTTGTCGTTGTTGAACGTGAACGCGCGGCCCCTTGAGAAAAATTTGTGGTTTTTAGTTAATAGGGGGTCATGTATCAGAAATTCCGGTTTATAAATTTGCATAAGCTGATTTAGCGGGCTTGGAGTTTGTGTTAGAGAGCGATAAAACTATGACTTGTTGATTTGGATGCAAAGGGTGATAATCTATAATTACGTCCCTTGAGGGATAAAGTACTCAAGATTGGAGTGTGATTTTTCAGGTAATGTTAATGAAGTTAAGTTTTGCACGGGTTTCTGTAGGAGTGAGTGAACGGTTCATAAGAAATTCTGATCTAGAAACTTCATAATTAATTGCAATGGTAAACCAGGGTTCTAGGTTTAATCAGTCAGATTTTAAACACGTGTAGCGTTAGGAGGCAAGGTTGCTTGTGTTAAAGATTTGAAGTGGCAAATGCAATTTTGGGGTATCATTGGACAATAAGCCCAAGTCATTGGGTAGCTTCTGTGGTCACAGAAAAGATAAAACTATTGGCTAGCTCCGTTATTGTTTTCTACGCCACAATTGTAGATGAGTTCAAATCATATTATTTCTGTGGACAAGTTTGACCAGGTTGCCAGTACGACAGAAATGTGAGTAGAGTTCAAGACAAGCAGGTATGTGATAACTCACTTACATGATAGACTGTAAAAATAGAAGAACAACAGGCAACAGCTAGCCATGTGAAGTGTGAATCTATAGACCTTGGTAGAAATAGTCATCCCTGGTGGTAGACCAGTGTTTCTAAAGATACACCAAGTAGTCACCTTAGAAGGAGTAACTTCAAGAAGATAGAAGTACAGTAGAGGTAACTAGAGCAGAACTAGGAACAATGAGTACTGAGATAAATGCTATGACAAGAAACTTTAAAATGACAACAATGGTTCTCTTCTTCTTCTTCGTTCACCCTCAGATGTCAACTTGAATAAGTTCAAAGAAAGCAGTGGTCAGCCTGAGGCTGTTGATATCTCCGTAGATTTTCTCCAGGAATGGTACTGGTGATGGCCATATGCGTTTTCTCTGTTCCTCATATGTTGGGCACCTTTGAAGCAGATATTCGGCAGTCATTTTATCAGAGCCACAGTCACACTCATCAGTAGTTCATATCTTTAATTTGTTGAATAGATGGTATTTCAATCTGTTATGACCTGTGCAAAGTCTGAAGATTACCACTTGTTCACTTCTGCTCTGGGAAGGTTAAGGCGGCCGGCGTGATGCCGACCACATCACCCCTCGTGTGCCGACGGTCAAGATAATATGGGCCTAACACCATATTCCCAATATGCCTCAATAGGCGTGTAACGGGTTCCTTTACCTTTACCTTTTACTTCTGCTGAGCTGGTAATACAGATCATTTTTTGTGTGGCCTGGGTGCTCTTCTTCCCACTTGTGCCTGTACCTGCGCTTGATAAAACTCTTGGACTCCTCATAGGTTATATTTGTGTCAAGTTGAGGACGTTTTCCCCCTTCCTTTGCCAATCTGTCAGCCTCTTCATTTCCAGGGATGTTGCAGTGAGAAGGGATCCACTGTATCACGACTCTTTTGTATTGCTGACATAGTCTGTGAAGTATTACTCTTAGGTCATCCAGTTCAGCATTACTTTGACTTTTCAGCATTGTAATCACTGACAGCGCATCTGATAAGATAGCTACTGGTCTCTCTGAGCTTTCTTCTGTCATTAGAATTTCTGATGCAGTTTTTAAAGCCTCTGCCTCTGCTCTGAAGTTACTTGAAAATGTCCCTGTTGCGACTGCTATCTTTTTTTGTGTGCCATTGCTTAAGCTCAGGAAGACTCCTCCACCACCATCTTCTGTTGCATTAGTTGCTGATCCATCTGTGTATGCATGGATCCAGGTGTTGCTTGGATAATGTTTCTCTATATATTTTGTGATTAGGACTCTCCTTTCTGTTTCATTTTGGCTGTTCTTTCTCTCAATACCAGGAATGTTTTCTATCATTTCGGGGAAGCACTGTTGTTTCCAAATTGGTAGCTTGTGTGCAGTACATATTGGCGTAGCTGTTGATACTGCATTTATGGGGTCTGCTCTCATGTTTATTTTGACTGTCTCTGCAAAGTTGCTTCGCTTCAGTCTTTCCCTTCCAAGTCCATTTATATCAGCCTCCTGAATTGCTCGGCTTGTTGCTGGGCTCTGCTATCTCTTCTATCCTCCATAGGCTGGAGGTGAGTAATCTTTTCCAACTCTTTTATGGGTGTTGACTTCATGCCCCCTGTTATGATTGTCATTGCTTGGTTTTGGGTTCTGTTTATTTTGTCAAAGTTCGACTTAGCTGCCGTTGACCATGCTGCAATGCCATATTCTAAGACTGGTCTCACTCGCCCAATATATAGCTTCTTTAGTACTCTCTCATCTGCTCCCCAACCCGTGCCAGCAAGTTTTTTCATGATTACCATTCTCTGCCTTGCTCTTGTCCTCTTTTCTCAATCTGGGTTTTCCAAGTCAAGCAATGATCAAAGGTAATGCCTAGGTAGTTTGGGCTGATGTAGATTTTTCACAATTAGCACCAATTTGGAGATCTGTGGTTTGTTTGAGAGAGAAAACACTTAATATGCTGTTTTCCCTTCATTTATCTTTACTAGCCATGCCTAACAATGATGTTAGGGCTTTCTGCATCCGAATGCTTGCCATAGTGATATATTCCTCTGAGATCCACAGGGCTAAGTCATCTGCAAAGGAGGCATTGTGGGTTCTTCTTGGAATATTCTGCAACAGTGGTTCTTAAGTCAAAACCATCTGAGTAGTATAGACAGTAGAAAATACAGAAACAGTGAACAGGGAATCACAATAAAAATATAAAAAACGCAAGAGATTTCATTGCATTGGGATACATTTGGAGATCAAGTCTAACACAAATAATAAAATACCTTCAACTGGAGTCAGTCCTATTGTATGGTTGTAAAACATGGAGAACAACAAAAACAATAACAAAGAAATTGCAGAAATGGGTACATGCGTAGAATAGAAGGATTGAAATACAGGTGAGTAATCCAGAATGTGAACATCCGTAAACCAAAATATTCTGATAGCAAGAAGTTTTTTTAATACTAATTTTTGGGCTAATGTAAGCGACTTTTGGTTTTTGTTTTTTTTTACTAGTATGAAAGAAACCGAAAACACACAATCTTCAGCGTGAAACACATTTTTAAAGTGTGGTCTCTCTCATCACTCCTTCCAGCCCCGTGTTGACATATATACAGGTATGCGAGGAACTAACCACGCGCTATGTTCAGTTTATCACGTTTCCTGTCCATGACGTGCAGGCTCAGTACAGTATATGTTGACGTAATCGCTACTGCGTGATACAAATGTTCAAACATAGCGTGGTCATTTGTGTTCTGGCACTACAACCAGCCACATTTGTTGATATTTCTGAGCTTATTTGTGATTTTGAGTTATATATTTGTGCACTAATTTTGTGATTAAGAGTTTAATTTCATTGTGAAAATATCAAAAAGAGCTGCATATACTCCCATGGATAACAGTGGTCCTATAGGCAGCATGGTGCAACAAGATCATACCAAAGGATTGGGAGATTGCCATCAAAACACCAATTTTCAAAAAGGGTGACAATCGACAATGTGGAAACCATAGAGGCATATCCCTTCTCAGTGTCTCTGGTAAAATCTACTCTTGAATCCTTTAGCAGAGACTCCAATGCCTAGCTGAGCTACAATTGGATAAGGTCCAGTGCAGATTCTGAGCTAACCGAAATACTCAAGACCTAATCTTCACACTCAGACAGCTGAGTGAAAAGGTCCTTGAGTATAAGAGTGAGATCCATCTTTGTTTCATTGATCTGGAAAAGGCGTTTGACAGGGTCCTCTGGAGCAAACTTTGGGACTGTTTGGCAAGGAAGAACATTCCAGCACCTCTGATGCATTCTATACAAAGCTTCTACAAGTCTTGCAGAAATTATGTGAGGTCAGCAACCCATAAGTCAGAAGAGTTCAGGACCACCACTGATGTAAGACAAGGTGATATCATGTCACCTTATCTTTTCATCCTCCTCATGGACGATGTCATCAAGTCATGTAAGGAGAGAACAAGAAAGTATTCAATGGGGTACTGGAAGATGAGACAGGTCTGCATTTCAGAGCTGGCATTTGCTGATGATGTTGCCCTGATTGCTAAATCAGAGGCACATCTCCAATCCAACCTGCAAGTCTGGAAGAAAGAGCTGGAGAAGAGAGGGATGGTCATAAGCAGCTCTAAAACAAAATCCATGGTGATATCACGAGAAGAAAGAAGACATCAGATTAAGCTGGGAGAACAGGTCCTGGAGTAGATCGACCACTTTAAATACCTCAGTGCTATTATAGACCAAAAGGGAGGCATCAAAGAAGAGTAAGCCACTCAAAATGCAGCAGCTGGGAGACTGTGTCAGGCCATAAATCGAGGATTCCTCAGCAAGAGAGAGGTTGGTAAGAAAACGAAGATGGCTGTATACCACTCCACCTATGTCCCAGTCTTGACATATGGATGCGAGTCATGGGCAATGACTACATTCCACAAAAGCCAGATAAAAAACTTAGAAATGAGGTATCTGAGGAAGGTGGTTGAAGTAACAAGAAGAGACATGGTCCGCAACCAGATGATACATCAAGGCCTAAAATCCCACCCCCTGCAGACCCAAGTAGAACAGTCCAAACTAAGATGGTTTGGCCATGTCTGCAGAATGGGAGAAGATCAGCTACCATGACAAGCATGGGAAACAAAGAGCCAGGGATCCAGACCCCCAGGATGACCCAGAGTCTGCTGGGAGGACAACATTAGACAATCTTTAAAGGTCCGAGGACTAGAATGGAATGAGGTCAAGAAGAAGACAGCCGATAGGATAGTCTGGCACTCTCTCTTCTAAACATTTACACTTCACGGTAGAATGGAAACGACTAAGTAAGCAAGTATTACAAAGTCACAAATGTGGAACTGATGACAAGAACCAGACAAGTGCCAGTGGAAGGAGAGATGAGAAAAAGATACTGGTGGTGGATAAAACACACATTGAGGAAACCTGTTGATAGCATTACAAGGGTGTCCTTGTTCTGAAATCCCCATAGAAAAGCAGAGGTAGACTAAAAAACATGGAGAAGAGAGCTGGAGACAAATGAAACTGATGAAGAAAACGTGGAAAGAACTTGAGCTGTTGACACGTGACAGGAGAACTTGGCATGTGTTTGTTGAAGGCCTATGTTGACACGTGACAGGAGAACTTGGCATGTGTTTGTTGAAGGCCTATGTTGACACATGACAGGAGGACTTGGCATGTGTTTGTTGAAGGCCTATGTTGACACGTGACAGGAGGACTTGGCATGTGTTTGTTGAAGGCCTATGTTGTCATGTGACAGGAGGACTTGGCATGTGTTTGTTGAAGGCCTATGCTCCTTGGGGACATAAAGGGTATATTGATTATTGACCACCAATCACAAACACTTTAATCAGTCACCATTTAGTAGCCTCAGAACACGTACACATTTTTCAACTTGGCATTGGCTGCAAAAAGGTGACAAACTCAGCAACCCTTGTTTATCAACAGCAACAGCCTGTTGTTAAGAAGGACTAGTCTAAACATTCAAATACTCTTGTTTTAAGTGCATTGTTATATCAGTAAGTATTTTACTGAGTTTACACAACTATAGTTTATATATATATATATTTTTTAAACATTCTTGTACTTTATAATAACTGCTTGTCAAAATGCATTAAAGAATCAGTCAGAATGTATGTAAAAGGTAAAATGTATCATGTACTGTAATCAAAATCCAGATTCTGATGAATGTAAGCAGGAGTATAGTGGAGACTTCCAGAATCATGATGCTAATACTGAGGTAGGATGTTGTATGTACCACTCTTTAGACAAATTATACCGGCCATTTATTAGCCTTATATGTTGTATGTACTGTTGTTTAGAAAAAACTATCAGCAAGTTAATTAGCCTTAAATGTTGTATATACCATTGTTTAGACACAGTATATCAGCCAATTAAGAAGCTTATATGTTGTATGTACAATTGTTTAGACTAGACAACCTATATCAGACAGTTAATTAGCCTGTTATGTACCATTGTTTAGACACATTATATCAGCCAGTTAATTAGCCCCATTTGTTGTATGTACTGTTTTTTAGACAAACTATATCAGACAGTTAATTAGCTTTTTATGTTGTATGTACTGCTGTTTAGATAAATTATATCAGACAGTTAATTAGCCTTATATACTGAAGCACATTAAAAACGCACCACTATTATATATATGGAGCCGCGGTAGCATAGTGGTTAGTGCACTGGCTTCCTAGCGCAGTGGTCTATGGTTCGATCCCCAGATGAGGCGGACATTTTTAAAAACGCACCACTATACCATATAAGGTTACGGCCGGCGTGATGCCGACCAATCTGTGAACGGTCAAGATAAAAACACCATATTCCCAATGCCTAAATGGGCGTGTAATGGACCTTTTTTTTTTTTTTTTTTACTATTATTTGATGCAGAAGCTGGAAAAAAAAAAGTGTGGGAATGGAGTAGATGAGGTAGAGAGCGAACGGCTGCTGGAATGGAAAGTGCATGATTCAACCCACAGGTTTGTGTACAGACTACATGAAAACAATGAAAGTTACATGTGCAAAATGATTCCCAACAGCTATGACCCTGAAAATGTGTACGCGTTGTGGCAGTATACTCAGTATAAAAAGGCCGTTGAGACAAAACACCCAGTACATGTGCTTGAAATGCCACGACTATCTAAAAATGACCGCCAACGAGCCATTGGTATGTTGGAGACCGGAATGAGCTTGCGGGCCATTGCCAGAAAGATGAATTGCCACCATAGCACTATTGTACATCTCAATGAACGTTACGAAACCACTGGCAGTGCCCGGGATAGACTTTGGAGTGGCCAACCACGAGTTACTATGCCTGCGCAAGATTGTCATATTGTGCTGAGTCACCTAAGGAATCGTTCTCTCACGGCAAGTCAAACAGCAAGAGCAATAGTGGGTAGACGTGGGCAAGTCTCATGAATGACAGTCATACGACGACTCAGAGATACAGGCCTTACTGCAAGATGACCTTATGTTGGGCCAAACTTGACTCACAGACATCGTCAGCAGCGCCTGCAATGGGCAGAGCAACATGTCAGATGGACTAGACTGCAGTGGAATGCTGTCCTATTCACAGATGAAAGCAGATTCAACATATCCTTTGCTGATGGACGTATGTGGATTTTGCGACGGTGTGGAGAGCGCTTTGCAGATTGCTGTGTTCGTCAGCACAACTGATTTGGAGGTGGCAGTATTCACATTTGGGGAGGATTCAGTTTTCACCATTGCTTGCCTCTTCACGTCTTCCGTTGAAATGTTAATGCTGTGACATATCAAGTTGAGGTTCTAGATGCATTGGTTGCTCCTGCGTTCACAAATTATCCAGACTTGCAGCTTCTCCAGCAGGATAACACACGTGCACACACTGCATGCATTACGCAGCAATATCTACAACAGCAGAACATTGTGATGATTGACTGGCCTGCCCTATCACCAGACATGTCCCTTATAGAACATCTGTGGGACGAGCTTGGACGCAGAGTCTACAGGCAAGGTTCTCCAGCTAATCTGCAACAGCTCGAAGCTGCTCTTACACGTGAATGGGACTTGATTCCCCGGAATTTCCTTCAGAGACTTGTGCGTTCCATGCAGAGCTGCTGCCAAGCTTGTTTGCAAGCACACGGTGGACATACCAGATACTGAGGATAGTGTGAATGAAATTTTTTATTGGTTGCATTTTTGGTTTTCTCCCTTGCCTGCACAGAATGCAACGAATTTCATAACAATCAAATGTACAAATTAATGACCAGCATGGATTCATAGGAAAATGAATAAAGATTCCAAATATGTAAACACTTATATTTACATTTCACACTCTGTTCCTGGATTATACAGGTGGTGTGTTTTTAATGTGCTTCAGTATATATTGTATGTACCATTATTTAGACAAACTATATCAGACAATTAGTTAACCTTATATGTTGTATGTACTGTTTTTTTTAGAAAACTATATCAGACAGTTAATTAGCCTTATATTTCATACCTTACAATCCCAGGCATTGAGAACAGAACTGTGGAGACTACCACTATTCTGAAAATGAAAACACTGAATCACCTCAACAGCCAATACCCCAGTCCACAGTGGATTCATGTCTTCACCGACGAATCTTCAGAAGAAGCAGTAAAGAAATGAGGAGCAGGGATCCAAATACTAATGCTCCAAAAATAGAACAGTCAATTGTTACTGGAGAACTCTCAACAAACTACAGGGCAGAACTACAGTCAATCCTAGAGGCTACAAAGATACTGGAGGAACAAAGACTTAAAGGACCAAATATAGTCTTCTTAAGCAACTGCATGTGAATTCTCCAGACTATTCAAAATGAACCTGAAGATCTCCTAACAAGGACAGCCATAGAACACCTGAATCAGCTGTCCATCAACAACAAAATGTCACTGCAGTGGATTCCTGCACATTGTGGAATTGCAGGAAATGAGGCAGCCAACAGACTGGCAAAAGCAGGCTCCCAGAAGGAACAGTTTCACCACAGGATTTCATAGAAGGAAGCAAAGACACTTATCAAAAGAAAGTACTAAAATGCATGGAGCTAGATAACAAGCAGCAATTACCCACAAGACCCCATCCTAAAGTTAGATAGAAAACAGCAAACCACCATTTTTAGGCTCCTCACTGGACACTGTAGACTACAAGCCCATCTCCACAAAATTAATGCTGCCCTAACTGACCAGTGCACATGACAAAATGGCCCCCAGACTCCAGAACACATTCTTCAAATGTGCCCTCTCTTTGGTGACTTGAGAGCTCAAACCTGGACCCAGGAGACAGAAGTGGAAGAGAATATGTGGGGCACCTGCTAGTACCTTCTGCTGACAACTGGATTCATGGAGGCAACTCATTTCCTTAATTAGACTGCCAAGCATAGGAAACTGATCACAGAAGAAGAAGATATGTCATATGTACCATTGTTTAGACAAACTATATCAGACAGTTAATTAACCTTGTATGATGTATGTACTATTGTTTAGACAAACTATATCAGACAGTTAATTAACCTTTTATGTTGTTTGCACCATTGTTTAGACAAACTATATCAGACAGTTAATTAGCCTTATCTGTTGTATGTACCATTGTTAACACAAACTATATCAGCCAGTTATTTAGCCTTATATGTTGTATGAATCGTTGTTTAGACAAACTATATCTATATCAGACAGTTAATTAATGTTATATGTTGTGTGTACCATTGTTTAGACAAACTATATTAGACAGTTAATTAACCTTATATTTTGTTTGTACTGTTGTTTAGACAAAATATATCAGACAGTTAATTACCATCATATGTTGTTTGTACTGTAGTTTACACAAACTACATCAGACAGTTAATTAACCTTATTTGTTGTATGTACCATTGTTTACACAAACTTCATCAAACAGTTAATTAACCGTATTTGTTGTATGTACCATTGTTTATACAAACTATATCGGACAGTTAATTAACCTTATATGATGTATATACTATTGTTTAGACAAACTATATCAGACAGGTAATTGACCTTAAATGTCACCATTGTCCTGGTCACCCCCTATGGAGGATGGAACCACTACTACAGGAAGCTTACACTAAACATTCACAAGCTCTTACTGTGATGGTATCTGTAGCTATTTGTTTGACATGATGATGATGCCAGCCGCATGTCCAGCCTTATAATAATGCCTTGTACAATCTCCTGAGGGAGCAATATTCCCACTCTTTTTTTGGGTCTTATAATAGACCCCAGAAACTACAAGGGCTCTTATTAGACATGCTTGTTTGTTATTTCAGTGTTTTATTTATTTATGACACAAACAATTCAAAGGGTTTTTTTGTGTTTGAAAGTTTACTGTGACCGTATAGGGTCTTATTTCATGTAGAAAAGAAATTGTGTGCTCTGTATATTTGTATATGTGTGTGTTTATAAGTATGTACATGAGCATTTGTCTGTGCATATGTTTATGTGTTTGTTTATGTGCATGTGAGTGTATCTTTGTATATGTTCATGAGTGATGGCAATAATGAGAAAATGATTACAGAAAAAAGTATCTCCCCTTCATTTTAATATTATATATTACAAGTGTCATAAATACAAATAGAAATCAAGTCCAACACAAAAATCTCAATCTTCAACTCCAGTGTTAAGGCAGTTCAATTATATAGCTCTAGTTTATAGCATTCTGAAATGCCCAGGGTAAAAGAGGTTTTGGGAGACTCAAAAACACACATAGTAGAGAACTGGATACAAAAGTCAAAGATATGAGTCAGTCATGGAGACACATTGAGCTGAAAGTATACAACAAGAGGAGTTGGCAGACATCATGGAAACACCTTGAGCTGATATTATACAACAAGAGGAGTGGACAGACATTTCTTGAAGACCTAGGCTGTTTAGGGAGCTAGAAGTGATAATGATGATTTGACATAAACGCCAGGATTGATCAAAATTTGTTTCAGGCTGATTGTGACAACAGCTGTACTAAAACTGAGATACAGTATACTGACTTCTTGGGCATGCCAGAAAGTCAACAACTGTTATGCTTATTTGGAGATGAGAAAGGTATGTATAATAGCAATGTTATTATTTTTAATTCATACTTTGGCTACATAAGTGTGAACATAAATAACACATAAGGAAGGGAAACCCGAGGCCTGTAAACAGTAAATTAATATTAGACAAACATAAAGGTATGTTTTCAGGCACTCGTAAGAAATAAAGAAGTAGAACACTTGGACAACAGAAAAACAACAGACGTGAGTGGCTTACCCAGGGTTTGAACCCCGTACCTTCCGTACGACAACTCCGCCTAGCTATCAAGCGAATCACACTGACCCCACGGCCAGCTAGGCATCCCCAAAAAAAAAAAATGCTTTACTGGCTATTTATCAGTAAGAAACACAAGATAACACCGGAAGTATACAGTGGGCAACTCAGCCCCTTAATGACGCAATCACTTCTGTTGTTCCACTATTAACAGTATGTGTCAGTCCAAACAAGACAAAGACCTTGATACTGGGTCCAGTAAATAGTAGAAGACTTAAGGACAGTAGTATAGAACAGAGGGTAGGTTTCTGGTATTGTATAAACATAAATAACACATAAGGATACCAGAAACCTACCCACTGTTCTATACTATTGTCCTTTAGTCTTCTACTATTTACTGGACCCAGTATCAAGGTCTTTGTCTTGTTTGGACTGACACATACTGTTAATAGTGGAACAACAGAAGTGATTGCGTCATTAAGGGGCTGAGTTGCCCACTGTATACTTCCGGTGTTATCTTGTGTTTCTTACTGATAAATAGCCAGTAAAGCATCTTTTTTTGGGGATGCCTAGCTGGCCGTGGGGTCAGTGTGATTCGCTTGATAGCTAGGCGGAGTTGTCGTACGGAAGGTACGGGGTTCGAACCCTGGGTAAGCTACTCACGTCTGTTGTTTTTCTGTTGTCCAAGTGTTCTACTTCTTTATTTCTTACGAGTGCCTGAAAACATACCTTTATGTTTGTCTAATATTAATCTACATAAGTGTACTTGATTTCAATATCTGCACATCATGACATTTAATACTGAACGTAGCTGACTAGCTTCACGTAATAAAGCTCAAGGCCTATAGCGGGTGTCACACTCTGGTCCATGCTTTTAAAGGTTCAAAATGGGATGAAGAAAATATTTACTGAATCTTCAGAAGCTTAATGTACAAGTCATTCAGGTCATGTTAAGAGTGCTGCAGAAGACTAGCTTCAACATAGCGGGGACACTGCCTGTTCAAGGGAGAGATACTGAGGACAGTTAACAAGTTAGAATACAACACTGCAAGATGAATCAACAAGCTGGATAGCTGGAATGTGGCACCAAACATAAGACTAGCAGGTATGACGTATGAGAGGATGTATCCTACATGTATACAGTCAGGATGCTACAGTACAGTAAGCATTCATACACTTCAACATTTGCTGAGGGAGACTTAGCACCAATGGGTTTGCCTGGATTGCAATGATGTCGATCCTGAATAACAATCACATAATTATCAGGAAATTGTGCTTATGTGTTTGTTTACTACATTTTGCTAACAAATTTTAACTAAACATATAAGACATGCATTTCATTATTTATCTTTGCTCATTATTTTTATTATTACAGGTGTTTATTCTTGTCACCTGTGCAACACTCATTTCTTCCAAGTTGAAGTCCTGGATGAGCATATGACAACAGTACACAGAGATGGAGACTGGAAGTTTGATAATAAATGCAGTGATCTTCAGAATGTGTTACCACAGAACAGTGGAAATAACATGAATGAAGCAATGAATAAGATTGGAGATGCCACTTTTACTGATGTAGCAAGAGAAGATAGCATCAACCTGAGACTCACTGGTAATGAAGCATCAGTGAACCTCATCAACAGCCAAGAAAGGACAGCTACAATGTTTGACAACCTACACAGTAATACATCAGTTTGTAAAAATCAAGTCTGTAACATAAATTGTAGTAAACCATTTTCTGCCAGTGAGATAAATGTTCAACTTTGTGTGAGTGACAGAGCTGTTGCTACTTGCAGTGATTTAAGCATTCATTCTCACGTGAAGCTAAAGGAAAGTAAGTCCTACAGGTGTGATAAGTGTGGTGTATTATTTACTGTGAAAGATAACATACAGCAACATAACAGAATTTATCAGAATTTATCAGCAAGAGAAGCCATACAAGTGTGATGTTTGTGATGCAGAATTTAATCAAAATTGTAGCCTAAAATTATGTGAAAGGATACATGCAGGAGAAATTCCTTATAAGTGTGATGTCTGTAGTACAGCATTTGCTCAGACAAGTCACCTGCTAAGACATAAAAGAATACATACAAGAAGTAACCCATACAAGTGTGATGTCTGTGATGCAGCATTTTGTTGTAAGAAGTCGCCTAGAACAGCATAAAAGAATACAAACAGGAAATAAGCCTTACAAGTGTGATGTTTGTGGTGTTGCATTTACTGAGAGAGGTCACCTAGAAAAGCATAAAAGAATACATACAGGAAAGAAGCCTTACAAGTGTGATGTTTGTGGTGCTGCATTTACTGAGAGTGGTCACCTTCAAAGTCATAAAAGAATACATACAGGAGAGAAGCCTTACAAGTGTGATGTTTGTGGTGCAGCATTTACTCTGAGCAGTAATCTACAAAGCATACAGGAGAGAAGCCTACAAGTGTGATGTTTGTGGTGCAGCATTTACTCTGAGCAGCACTCTACAAAGGCATAAAAGAATACATACAGGAGAGAAGCCTTACAAGTGTTATTTTTGCACTGCTGCATTTACTCAGAGAGGTCACCTAGAAACACATAAAAGAATACATACAGGAGAGAAGCCTTACAAGTGTGATGTCTGTGGTGCAGCATTTACTGTGAAAGGTAGCCTACAAAGTCATAAAAGAATACATACAGGAGAGAAGCCTTACAAGTGTGATGTCTGTGGTGCTGCATTTACTCGGAGAGGTCAACTAGAAACACATAAAAGAATACATACTGGAAATAAGCTATATGAGTGTGATGTCTGTGGTGCAGCATTTCCTTTTTGCAGTAATCTACAAAATCATAAAAGAATACATACAGGAGAGAAGCCTTACTTGTGTGATGTCTGTGGTGCAGCATTTACTGCAAAAGGTAGCCTACAAAGTCATAAAAGAATACATACAGGAGAGAAGCCTTACAAGTGTGATGTCTGTGGTGCAGCATTTACTCTGAGCAGTAATCTACAAAATCATAAAAGAATACATACAGGAGAGAAGCCTTATAATTGTGATGTCTGTGATGCAGCATTTACTGAGAGTGGTCATCTACAAAGACATAAAAGCATACATACAGGAAATAAGCCATACAAGTGTGCTGTTTGTGGTGCAGCATTTACTGAGAGTGGTAGTCTACAAAGACATAAAATTATACATACAGGAGAGAAGCCTTACAAGTGTGATATCTGTGGAGCAGCATTTACTCTGAAAGGTCCTCTACATAGACATAAAAGTATACATAGCTTAGTGTGAGTGATAATTCTGCTGCTGCTGCTTGAAGTGATTTAATCATTTGGTCTCACAAGATAATAGAGGAAGGCAAATCCTACAAGTGTGATATTTATGGTGCATCATTTATTGAGAAAGATAACCTACAACAACATAAAAGAATACATACAGGAGAGAATCCTTACTGGTGTAATGTTTGTGATATATCATTTATTGAGGAAGATAACCTACAACAACATAAAAGAATACATACAGGAGAGAATCCTTACTGGCATGATGTTTGTGATGAAGAATTTATTCAGTGTCTTCTTCTTGTTTGGTCCTTGATGCTGACTGACAAAGCAATCAGTGACCAACATGCCTGGTGGTGCCTTGTAGGGTAGCAACAAACTGTCTTTACTTTGCACATTCAACAGCCAACCTTTGTTTGGTCCCCAGCTCTGGTTCATGCTTAGCATTTCAGCCTCCACAGTTCTCTGATAGGTGGCTTAGGTGAAAGATAACCTACAGCAGCATAACAGAATAGATGCAGCAGAAAAGCACTTCAGTTGTAATGTTTGTGGTTAGCATTTAGGTCGAGAGGTCAACATGAGTACATAAAAGAGTGCACTTAAAAGTAAAGCCTTACAAGTGTGATGTTTGTGGTGCAGCATTTACTCAGAATGTTAACCTACAAAAACATGGAAAAGTACATACAGCAGAAATACCTTACAAGTGTGATGTTTGTGGTGCAGCATTAACTGAGGCAGGTAACTTACACAAATTTAAGAGAATATATACAGGTAGTAAGCCTTACATGCACCCGTGTGTTACTGGGGCCCAATAGGGGAGCAAAAAATGATAACACTGTACCCTACCGGGCATGTCGTAAAAAGCGACTAAGGAGGTTGGGCATGGGGCTGGTTACCCCATCCCGTAAAAAACTTTTTACCACAAAAACTTCAACAAACATGGACAAGTCAAATAAAGAATATACATCAACTCAGCCACCCAAGACAAAAGAAGGTGCTCTGAAAAAGAGGCACGTGAAGCAACCTAGAGAAAGCTGAAAGGAGTCTGGGTTGCCGACTAACCTTTTTTCATGTAGGAAAATCTCCAGGATTGGCACCTGGAATGTTCGAACTCTGTGTGAACAAAGGAACACTGCACAGGTAGCAGTAGACATTACAAATCACAGGGTGGATATCCCGTGTCACTGTGAGACACGGCGGAAAGGCAATGAGAAGAGGAGATTGATCACAGGCGAAATGGTGTTGTCCTCAAGACATGAGGAGGAAAGAGCCCACACCACAGTGAAGTTGTGGCTCTAATGCTGTCCAAGGAAGCACAGAAGGCACTTATAGAATGGGAAGCAATGGGACCCTGAATTATAACAGCAAGGTTTAAATCAGCCAAAAAGAAAGTAAATATAAACATCATTCAGTGTTATGCACCAACAAATGATAAAGAAGAATCTGTGAAAGAAGACTTTCACACTAGACTACAAAGTGTCTTGGACAATAATAAAAAAAAAGGGACATCACAATTTTGATGGGGGACCTAAATATGAAAATAGGAACAGACAACGCTGGTTTTGAAGAAATCATGGGAAAGCATGGATTAGGTATGATGAACGAGAATGGGGAACTATTAGCAAACTTCTGTGCTTCAAATCAACTAGCTATAGGAGGAAGCATATTTCCACATAAAAGAATACATAAAGCAACATGGATATCACCAGACCACAGAACTGAGAATTAGATTGATCACATATGCATAAGCAAGAAGTTTAGGTCATTTTTGCATGATGTGAAAGTATGTAGAAGAGCAGATGTTGTATCAGACCACCATCTTCTGTTGGCTAAAACAAAATTAAAACTCAAGAAATTTACAACAGCATATAGCTATAGACAACAGTATAATGTGGGATATCTAAGAAATCAGGAAATAAGAGAAACATTTTCAATCACAGTATCCAACAAATACCAAGGACTTGAACTGCTGGAAGATGAAACAGGTATGGAAGACCACTGGCAACAAGTAAAAAATATATGGAACGAGACATGTGAAGAAGTACTGAGAAAAAGAGAACATCAGCACAAAGCGAAGATAACAACAGAAATAATTAGTAAGATAGAAGACAGGAAAAACAAGAAAGCAGATTTAAACAGAAGCTCTAAAGCCAAGGCTCATGAAGTGTACATCATCATCTCATCTCAACCCATAACCCGTCATGGGTCGTAGGGGTGCCATGGTGGAAGCATCAGCAGACAGGGTCCTCCACTGCTCTCTATTCTCAGCAATGCGTACAAGTGTGGAGAAACCGTGTCCTGCCCATTCTTTGATGTTATCAGCCCAGGATTTTCTTTGCCTTCCTCTTCTCCGTTTACCTTCGACTGTTCCCTGGAGGATCATTTTCGAAAGGGAGTCATGACGAGTTACATGCCCAAACCAGGCAAGCTTTCGACGTTTCACTATTGACAAAAGTGGTTCTTGATGGCCTGCATAGGTGTTTATCTTCTCTCTAACATAGACATTTGTTTTGTGCTCTTTATAGCAAATGCGCAAAATTCTTCTGTAACATTTATGCTCGAAAGCCTGAATCCTTCGCTCCGTATCTGCAGTGAGTGTCCAGCCCTCACACCCATACAAGAGAATAGATAATACAAGTGATTTGTATAATTTGATCTTCACAGGAAAACTGATGTTACTTTTCCAGATCACATTCAACCTTGTCATGGCAGCTGAGGCCATCTCAAGTCTTGTCTTGATTTCTTTATTTGATCTTCCATCACTACATATAGTGGACCCGAGATATTTAAACGTGTTAACTTCTTCTAACGTTTGCCCATTTAACGTAATGTTGGTCGGAACATGTTTCTTATGGCTATTCACCAATATCTTGCTTTTTTCTATATTAATTTCCATCCCATATGTTCTTGTTACTTTCTCCAGTCTAGAGGTAAGGTCTTGAAGTTCTGATTCTGTTCCAGCTATCAGATCAATATCATCAGCAAAACGTAGATTACACAGAGGTCGGCCTCCAATCGATATGGTTGATTTATAATCGTAGAGAGCCTCCTGCATAATATGTTCTAGATAAATGTTAAAGAGCGAAGTGTACATAGAAGCAAACAAAAAAGTAAGAAGAATTATCAAAAGAAACAAGATGAAATATATTGATGATTTGGCAAGGGAAGCAGAGGAAGCTGCAGGCAAAGGAAATATGAGGGATATGTAGAACACAAAGAAGCTAACAGGGAAATATAAGCAAGCAAATGGCCTCATAAAAGATAAGAATGGAAAATTGCTTAGTAATATGCAAGAACAAATGAAGAGATGGACAGGGCATTTTGAGGAACTTCTCAATAGACCATCTCCAACTAATCCCCCAGACATCCAGCCAGCAGAAGAGGAGCTACAAATCAGCTGCGAATGACCAAGTAGAGAAGGAATAAAGCTTCTGAAAGATGGAAAAGCAGCTGGTCCAGATTGCATTCCAGCAGAGGCCATCAAAACAGATATTGATACCTTTACAGAGATATACAAACTACTTGGCAAAGTCTGGGAGAGAGAGGTAATTCCAGCAGAATGGAAAGAAAGTTATCTGGTCAAGTTGCCTAAGAAGGGAAATTTACAAGAGTGCACAAATTATAGAGGAATCATGTTACTATCAGTGCCAGGAAAAGTATTAAACAGGATCATCCTGGAGAGATTAAGAGTCCATAGACAAGCAACTGAGAGATGAACAAGCAGGTTTTCGACAAAATAGATCCTGTACAGACCAGATAGCCACATTGAGAATAATAGTTGAACAAAGTCTGGAATGGAATTCATTGCTATACATCGGATTTGTGGACTATGAAAAGGCATTTGACAGTGTAGAAAGAGAATCGCTTTGGAAATTGATGAGGCATTATGGAGTTCCCATGAAGATCATTAACTTAATAAAGAAGACCTATGAAGACATGACATGCAGAGTTCTTCATGAAGGACAATTTACAGAACAGTTTAGGATTAGAACATGGAGTGAGACAGGGATGCCTCTTGTCTCCATTTCTTTTTATACTAGCAATAGATTGGGTTATAAAACATCGACATCACACAACAGAAATGGAATCCAGTGGAATCTGACTAGACAGCTTGATGATCTGGATTTTCCAGATGACTTGGCTCTTTTGTCCCATAATCATAATCAGATGCAAGAGAAAATGAAAATTCTCAATGAGAGGTCACAACAAGTGATCCTGAAAATACACAGAGAAAAGACAAATATGAGAATTTATGCAAGAAATGATAACAAGGTTGAACTTGAAGAATACCACTAAAAGATGTAGAATCTTACACATATCTTGGAAGTAATATAGACAAAGTTGGAGGGACAGACCGTGATATCAAAATAAGAATACAAAAAGCAAGAGGAGTGTTACATCTATTTTTCCACAACCAATTTTGATGCGAGACTTAACAGATTACCAGATGCCGTAATCTATGTTAAATGTACTTAGGTATGCATCTATGTTTATGATATAACTTAAACTTATTATGCACCAAAGTGCACATATTCAGTGCACCAATATTCGTTAGTTGCCATAGAGTGCTGATGACATCAGAGTGACGTCATAGAGCAGAGAGACAAGATGCCAGTTTTGAAGACAGACGTTGTGCTGGTCTTTTGAGTCCCATGTTGCGGGATTAACTTATTATAATTTGATGTCTTAGCTACCTTCCAGTGCGAAGCGTTAGCCACAGCCAAGTTCGATTTATCTTCGTCAATATCTCCACGTGATATTTGACGGAAGTACTTTTTACAAGATTTTTACAGGGCTTCAGTATGGCATTGTGACCTACTGCTAGTGAGTTTCAAAATCCATTAATTACGAAAAATATATAAAAGTCGAACAATTGTTATGATGTATCAAGATAAGATGTCCGGCCAACAGAAGTTTAAATACGTTTTCTTTCAATGACTAAATATGGAAAGAAGTGAATTATCTTCACCTCAATACTTTACCGTTTGCGGATCGTCCAACGGTCATTGAGGTCAGTCAAGTTTGACATTGGAACATTTATATTACATGCAGAATTTGTATTACCATGCTTGATGTTCCTGTGTGTCTTCAAGATAATGTCGTCCATGTATCGTCTAATAAACATGTTATATTAACTGTATCTCAAGCCAATTCAGCGTCCATCAATTACACCATATTGGTCGGCCACCTGTAAGCCCAACCAAACTGACAGCATTCTTAGTCAGTAGCATTATGAAGTATATATTAGTCGGCCACCTGTAAGCCCGACCAAACTGACAGCATCATTAGTCAGTAACCTTATAAACTATGAACATTTGCGTTATAAAATCAAGAACTCAAACTTCAAACAAACTATATTGACGCCCAATCATTACTACATCTGGTGTGCCAGTTTCAAGGGAAGCAGCTTCAAGAACTCATGCAACAATTCAAGTGATCTTACCAGGGCAAATCTTCGCAAATTACCAAGATCAAGGACACTGTTTGCGCTTTGAGAGATCTACCCAACGGTTTTCAAGATTGACTTTCAAGCGATCCTGATCCAAGTTTGTTTGTCATCTATCAACTGTGAATTTCTTCTGCATTGTAAGGCTCTTATGCAATGCCCGAGATCCAAAATTGCTAGCTCTGCGAGGACTGGGAAATTATTTCTTTGAAAAAGATAAGTGAATTAATGTTCTGTTTACCATTGCATGTTTTAGTTGAGCCTATTTTAACATGTCCATAGTCATGTTATATGTTACATGTTCAGTGTTTTAATGTGGGCAGGTTGGGAGGTCGATCTGACAAACAAGGTTCATCTCGAAGCTGATTCGGGCTCTTGTCAGATGTTCTATAGAATTTAGTTTGTTAGTGTGACAGTGTCCTTAATTCTACTGATTATAAGTCCGTGGTTAAGTCACGGCACCAGATTATCACTATGTGACAGGGCACGGTACCAAATTATAATTTGTGACCGTGTTCTCTAATTCTGCTTTTTCAATAAATGTCCATCAAGTGTTATTACTAGCTTCCCGCTAGAGATGTAGATTCTTGTGGAAATGTAGCAGGTTCGTTCTTCTCTCGAATTGATGGTTTTAAGGTGCTATAGTGGTGTACTTCTAACTGTGTTGTAATTTTTTCCATTTAAATCATTCGACCAATCTGCATAACTCGGCTGAGTCATATATCTTGTAACAAGGTTTATTTACAAAGTGCATAAATAAACAAATGCAGCTGGAAAACAAATCAATATTCTTTGTTGTGATTGTAGTTTACTGTAGGTCTCTGTATTTACTTTTCTTCCTTCTAAATTGTGTGAGTACCCAGGAATCTCGTGCAACTCACGATCTAGGTCATCTTGTCCTTTGTTTCTTCAACTCTTCAGTACATGTAGTGGCGTCTTTTATCTACAATAATTAAAGTTACTATTTTCTTCAGATGATGAGTCCTCATATACATCTGTGACTGTTTTCTTCCTTTAACATAAATCAAATCCTATCTGGGGACTGAAATAAACATTGAGATCGTACTTACATGTGTTACTACTCAACATAGTCTTTCCTCCTTGTACAGAAATATAGCTACCGCTTATATTCTATTGTGAAAAAAAAAACGATATCATTAAAGTCTACACACAGTATGCTTCTTTCTGAAATACTTTAAGAACTTCAACTTAAAACCTTTCTTTGTGGTTCCACGAAAGTTGAGACAGCTCAAACATGGCTTCTCATCAGCTTACAAGTAGAAACACAACCTTCCCCGAGGTCGTCTAGATGGAACTGCCCTAATGAGAATATTAACCTCTTAGCCCGACAGGTGTTGTGGGCCCTTGTCACCATCAATGATTTTGATTGGTCTACTAAAAATGTATGACCTTATCTCATTGGCACCTATAATGCCTGGGTAACAGACCTCACTGTCACATAAGTTTCAATTGAGCGATAATTCCGGTTCAAGGCTAAAAACCTTGCTGAAGTTCTGATCGCTACTTGTCTCTTACAACAATTATTGCTTAGCTGTAACGTCAAGTTTTTTATTGTTGTTATTGTTATATTTCTTCTATCCGTACCTTGGTTTTATAATTGACTTTGTTTGTGACCGTCCTTCTAAGCCTATCTATTACTTATTTCTATACACACGTTATATTTATACCTTGTGTCGTTACTTGTCTTGTTTTTATTCGCAGCTGTCATTGCATACTTAGCAATAGTTATCATATTTATTTCTGCTTTATTATTTGTTTGATTCCTGTGAACGTTGTCATTAGTTCCATTATAACTTGTCATTGTTGCTGTTGTTGTTGGTCTATATCGTACGTAATTTATTTGTATATCTCGTTACATGACTATTAATGCATTAATAACTATATCATAAATAATAATTATAATATAGCATTTACTTCATTATAACATATATTTCGACTAAGTTAGTCATTGTGAGTGGAAAACATGGCGACTCTAGAATCCTTCATGAGGATTAGAACAGAATTTGATACAAAGGGAAGCACGTAGAGAATTTGCTTCCTATTTGATTGACTCAGGGAGTCATATATATATATAGTTACTATGGATATTTTGGATCATTTTCTCCGGGAGGGAGATAGATTACATTTATGTGGGTCAAGCTGTGAGGAATATGCCATAGAACATTTCTTAATTCAAATGAGCCAGGATCTTAAGGAGTTTGCTTTTTGTGTGTGTGGATATGACCCTTCACGGGAGAAAGCAGTGAGACTTTATAAATTATTATCCACTATTTTTTATGATGAAGGTATACTAACTACTCAAGACAGTAGTGTTGTTGTTGTTGTTGTTGTTGTTGTTGTTGTTGAGTTGGATGCGTTGAATAAAAAACGATAAATGAGCATAAGAGTAAGGAGAAGACACTTGCTAATCAGCTGATGCAGCAAAAAGTGGAAGATGAGAATAAGTTGTCAGCAATGGATTTTGAAAATGCTGCATTAAAGAATACAGCGACGTTGTTGATAGTAGATAATAAGAAATGTTATGACTTTTCTCTTAGTCAGAAGAAAGAGTTAGAGGATGAGGTGACCTCATTGAAACAGATGTTGGATAACCAGATAAATAAAGTGAACTCTTCCACGCTTGAATTAAAACTACTGCGGGAAGATAATGAGAAATTTATGATTGAACCTCAGAGAGGTAATGAGACGTGTAAGACATTATGTGATGAATTGAAATCGAGATGTGAAAAGATAAAGTCAGATTATGACAATTTGATTTCTGAACGTATCAGTTTGAAATCAGAAAATGAAGAAAGGAAAATAGAATTTTACAATACTGATACTGTATCAACCTTGAGAGATGATCGTTTAACTGATGACAGGGTGACTACCTTAGAATGAGAATCATTACTCCTGAATGAAAAACATAGATATTCTGAACTAGAAAAGAGAAGGCAACAGCAGATCGATGGACTTTCAGCTAGGTTGGCTACAGTTGATTCCTTACTCATTAGTGAGAGGAAAGTAACTATTGACTTCGAAAAAGTAAATAAAAAGCAGAGGGAGGAGATTGCACTCATGAATTTGGAGGATTCTAAATTAAGAAAGAGGATTGATGGTCTTTTGGATGTGGTCTTAGACAACAAGGTGTTATCTGCTGTCAAGGTTGACAAAGTTCAATGTAAAGTTGATGATCAACACCTTACCAAAACAAAGAGTCAGCACCAAACACTCCATGTTGAAATTCAGAAGGATGTTAATAAATCTTTTCGGGGCAGTTATAATTTCCCTCGACCTGTTTCTTATACAGGTTTTTCCTCACTTAACAGATCTGACTGATGAGGGTGGATCATGGCGTAAGGCCAATGATAGCAGTATCTCCAGGGCAAAATACCCACAACATGAAAAACAAGGGTCATAAGGGTAATACATACCATGTTAACAGTTATCAGGCTGTGCCTGAAAAAAATGTTTTACGGCATGCGCAATCTGCCAACTTGACAGTTGATAATAATACTGCTTGGGATAGGAATAATACGGATAAACGGAATTGTGCTACTATTGCACCATTCATGAAATAACCACATGTACATAGTAATTATTCACCGCGCGACTAATAATGATAATGTCATTGATACTCTGGCTCAGTTGCGATCTGGCCGACATCATATGTCACTGAATCGCACTGTTCTGGTGCACAACATTCCATCGCATACAACTTGGTATGCACTTCGAAATTTTTTTCAAAAAGTTGGTAATGTTAAATTTGTTCGCATGTTCGAACTATATAATTCTTATAACCAGCTGGCTTTTGTTCGCTTTGCTGACAATTGTGATGCTCACAGAGCTGTCAAATTCATTCATGGTGCTACTTTTGTGCACCATCAATTAGACGTGCAACTTGTACAAAACTCTGCACCACGCACTTTATAGTTGCATTTGCTGGTGCGTTCTTTTTCATTCCTTTCCAGATGTTTTGTACTTGTCTTCTCTACTATTGCAGATTCTTCTCTGTTCTTTATATCATTTATGTCTTGCATATTTGTATTTCTTTATTTTCAGATATCCTGTCTGTTTCAACTTTCTTCACGTGTGATATCTTTCTTTATTATTGTTTTTATTATTGGGCCGGTTAGCTCATTATTATTTTTTGGTACTATATTCATTACTATTTTTATCTACTATCACTGCATCTCTCTCTTGTTTGTTGAAAACAGTCTCAGCTAACATGATTCGGTGGTCGAAAGAACACCAAATCACGTTGGATCATATTAAATCACTTGTTTTCATCTCCGCCTGTTGTACATTTACCAAACGCTTTTGGACTCGGTGGTGTATTCCTGCAGTGTTACTCAGAGAATGTACGGTACTTACTGCTGTTCTTTCACATTCTCAAGATTCTACAGAGACACTATGCCTTACCGAAAGTCAAGCCTCTACACCAAATCAGTTCTAGGCTACCACTTGTGACACATGACTATATTATCATTCAATTATATTATTATGTTCCAGAAGACACCATATGATGTTTGAATTGACTATGCATCGTTGCTTCAACATTAACATTTCAAGGATTTTATACATATAACATTCCATTCATACAGTGTGACGTGGTGAAATTAAGAAAAATGCTGGAATCAGAACTTAACTTTTCCAACAGAATGATATCTACACTGCAACTTCAAATTAATGCTATGCATTGGTAACAATCTTGCCATATGACATTATTATTCGTGACTTTATTGGTTCCTTCATTTGTGGTGCCATGTATGGTTCATGAACTTTTATTACAATGACATTACTTAATTAGGTTTATTATTTATTATCTCGGGTCCACTATATGCAGTGATGGAAGATCAATTAAAGAAATCAAGACAAGACTTGAGATGGCCTCAGCTGCCATGACAAGGTTGAATGTGATCTGGAAAAGTAACATCAGTTTTCCTGTGAAGATCAAATTATACAAATCACTTGTATTATCTATTCTCTTGTATGGGTGTGAGAGCTGGACGCTCACTGCAGATACGGAGCGAAGGATTCAGGCTTTCGAGCATAAATGTTATAGAAGAATTTTGCGCATTTGCTAAAAAGAGCACAAAACAAATGTCTATGTTAGAGAGAAGATAAACACCTATGCAGGCCACCAAGAACCACTTTTGTCAACAGTGAAACGTCGAAAGCTTGCCTGGTTTGGGCATGTAACTCGTCATGACTCCCTTTCGAAAACGATCCTTCAGGGAACAGTCGAAGGTAAACGGAGAAGAGGAAGGCAGAGAAAATCCTGGGCTGATAACATCAAAGAATGGGCAGGACACGGTTTTTCCACACTTGTACGCATTGCTGAGGATAGAGAGCAGTGGAGGACCCTGTCTGCTGATGCTTCCACCATGGCACCCCTACGACCCATGACCGGTTACGGGCTGAGATGATGATGATGATTTATTATATAGATGTGTTGTAAATCATTTTGATAATTAGATATCACACTTGCATAACACGGTTGATTTTCACATGACACATTTTAGTTAGTAATTTCATCATTCATGCTTCATTGACGTCGCTAAGTAATCTTACATCCTTCTAAGAGTATTGTTTGATTCGACTATTTTCTTTCATCTTTTCCTCATTCTTACATGTATATTTTTACATGCATACTGTTAGTTTCCGTTTTTATTTCTTCATTCATTTAGAATTTTTTCGTTAGCATTTTGTTTGTTTGTTATCTCCATTCATCATCTATTTTCACTAGGACTATAACATGCTCCTATTTTTATTGATAGTTATTATACTATTTCGTCCATTCCATCTCATTCTTTTGATTTGAATTTAGTATCACATATCTTTTACCATTATTCGTAGTTTCATACATAGATTTTATTATATTTATTGATTGACGTACCAGATAATTTGATTGACCTCGTCACGATAAGTTGAAAAAAAAATAATATAATAATTTTTTTTTTTATCCGGGATCGAGGTATACTGTTACGTCCATTTTCGCACAACCAATTTTGATGCGAGACTTAACAGATTACCAGATGCCGTAATCTATCTATGTTAAACGTACTTAGGTACGCATCTATGTTTATGATATAACTTAAACTTATTATGCACCAGAGTGCGTTTCATACATGGATTTTATTATATTTATTGATTGACGTACCAGATAATTTGATTGACCTCGTCACGATAAGTTGAAAAAAAAATAATATAATAATTTTTTTTTATCCGGGATCGAGGTATACTGTTACGTCCATTTTCGCACAACCAATTTTGATGCGAGACTTAACAGATTACCAGATGCCGTAATCTATCTATGTTAAACGTACTTAGGTACGCATCTATGTTTATGATATAACTTAATTTTATTATGCACCAGAGTGCACATATTCGGTGCACCAATATTCGTTAGTTGCCATAGAATGCTGATGATGTCAGAGTGACATCATAGAGCAGAGTGACGAGATGCCGGTTTTGAAGACAGACATTGTGCTGGTCTTTTGAGTCCCATGTTGCGGGATTAACTTATTATAATTTGATGTCTTTGCTACCTTCCAGTGCGAAGCGTTAGCCACAGCCAAGTTCGATTTATCTTTGTCAATATCTTCTTCTTCTTCAATCCATAACTGCCAACCGTCAAAGCAGTTAGCGACCATCACGCCTGGTGGCGTCTTGTAGGGCAGCAATAAATTTATTCCACTTTGCTTGATCGGCGGCCATCCTTCGTACAGTGCCCCAACTGTGGTTCATTCTTTGCATTTCAGCTTCCACAGTTCTCCACCAAGTTGTTTTTGGTCGGCCTCTCTTTCACTTTTCCTCTGGGGTCCATAGCATAGCTGTTCTTGTGATGGTATCAGGGTCCCTTCTGAGGACGTGGCCAACCCAACTCCAGCATCTGCCAGCTACCTTCAGGATAATGGCTATATCTTTGTTGTGCTGACCATTCCCTCTACCAGAATAAAGTACTGTTTCCCCTGTAGCTGTTTTTATTCTCCCCATCCCTGTCCATCTGCTCTCGCTTATTCCCAGGATATGTAGTTTGTAATTCCTCATCTCTGCTGTGATCTGTCTCAGCTTTCCTGCCTCATTCATGGTTCTGACATTCCAAAAACCAATTCTGGTTTCGTGTTTTGCGGTCTGGGCATCCGTTTTCATGCCAGTGGCTTCCTTTCAGCTTTCACCACTGTCAGTCATATGAGCCTGAGACTCCGGATGTGCAACCCGCATCAAAGTTTTTTTCATTTATTGCCGTTTCCGTAACATGTGCGATTGTTTACATAGACAGGGGTGTCGGCCCTGTGCTAAAACCCCCAACCTGGAGGACCAGGGTACCAGCTTTTGTCTGACCCCTACCCACGCAGACCAGTCCAGTTTGGTTGAACCTACCAGGAGTAAAACTACCACTGGCATAGCTCTGGGGATTGTCAGGGCACACAGCTGCCATACCGCTACAAGGTATAGGTATCATCATCTCCACGTGATATTTGACGTAAGTACTTTTTACAAGATTTTGACAGGGCTTCAGTACGGCATTGTGACCTACTGCTAGTGAGTTTCAAAATCCATTATTACGAAGAATATATAAAAGTCGAACAATTGTTATGATGTATCAAGATAAGATGTCCGGCCAACTGAAGTTTAAATACGTATCCTTTCAAGGACTAAATATGGAAAGAAGTGAATTATCTTCACCTCAATACTTTACCGTTTGCGGATCATCCAACGGTCATTGAGGTCAGTCAAGTTTGACATTGAAACATTTAAATTACATGCAGAATTCGTATTACCATGCTTGATGTTCCTGTGTGTCTTCAAGATGATGTCATCCATGTATCGTCTAATAAACATGTTATATTAACTGTATCTCAAGCCAATTCAGCGTCCATCAATTACACCATATTGGTCGGCCACCTGTAAGCCTGACCAAACTGACAGCATTCTTAGTCAGTAGCATTATGAAGTATATATTGGTCGGCCCTGTAAGCCCGACCAAACTGACAGCATGATTAGTCAGTAACCTTATAAACTATGAACATTCGCGTTATAAAATCAAGAACTCAAACTTCAAACAACCTATATTGACTTCCAATCATTACTACAAGGAGCTTTCATTGCATTGGGAAACAAATGGAGAACAAGAGAAATCAAGTCCAACACGAAAATAAGAATCTTCAACTCAAATGTGAAGTCAGTCCTATTGTATGGCTCTGAGACATGGAAAACAACAAAAACCACAACCAAAAAGCTACAGACTTTTATAAACGGGTGCTTGCGTAGAATAGAAGGACTGAAATGGTATGACGAAGTGACAAATGTGGAATTGATGACAAGAACCAGACAAGTGCCAGTGGAACAAGAGTTGAGAAAAAGATGCTGGTGATGGATAGGACACACATTGAGGAAACCTGTTGATAGCATTACAAGGCAGTCCTTATTCTGAAACCCACAGGGAAAGAGAGACAGAGGTAGACCAAAAAACACATGGAGAAGAGAACTGGAAACAGAGGTGAAAATGATGAGGAAAACACGGAAAGAACTTGAGTGGATGGCACAGGACAGGAAGACTTGGCATGTGTTTGTTGAAGGCCTATGCTCCTTGGGGAGCTAAAGGGTATTGATAGAAGGAAGCCTTACAAGATTGATGTTTGTGGGGCAGCATTTACTCACAGCTGTTTGTGCCTTCTAAAACATCACTACTTTAGTTGCATGCCCTTTCTCTTGATCTGAAGGCAATAAATCTTTTTACCCCGTGAACACAGCATCATTTACTTTGGTGGGAAATATCAACTGACTTTGGCTTGAAAAATTATGAAATTTAAGCCAGTTTCACTGCATTCCTGATAAGCTCAGGACTAAAATAATTTCCTAGAAATTAACTTCAGGCAAAGTATTATCTTTATGTGGATTTTCACTATTTTATTATATTATTTTGCTTTGTAGCAGCTAGTACAAAACATCATCATCATTAGAGGAAAATATTACCAAGGATGACACATTTACTAATTAAATATCTTAAAATCTATGGAGCCGTGACAGTTAAATTTTATGTTGTTTTTTTTTTAAATGTTGAAGAGAAATTAAAGATGTTCTTGGCCTAATTTCATCTTAGCAGCCAGCAGCCTAAATGTAGGTTAGTCAGTTTCATAAGTAAGGGATAACAAAAACAGAAGCATGAAGGGGCAGAAAGAAGATGGACCAGAAGGATTACATATGGATGGATGCCTGTGGAAATGACAGAGTTTGTGGGAGATGATGGACCAGAAGGATTACATATGGATGGATGCATGTGGAAATGAAAGAGTTTGTGGGAGAGGATGGACAAGAAGGATTGCATATGGATGGATGCATGTGGAAATGACAGAGTTTGTGGGAGATGATGGACCAGAAGGATTACATATGGATGGATGCATGTGGAAATGAAAGAGTTTGTGGGAGAGGATGGACAAGAAGGATTGCATATGGATGGATGCATGTGGAAATGAAAGAGTTTGTGGGAGACGATGGACAAATGCTAGGGGCATCATTGGTAAGTATTAACATTTTTTGTAGTTATGTTGTGGGTTCCTCAGTGACTACAAGAGGGGGTGCTTATTAACATGGCATAATAATTGTATACCAGAAGATGAAGTTTTGCTTAAAATTGGGGGTGATCATGGAAAAAGAAGTTTGAAAGTTAAAATGCAAGTAGTGAATTTAGAGAAACCAAATTCTAGAACCAATACCATCCTGTTAGCTATGGCTAGAATTAGAGGCACATGTATTAATTTAGAAATGTTATTTATGAATGGAATAAAAGTTCAGAAACAGTCTGTTGCGTGATAAATTCTCGCAACATCGTTTTATTTCAATATCTGTTTTATAACGCAAGGGCAACAACTGCTTGTAATTTATAGTCACTTTTCTCGGTAAGCATTTGTCTTCTCGCGTTGGTATCGAATGCAGTTAACTTTTGAGCTGTGGTCATTTTTGCGCTGGACTGCGCATGACTTGTCTTGTTGTTTGGTCGATCGGTTTCCGCCCACCACTAGTGGGAGTGAGCGATTTGGAATGGCGAAAGAGATGCCTCGTTGAAGAGGGGATCTCCGCTATTTTTTGTTCTGTCAGGGATGTGTAGTCCTCTTATGGATATTTCGTTTAGTCGAGATAATACCTCTAGTGTTTTCCCACATGTCGGGAGGCGTGATATTTCTGTGTATTTCATGAAAGCAAGCTCACATGTCGCTGCATTGTACTGCATCGGTTGATGCATGTACCAAGGACCATGACTTGCTACTTTGTTAAATGAACTAGGTTTAGAAAACCTTTATTATCTAGAGGATATTTTTGAGGACATTATTTATACTTCGGCAGACGTGTCTGTCTCGCTGAAGTCAAACTAAGGAGAGTGAACTGATCTCATACATCTGGTTATCTCCTGGCTGTTATAGAAAAGGATGGAGTTGTTCACCTGACTACATTTACAGCACTATGAAATATAACATGCATCTGACTCATCATTGTAATGCTGTCTACCGTTTATTGCTGTATTGAATGTTGCTGTGATAATGACTGTTTGATGTGCCTACACATTTGCGTAACCATTTTGTCACTGTGGCGTCCACAATAAATAATGAAGAAAAACGTCAACGGCTGTTTCAAGACTCATTGACTTTATACGTCGTGGGTTTACTGACGTCCTATGTGGATTGCCCTGTTATTGTTGCATGAACATTGTTTTGACTGAACACATCTACACACTACACAAAACCAGACATGCGGATGCCATCCATCATCATATGGCATCACGCATCATGAGAGTCCGACCTTGCGGCTTTCTTTTGGCCTTTTGTCAATAAGGACATTCGTATTTACTGCCGATCATGCAAGGTATGTCAGGAGGTCAAATCTAGAGGACCACGACATGCTGCGCCTATCCAGGCTGCTGACATTCCTATTCGGCCGTTTCAGAAAATGGCCATAGATATTATTGGCCCTTTTAAGGTCAAGTCGGCCAGAGGACATCAGTTTATCCTTACATGTGTCGATATGTGCACACGTTGGCCAGAGGCTATTCCTCTTAAGAGCATATCTACTACAGATATCGCAGATGCTCTTTGGTTGATATTTTCTCGCTTGGGGTTCCCCAGAGAAATATTGTCAGACCATGGCACTCAACTCATATCTGACACTATGTCACAGGTAATGTCTACCTTACATATTGAACGATCTCTCAGTAGTATCTACCATCCTATGTCTAATGGGTTAGTTGAGCGTCTGAATAGAACGCTCAAGACTTTGCTTGGTAAGATAACTGAAGATCATCCTCAAGATTGGGACAGGGTTTTACCCGCGGCTCTCTTTGCCTATAGAGAAGTCCCTAATGAACACACAGGATTTTCTCCCTTCGAACTTGTCTTTGGCGCGCGTCCACGCGGCCCTATGTCTTTATTACACGATCTCATCACTGCCGATGATATTAGCGATGAAACTCAATCCTCATATGAGTATGTCATTGCTCTTAGACAAAAGATCATTGAGGCATGTAAGCTAGCAACTGCTTCATCAGAAATTGCTAAAGAGAAGGCAAGGCAGTTTGCTAACAAGAATAGATGTCTACGACAACTTTGTCCAGGTGACAAAGCATTCGTCCTACTCCCCAGTAGGGAAAATAGACTTCTTATTGCATGGAAAGGTCCGTATGCAATAGTCTCTCGGATTTCCGATGTTGACTATGTGGTCGATATTGATGGAATTTCACGAACGTCCGGACTATTTGCTGCCTATTTTCCAGGCAACGGATGATGCTCCTGCACCTCACGGTCATTATTCATCCCTGTCTGTCATTCAGGATGAGGAAGCTACCTTCTCTGATGTCAACCTTCCCCTTCCAGTGGTTCCATTACATTCTACGGAATCTTGGAAAAACGTTTCTGTTTCTCCTAATCTTTCTGGTGACGAACATCGACAAGTCTCGTCGATGTTACAAACATTTCAGGATGTTCTCACTGACATTCCTGGACACACAGATGTCATAGAACATGACATAATTCTTACCGACAATAATCCAATTAGGGTTAGGCCGTATCCTATTCCTATACACTTTCAGTCGCAAGTGGAAAAGGAATTGGATGAAATGATTCAATTAAATATAATTGAACCATCGACTTCACCATATTCTTCTTCCATGGTTATTGTCCGGAAGAAGGATAAGAACATACGAATTTGCGTTGATTATCGCAAATTGAATCAGGTCACAAAGTTCGACGCTGAACCGATGCCTTTGTTAGAAGATCTACTGATTAGACTTTCTAATTCTAGATTCTTCACTAAACTTGACTTGTCTAAAGGTTATTGGCAAGTGCCTTTAGCAGAGCATGCCAAACCTCTTACTGCTTTTTCTACACCTAGGGGTCTATTTCAATGGAATGTTATGCCTTTTGGTCTCATGAACGCCCCTGCCACTTTCGTTCGCATGATGCGTCGAATTCTGTCACATCGTTCGGATGTCATCGCATACTTAGATGACATCTGTCTCTTCAGTGATACCTGGGAAGATCACTATTTAGGGTTATATGACTTACTGTCCACTCTACGTGAGAATAATTTGACAGCAAAACCTTCTAAAGCTTTTGTTGGTTTTGGTGAAATCTCTTTCCTGGGTCATCGTGTTGGTCATGGTCTCTTGAAGACAGAAGACCACAATACTTCCAAAATACTGAACATCTCTGTTCCTAAAACGAAGAAACAAGTTAGGAGTCTCTTAGGTTTAATTCAATTTTATGGGAGATTTATTCCAAATTTATCTTCGATCATGGCACCTCTCTCAACATTGTTGAAGAAAGGTTCGCCTAATCTGGTCCGTTGGTCTGAAGAATGCCAATCTTCACTAGACCAAATCAAGAATATATTTTCTTCTCCTCCCATCTTAAGATTACCTACTCTTGATAGGACTTTTGTTCTTCGGAGTGATGCTTCATCCACTGGGATTGGAGCAGCACTGATGCAAGAATATGCAAATACTCTGCATCCTGTTATGTACATTTCTAGAAAACTAAATGCGGCAGAGAGGAACTACTCGGTTTTAGACCGTGAGTTGTTAGCGATGGTTTGGTCAATTCTAAAGCTACAAAGATTCCTCCTGGGCGCACATTTCATTCTAGAGACTGATCAGAAAGCTCTTACAGCTATTCAGACTAAGAATTTGAAGAGTTCGAGATCCACTCGATATGCTATAGCTCTTCAACCTTTTCACTTCACGGTACGAGCTATCCGTGGTGCGGATAATGTGATGGCTGACATTTTGTCTAGATGCCCATGACTCCAACTAATACTTCTGTCCTATATTTCTATATATTACAGAGTCATAACACACCTATATTTCTACAATAGATTAGCACATCTGTACTTACTTTATATGTACACACTATCGTGCTTTGTTGTCATCTTCTTCTGTTCGTTTTTTAAGATGATAGAGGAGGACTGAGTAGTTAATATAAGGGCCGTTAGTTTACTAAACAGCCACAATTATTAATAATGTATTGTACCTTATGAAGCATATTAGTTATTAATTAGCATTATATTGCTTGTACTTTCTCAGAATGTCATTGTTGAGCTGAGGACTTACCTTACGAGTTCTAGATTGTGTACTTACCCTCGGAATACCAGAGCATATGTCCTGGATCGTCATGTAGTTTAACTTTACTATGTACTTATGTCATTACATGTCAAAGAATGTACTATTTAAATTTTCCTATCAGATTTGTACATCCATTTTTAAAGACAATATTAGAGTATGCTGTTTAATGATGATTATAGTAACTTGCATACGTATATTGTGTTTACATGCTAACGTGATGTGTGTTGGTGACACCTCCCCGATGTGAATATTTTTTGAGACATATTTATTTTTCTGTTGAGGTATATCCTCACCAGACACTCTATAATTAGCCTATTGTTTGGCAATTTAGTTAATTATCAGCGCATAATTCGTGCGTTTTGAGCCGCTTATCGCTTGCTCTTTGATATTGAAAAAAAAATATGTTCCACATTTTTTTTTTATCGGGAGGAGGTGGTGATATGTTGCGTGATAAATTCTCGCAACATCGTTTTATTTCAATATCTGTTTTATAACGCAAGGGCAACAACTGCTTGTAATTTATAGTCACTTTTCTCGGTAAGCATTTGTCTTCTCGCGTTGGTATCGAATGCAGTTAACTTTTGAGCTGTGGTCATTTTTGCGCTGGACTGCGCATGACTTGTCTTGTTGTTTGGTCGATCGGTTTCCGCCCACCACTAGTGGGAGTGAGCGATTTGGAATGGCGAAAGAGATGCCTCGTTGAAGAGGGGATCTCCGCTATTTTTGTTCTGTCAGGGATGTGTAGTCCTCTTATGGATATTTCGTTTAGTCGAGATAATACCTCTAGTGTTTTCCCACATGTCGGGAGGCGTGATATTTCTGTGTATTTCATGAAAGCAAGCTCACATGTCGCTGCATTGTACTGCATCGGTTGATGCATGTACCAAGGACCATTACTTGCTACTTTGTTAAATGAACTAGGTTTAGAAAACCTTTATTATCTAGAGGATATTTTTGAGGACATTATTTATACTTCGGCAGACGTGTCTGTCTCGCTGAAGTCAAACTAAGGAGAGTGAACTGATCTCATACATCTGGTTATCTCCTGGCTGTTATAGAAAAGGATGGAGTTGTTCACCTGACTACATTTACAGCACTATGAAATATAACATGCATCTGACTCATCATTGTAATGCTGTCTACCGTTTATTGCTGTATTGAATGTTGCTGTGATAATGACTGTTTGATGTGCCTACACATTTGCGTAACCATTTTGTCACTGTGGCGTCCACAATAAATAATGAAGAAAAACGTCAACGGCTGTTTCAAGACTCATTGACTTTATACGTCGTGGGTTTATTGACGTCCTATGTGGATTGCCCTGTTATTGTTGCATGAACATTGTTTTGACTGAACACATCTACACACTACACAAAACCAGACATGCAGATGCCATCCATCATCATATGGCATCACGCATCACAGTCATTAAAAGTTTGAGAATGAAAAAGGAAAAGGTTATAATGACATTTTGATGAAAATTTAAGGTTTGTCCTGAGCTGAAGGAACATACTCAAATCTTTGGTGTCTCCAGCCAAATAAGATGATTAAGACCAGTCCAACACAGAACTTTGAAACAAAGAAGTCTGACCATGTTTATGAAAGATTACAAGAGATTTATAAAATTTGGAAATGTAAATAAAAAACAATTGGCATGTTACCGCAGTTCTTTACTTCAGCGTTTCTCTAACTGTGTTCCATGGAGCACTAGTGTTCTGTGAGCTACTGAAATGCATTTCATGAAACAATTTTTTGAAACAGTTGCTTACAACTTATTTTCTAACATCTAAATAAATAAAGAGGGAAACCCAAGACCTGCAAACAGTAATTAAATAATACACTCTTGAAAAACAAAGAAGTCGAAAACCAGACAATAGAAAAATGTCAGAAGTGAGAGGCTTACTGGAGAATCAAACCCAGGCCTTCCAAATAGTTCCACTGCCTAGCTACAAAAGTAAATCTCACTATTCTTCCTGCCAACTTGGCACCACTGCAACCTCGCAAAAGACCAGCTCTAGCAAATCCCCTAGACAACCAGCCAGCAGAAGAGGAGCTACAAATCAGCTGTGAATGACTGAGTAGAGAAGAAATAAAGAAAGCCTTAAAGCTTCTGAAAGAAGGCAACACAGCTGGTCCAGATGACACTCCAGCACATTCCATCAAAACAGATACTGATACCTCTACAGTGACATTATACAAACTACTTGACAATTACAAGCAGACTAGAAGGACGGTTATCTGGTCAAGTTGCCTAAGAATGGAAATTTACAAAAGTGCACAAGTTATTGAGGAATAATGTTACTATCAGTGCCAGGAAATGTATTAAACAAAATTATCCTTGAGAGATACTCACAATCCATGCTTTAGAAAGTTCAATATGGATGGCTTCAGCATGAATGGAAAACCATAGAAACCTCAAATTTTCAGGAATTGGTATGGATTTATTGTCTTGGTCATGCATGGGTACGCAGTAATGAAAGAGCTGACCGACTAGCTTCAAGAGCACCCATTGATGGTACATTGGATTTAGATAAGGGCAAGATAATGAGGGCAATGAATGATCGCCTGTTAGAGAATGACACTGTAATTGATGACTCATCAAGGTTAAGACTGCTAGAATTTGGCATTGAACGTAAGATCAGCAGGGATGAATGTATGAGGGGATGCAGCCAGTGTGTACACAACCAGTGCAACAGGAACAATTAGCATTCATACACTTTGGCATTTACTGAGGGAGACTGAGCACCTATGGGTTTGCCCTGAGTGCAGTGATGTTAATTCTGATCAACAATAACAATCCTTGAGAGATTAAAAGAGGCCATAGACAAACAACTGAGAGATGAACAGGCAGGTTTTTTACAAAACAAATTCTGTACAGACCAGATAGCCATATTGAGAATAATAATTAATAGTTGAACAAAGTCTGGAAAGGAATTCACTGCTATACATGCACAGTTTCTCTTAGCTATGTTTTTGTTATCTGTGTGTTCCATGTCATGTTGCTGTCTTGTGTGATACCCAAGTGTGGTGAAGTGGGATGTTATAAATATTTATAGGGGACTTAGTGTACTGACTGAGATCAGCTGTGAAGGTATCTATATCTAATAAGAGTAGTGTATTATAGATAACCTTACTTGCTGCCACATATGTATACCTCAGTCAGAATTATTCTGGAATAGTGTGATGACTACGTTATATGTCTAGGGTATGTGTGTGATGAAGTGTAAGTCATAACAACAACAGACAGATAAACAATTTAATTTATTCCACCACACTTGACAACACTGTGACACTCACATACATAAAACACTCTACGAGGATATCTTAAAGGAGTCACTGATAACTTTTCAAATAACAATATGTATTCAGTGCTGTCATGAATGTATATGTGTCCTGATTCAAATACAAAGGGAACCAGGAATCACAATCAATTTTAATTACAAGTTATATGTACATAATTTATTAATATGAATCTTGTAGTGACATATATTTTTAATAGTATCATATGTGTGTCAGTTGTGTAGTAGTAATCTGAGGTAATACTGGTTTTGTTTTGTTCAAGCTCTGTTGGTATTTGTCATCATGACTTCAATAGTTTGTCTTTATTGGAACTAGTATTGGAGATGTTCTCAGTTCCTGATATTAAAACAATTAAATTCCCCTCTTAATTTTAGTTTACACTGTCATTTTAAGATGGGGTACATAATGTTGAGCTCCATGGCCACACTCTCTTATCTCTCGTGATGACTGCAGTAAAAGACTACTCTGCTCGATTACTTTAATGAGTTCTGGAGTCACCCCACTGGTTGCTATATGGACCAAGGAGTATGCTGTCCACCTCTGGCTTCAGCAAAGCTCTGACCAGGTGCTGCTCAATAACTTTAAGACCACGGTCCCACAATTCATAGAATAATAAACAGTTTCGTTGACTGGCAATGAATATAGCACAACTCCGATCTGCCGATGTCCCAGGCTTTATTTTATAAAAATTATACACTGGTGCTCAACGCACTGCTTCTTAGTAGGTTTATTACAAGATGTGGCAATGAACAGACGCTCTGAATCGAGTATATTCGCAGCTCTACCCAATGAAACCATGTCTACACATCTTTTCAAAAAAGTACTCCTTTTTCACGTTTCCCCTGACAACACAAGATAGTATTTATAGCCCTACCAATCGTGTTTAGTCTTACATTTGTTGCGCTCCAATCAAATAGGAGTTTACATAAGGACTCATTTCCCGTACAATGGTGGCCTAAAATTATGCCACTGAGCGATTCTGATTTTGGTGCTGTCTGACACCCTCACTATTTTATTTTGGCTATAATTTGGTAATTCCTAGACTATTTGCGTAACGTTTTACATATTATTTGTCAGCAAGTCCTAAGGAACCCAAATATACAAATTTAATGGAGCTAAGTGGCTGCGTTCAAAATATGCAATTTCTTCTACCTCCTGTTTCGAAGATGTGCTGTCTGGGTACTGTAATGTTTTCAAACGTAAACCAGTATAATGTCATATTTCCAATAAGCGTTTTTTTTCAGGATTTTAAAACCTAACTCTCGGATGGGTAGTGTATTTATCACTGACGATTTGAAAAAAAGCCAGTGCTTGTGGCCTTACACGCGTGATGGCAGCAATTGTGTATCGCGCGACGCGTGTTTAGTGTTGCATGTGTCCTGCCTTCATTCGCCCCTCTCTCTCTCCTGCTTATCTGTCTTTTAGTTACGCCGTGTATAAAATGGAATGAATGAAATATTAAATTTAGGTCATTGATCAGTTTGCGTATCTCAAGGTTGTTCCAAGAAATACAGTACACGTTTCATTGAAGAAAGCGGGTAATAATACAGTAGGCTTTTACTATCAACGTGAAAGCGTTACAATTTGCAGACGAATGAGAACACGAGGGGATTTTGCGTACAGTCATTGTGACAGCACTGTTTCTTTTACCATTTCTCTTTTCTTTTATTAAATTTATTTGTTAGGCTTTACATTTCCGTTTTAATTTATATATGTGGATTAGAATATTCCACGACACCAAGTACACTGATGTTTCTTCTTATCATATTTCCTGCCCATTTTAGTTGTAGGTTTGCTTACTGTAGTTTGTATCAATCAATCAATACCCTATAGCTCCATGAGGAGCATAGGCCTTCAACAAACACATGCCAATATTTTCATCAATTTATCAATACATTATTATTAATGGTACTATTTAAAATTAAGCTAATGGTTATGAAATTAATGTTGAAGCTTGTTTAACATAATGGTTTTAAAAATTTCAAACGTTAATTTGAGGTTGGGCTGGGGCGGCAAGGTATGGTATTGCACGGGGCAGCAAAATTCCTAGGGCCGGCCTTGCTCTCTAGTGCCATACAATAATTCACGAGTTACAATATTATAGTAAAGGCAGCAATTTTACTCCTTATTCCCATCCTTATTGATAAGCAACATTTGACAAATTACAACATTATAGTAAAGGCAATAACATTACTCCAGACTTCCCTCCCTAGTGCTTTACATCATTTGACATGTTACAATATTATAGTAAAGTCAGCCATTTCACTCCAGAACTCCCATACTTAGTATTATACAGCAATTGAAAAGTAAAAAGATTCACGGTATCGACACGATTCAGTCTACCCTGATGTAAATGGGTACCTGACTTCTCACTTGAGTTAGGGAAGGAAAAGGCAGCGAGGAAAGGTACTGGTCACCCCCACCTCTCTATGCATGACCTAGTATAGTGAGATCTCTAACACTTCACTCCCCTACGGTATTATCTGCTATGGGACTACCTTTTGACTCTCCCACTGAAGCAAATGACTATTTATCGATTCAGACATTACCATCTAACCCGTACAGTCAGGTACTAAATACACGTAACTGGCTATGGAGCTCTAGACGGTAAAATGTTTTCAACACAAGGGTTACTTTCACAATTGCCTCCAGCTGGCAGAAAATAAATTCAATCTGTCTGCTCAACTATAACTCTATCAATACATTGGTCAGATAGTTCGTCATTCATTCAGTCCACCCATAAATCAATCCGTCTGTTACATCATTTTAAAAGTAGATCCTTGAAGTTCCCTGTCGTCTATCACTCAGTCAATCAAAAGGAGTACATCAGTCAATCCATCGGTGTGTCAGTCAATACATGAATCAGTACGTTAATAAATTGGACTTTTAATATATTTCTGGGCGAGGGGGCTGTTATAAAATATAAATAGTGACAAATAAAAGTGTATTAAACTATAAACAAGCTTAAAAAAAAACAATTTTTTCCACATTTTGTTTCTAATTTCGTTTTTTCATATTCGATACTTGCACACTACGATACATGTCCAGGAAACTCTTCTAAGTGCATTAAGGGAAATAACTCCAAGTGAATATTCACTGCTGAGCAAAAACTTACGAGTAACAGGAAATTACCAAAAAGATTATTGGAAAACGGTACCTTCTGATTCTGAACTACATTAATGTTAATGTAATTTGCTTTAAACTAAAGTGCCATATTACGCTGCACATAAAATCGACATGAATTTATTCTTGACAGTTCAAAGTCAACATTTATTTTCTAAAACACCGTGTTTTACTCAAACACAAATAAAAAGTGGCAACACTGGCGACTACAATACTTTTGTGCAGGGCTGAAAAGATTCCAGGTGTAAGTTTTAAAAATTTTTCCTATTTGTAAACAGATACGAGTAATATATTTCTATGTCATCTTCAAGTACAGTTCTCGCTGGCGTAGGTTACCATGACGGTTCATAATTCTTTCGGTCGCTGCTGTTTATCAATTTCATTGTTAAAGGACAGTTTTACTGGAGACCTCCATGTTGGATTTGTAATTTTAGTTTTAAAGCGACCTTAGTGTTTGTCGGGCGTTATGTTTGACAAGCTCGAAACTGTGTTGGCGATAGGTTCACTCTTTCTATCCTATGTAGTTTTGTATTTTTCATTTGACACATTCACCAAAATGGATACGGTTTGAAGAAAACTGAAATCGTTGTTTCTTCTCTTGTTCGCTGATCTTCTGAGGAAGTAGGCCTACGGGCAGCGCTGGCATAGCTGGTAGTCCTTTTGAGGACACGTCCTTTTCAGGACTTCGTTACGCTAGCAGATAGATAATGTAAGTCCATTTTAGGACCTAGTGTCTATCATCCCTAGTCAGTTTAGCAGTCCTGTTTCATGGTAGATGCTAGTAGTTCCTTTTCCGGTCTTATATTTCATCAACACAGCGCTTCGGTTAATAGAGTTCACGTATTGTTGAATGGCGAATTGCTCTCTGATATAATCATCGGACTTTAATCTAGATTGGCAGTAACGTGCCTTGCCCCTAGAAGGCAAAACCTTAAACAACAACAACATTATTTCAGTAAGTCCATATGTTATACCTAGCCTTCATAAAAGCGTGATAAATTGGATGAGGAATCTTGTGATTTGTTAAAATGAAATGATGAAAAATATCCCGTTCAACCTCTGATGGGTTATTATTAGGATTTATACTGTTTTTAATTCCAAATATGATCAACTACCGATATGGGAAAGTGGCATCACACCTGTCAAATCATTGTAAATAGGGCAAATCATAATTACCAATTATGAGTGTATGTATAAAAAAAAAAGCACACACACACACAAACACAAATGAAATAAAATCAAATTTTTTTTTTTTTTTTTTAAATTAATGAAGAAAAATATCCCGTTCAACCTCTAATGGGGTATATTAGGATATATATTGTTTTCAATTCCAAATAATATGAACAACTGCCGATATGAGAAAGTGGCATCTCATTTGTCAAATCATTGTTAATAGGGACAATCACAATTATGCTTATACGCTAAAATAAAATAAAAAAATCAAGAAGAAACTCTGAACAAGAATAATAAAGTGGAGGGATGTAAAGGCCTGGTGGTTCCAGTTATATAACTGACTTTAACAGATATTTAATTGACTTTCATCTGTTAAAAGTCATATGCATTGTAAGAATAGCATCAGACCTTTACATTCCTAGCCACTATATATTAACATTTGTTCGTGTTAAATATTGTTTGACTATATTATGCAGTTCACTAAGTCTATCTATTCTTAAAACCTCTTCTATATATATATATATATATTATAATAATTATATAATAAGCCAATAAATATATACAACAAATATCAAAAGACAGCATTACAGTGTACACAGATGGATCCAAGGGAGAGGATGGCAAATTGGGGATAGGAATATATATTCCAATATGGAAAATGGCAAAAGAATATAGCATCACCGAAAATACATTCATTGTCACTGCAGAGATGGTGGCAATACTAAAAGCACTAAAAATATTTCTAATAACCCTCCCAAAAAGCTAACAGTTTTAACTGACTCTCTTTCAACAATTCAAGCACTTAGAAACTTACGAGAATGTAGTAGACCTGATATAGCAGAGGAGATATTTATGGCTACTACATACTTATATTTCAGAGGATGTTCAGTCTTAATTGCTTGGATACCTTCACATGTTGGCATTGAAGGAAATGAAAAGGCAGATAAAGAAGCCAAGAAAGGTAGATCTGATAAAAATGTAATAAATGTAAAAAAAAAAAAAAAGGTAAAGGAACCCGTTACACGCCCATTGAGGCATATTGGGAATATGGTGTTAGGCCCATATTATCTTGACCGTCGGCACACGAGGGGTGATGTGGTCGGCATCACGCCGGCCGCCTTAACCTTCCCAGAGTTGCTCTGGTACCCATTTGGGGCTGGGTCGACCCAGGAGCCGTTTGTGGCCTAAAAAATTCCCGCCTCATCTGGGGATCGAACCATAGACCACTGCGCTAGGAAGCCAGTGCACTAACCACTATGCTACAATAATAAATGTAGGGATGAGTAAATCAGAGATTAAGAGCTTAATTAAAGATTTAATAACAGATGAATGGAAAGCAGAGTGGGATATGAATCTGAAAGGAAGACATGTATATAAGATTTTCAAGGCTCCAACAAGAAAATGTCAGATATCTAGGGAATTGAAAATTCCCAGTAATAAGAAACTTCTCAGACTACAGCTGGGAAAAGGCTATTTCAGAATAGAAGAAACTTACTGTGCAGGATGTCTTCAAGATAATAATATAGAACATTTCTTGTTAAAATGTAAGAGGTATGAACAAATGAGGTTCTTTTTCTTGGACATGCCAGAAACTCAGGAACAGTAATGCTTATTTGGAGATGAGAAAGGCATGTATAATAGCAATGTTATTATTTTAAATTCATATTTTGGCTACTTAAGTTGATATGATTTCAGTATCTGTACAGTATGACATTTAATACTAAGCAGTATGTGGGCCTGTGATAAGGAATTAAATCTATTTATAAATTTTAATTAAAATAGCCCCTTCAGTCATATCTGATATTGGGTATGTGCCCCTGAGGTGACAGCTTTTTAATAAAACTTGCTTAATGCAAGCATAATGGAGATAGAGGCTGTTACTGCAGTAACCAGGGCAATTATTGTGTCACACTCTCAGTCCATGCTTTTAAAGGTTCAAAATGGATGTCTCTTGCATGACTAGAAAATATTTATAGAGGCTTTGAGTCTTCAGAAGCTGATATGAATCTACTGTACAAGTCATTCAGATGTATGACATGGCAGTAAGAGTGCTGACAGACTACCTTCACATGTGCCTATTGCAGGAACACTGGTTCTGCACAAGGGAGAGATACTGAGGACAGTTAATGATCATCTATTAGAAAATAACACTGCAGTAGCTGAATCAACAAGGCTAAGATAGCTGGAATGTGGCACCAAATATAAGACTAAGTGGTATGACATATGACAGAAAGCATTCAACATGTATACAATGAGGATGCTACAGTGCAGTAAGAATTCATACACTTCAACTTTTGCTGAGGGAGACTTAGCACCAATGGGTTTACCTGGATTGCAATGATTTTTGATCCTGAATAACAATCACATAATTATCAGGAAATTGTTCTTATGTATTTGTTACTACATTTTGCTAACACATTTTAACTAAACATATAAGACATGCATTTCTTTGTTTATCTTTGCTCATTATTTTTATTATTACAGGTGTTTATTCATGTCACCTATGCAACACTCACTTCCTCCAACTTAATGTCCTGGATAAGCATATGAAAGCAGTACATAGAGATGGAGGCTGGGAGTTTGATAATAAATGCAGTGATCTTCAGAATGTGTTACCACAGGACAGTGGAAATAACATGAATGTAGCAGTGAATAAGATTGGAGATGTCACTTTTACGGATGTAGCAAGAGAAGATAGCATCAACCAGAGACTCACTGGTAATGAAGCATCAGTGAACCTCATCAACAGTCAGGAAAGGACTACTGAAATGTTTGACAACCTACACAGTAATACATCAGTTTGTAAAAATCAAGTCTGTAACATAAATTGTAGTAAACTATTTTCTGCCAGTAAGATAAATGTTCAACTTTGTGTGAGTGACAGAGCTGTTGCTACTTGCAGTGATTTACACATTCATTCTCACATGAAACTAAGGGAAAGGAAATCCTACAAGTGTGATAAGCGTGGTGTATTATTTACTGTGAAAGATAACATGCAGCAACATAACAGAATATATAAACAAGAGAAGCCTTGCAAGTGTGATGTTTGTGGAGCAGCATTTACTCGGAAAGATAACCTTTAAGTCATAAAACAATGCATAAAGGAGAGAAGCCTTTCAAGTGTGATGTCTGTGGTGCAGCATTTACTCTGAGCAGTAATCTAAAAAATCATAAAAGATTACATACAGGAGAGAAGCCTTACATGTGTGAAGTCTGTGGGGCAGCATTTACTATGAAAGATTACCTACAAAAACATAAAAGAATACATACAGGAAAGAAGCCTTACAAGTGTGATGTCTGTGATGCAGCATTTACTCAGACAAGCCCCCTACAAAGACATAAAAGAATACATACAGCAGAGAAGCCTTATAAGTGTGATGTCTGTGGTGCACCATTTACTCAGAGTGGTAATCTACAAAGACATAAAAGCATACATACAGGAAATAAGCCATACAATTGTGCTGTTTGTGGTGCAGCATTTACTGAGAGTGGTAGTCTACAAAGACATAAAAGTATACACACAGGAGAGAAGCCTTACAAGTGTGATGTCTGTGGAGCAGCATTTACTCGGAAAGATAACCTTCAAAGTCATAAAAGAATGCATTCAGGAGAGAAGCCTTACAAGTGTGATGTCTGTGGTGCAGCATTTACTCTGAGCAGTAATCTAGAAAATCATAACAGAATACATACAGGAGAGAAGCCTTACAAGTGTGATGTCTGTAATGCAGCATTCACTCAGACAATCCACCTACAAAGACATAAAAGAATACATACAAAAGAGAAGCCGTACGAGTGGGATGTTTGTGGAACAGCTTTTACTGAGAGTGGTAGTCTACAAAGACATAAAAGCATACATACCAGAAATAAGCTGTACAATTGTGCTGTTTGTGGTGCAGCATTTACTGAGAGTGGTAGCCTACAAAGACATAAAAATATACACACAGGAGAGAAGCCTTACAAGTGTGATGTCTGTGGAGCAGGATTTACTCGGAAAGATAACCTTCAAAGTCATAAAACAATGCATAAAGGAGAGAAGCCTTACAAGTATGATGTCTGTGGTGCAGCATTTACTCTGAGCAGTAATCTAAAAAGTCATAAAAGAATACATACAGGAGAGAAGCCTTACATGTGTGAAGTCTGTGGGGCAGCATTTACTATGAAAGATTACCTACAAAGTCATAAAAGAATACATACAGGAGAGAAGCCTTACAACTGTGATGTCTGTGGTGCATTATTTACTCATAGCAGTAATCTACAAAAACATAAAAGAATACATACAGGAGAGAAGCCTTACAACTGTGATGTCTGTGGTGCATTATTTACTCATAGCAGTAATCTACAAAAACATAAAAGAATACATACAGGAAAGAAGCCTTACAAGTGTGATGTCTGTGGTGCACCATTTACTCAGAGTAGTAGTCTACGAAGACATAAAAGCATACATACAGGAAATAAGCCGTACAATTGTGCTGTTTGTGGTGCAGCATTTACTGAGAGTGGTAGTCTACAAAGACATAAAAGTATACACACAGGAGAGAAGCCTCACAAGTGTGATGTCTGTGGAGCAGCATTTACTCGGAAAGATAACCTTCAAAGTCATAAAAGAATGCATTCAGGAGAGAAGCCTTACATGTGTGATGTTTGAGATGCTGCATTTACTCAGAGAAGTAACCTACAAAGACATAAAAGCATACATACAGGAAATAAGCCTTACAAGTGTGATGTCTGTGGAGCATCATTTACTCAGAGAGGTAACCTACAAAGACATAAAAGAATACATACAGGAAAAAAGCCATACAAGTGTGATGTATGTGGTGCAGCATTTACCGAGAGTGGTACAAAGACATAAAAAGTATTCATAGTGTAGTGTGAGTGATAGTGCTGCCGCTGCTTGTAGTGATTTAATCATTCAGTCTCACAAGATAATAGAGAAAGACAAATCCTACAATTGTGATATTTATGGTGTATCATTTTTTTGAGAAAGATAACCTACAGCAACATAAAAGAATACATACAGGAGAGAATCCTTACTGGCTTGATGTTTGTGATGAAGAATTTATTAAGTGTCTTCTTGTTGTTTGGTCCTTGATGCTGACTGACAAAGCAATTAGTGACCAACAATCCTGGTGGTGCCTTGTGGGGCAGCAATAAACTTTCTCTACTTTGCTTGTTCAACAGCCCACCTTCATTTGGTGCCCCAGCCCTGGTTCATGCTCAGCATTTCAGCCTCCACAGTTCTCCATTAGGTGGCTTAGGTGAAAGATAACTACAGCGACATAACCGAATAGATGCAGCAGAAAAGTTGTAATGTTTGTGGTGTAGCACGTAGGTTGAGAAGTCAACTACAAGTACCTAACAGAGTACACTTAAAAGTAAAGCCTTACAAGTATGATGTTTGTGGTGCAGCATTTACTCAGAAAGTTAACCTACAAAAACATGGAAGAATACATACAGGAGAGATACCTTACAAGTGTGATGTTTGTGGTGCAGCATTTACTGAGACAAGTAACTTACAAAAATATAAGAGAAATACATACAGGTAGTAAGCCTTACATGTGTGATGTCTGTGGGGCAGCATTTACTCAAAAAGGTTGCTTACAAAATTATATAAGAACACAAACAGGAGAGAGCATTTGTGATGCAGCATTTACTGTGAATGGTAGTCTACGATATCATAAATGAATGCATACTGGATAGAAGCCTTTGTGATATTTGTAGTGCAGAATTTACTCTGAGTGATAGCCTACAATTACATGAAAGAATACAGATGAAGAGCTTTACACAAGTGCAATGTTTGTGGTGCAGCATTTACTTTGAGACATAGCCTAAATATGCATAAAATAATACATGTAGTAGAGAAGACTTACAAGTGTGATGTTTGTGGTGCAGCATTTACTCACAGCTGTTTGTGCCTTCTAAAACGTCACTACTTTAGTTGCATGCCCTTTCTTTTGATCTGAAGGCAAACAATCTTTTTAAACCAGTGAAAACAGCATCATTTACTTTGGTGGGAAATATCAGCTAAATTTGGCTAGAAAATCATGAAATTTAAGCCAGTATCAATGCATTCCTGATAAGCTCAAGACTAAAATAATTTCCTAGAAATTAATATCAGGCAAAATAATATCTTTAGGCTTATTTTCATTGTTTTATTATATTATTTTGTTTTGTAGCAGCTGGTACAAATCATCATCATTAGAGGAAAATATTACCAAGGGTGACACATGTACTAATTAAATATCTTAAAATCTATGGAGCAAGACAGTTAAATTTTTTTTTTTTTTAATATTGAAGAGAAATTAAAGATGTTCTTGACCTAATTTCATCTTAGCAGCCTAAATGTAGGTTAGTCAGTTTCATAGATAAGGGATAACAAAAACAGAAACATGATGGAGCAGAAAGAAAATGGACCAGAAGAATTACATATGGATGGATGCATGTGGAAATGAAAGAGTTTGTGGGAGATGATGGACAAGAAGGATTACATATGGATGGATGCATGTTGAAATGACAGAGTTTGTGGGAGAGGATGGACCAGAAGGATTACATATGGATGGATGCACGTGGAAATGAAAGAGTTTGTGGGAGACGATGGACAAACGATAGGGGCATCATTGGTAAGTATTAACGTTTTATGTAGTTTTTTTGTGTGGGTTTCTCAGTGACTACAAGAGGAAGTGCTTATTAACACGGCATAATAATTGTATACCAGAAGATGAAGTATGGCTTAAAATTTGGGGTGATCATGGAAAAAGAAGTTTGAAAATTACAGTGCATGTAGTGAATTTAGAGAAATGAATGAACAAACTTTATTTTTAAAGGGTTTAGAATTGGCACGCAGGCCCGTCTAACATTCTGCCCTTCCTTTCATCTTCCATACTGATTTCCATTTATTCTCACATGTATCTTAAATATTACTTAAATAATAAAGCAACAAAATAAAATACAATAAAATAAAATCCCAACATTGTAACAGTACAATAACAGTTACACATATTTACAGTACCTTATCATAATTAATACTAAACAGGACAAAATTATCTTTAAAACCTACATATGATGTTATATAATTATTTAGGAACATAACTAAATTAGGGTGGCATATAATCTGCACTCATGATGTATTTGAAAAGCCTGTGATTGAATGAATATGGACTAAGCATGTTTTTTAGGTTGTGTGGAAGATTATTCCACAGATAAGCAGCAGAAAAAGTTAAACTTTTCTTGAATAAGTTGAGCCTAGGCTTGGGCATGTGTAATTTGTTTAAGCGTTGGCTGCGTCTTCCATTGTATTTGAAAATAGGCCACAGATACGTTGGAGCATTTTGTGATAGAATTTTGTGAATAAATTTGGCTTTGTTGAAGAGAAAACACTTTCTTGGTGGTAATATGTTAAGATATGTATATGGGTTTACACACTGTGTGAGGTTTTCGTCTGAAACTAGGCGCACTGCACGTTTTTGTAATGAATATAGTCTGTTAGTGTTGAAAATGGCGCAGCCATCCCAAATTGTGGAACACTAGTCTAGATGTGTTTGTATTTGGGATGTATAGAACATTTTTCATGTCTCCTCATCTAGGAAATGTTTGATTTTAGCTAACTGGTAAACTTGTTGTGCCGTTTGTTTGGTCAGTGCTTGTACATGCGAATTCCAACTTAAATGTTGGTCAATTATGAGTCCTAGTGTTTTATTTTCATTTACATTTTCAATTAAAGAGGTTCCAGTGTAGAGCTGAAGTGTTGTTTTCAGTGAGTTTTGTAATTTTTGTCTAGTTGATATTATCATACATTTTTGTTTTAATATACTACTCGACAAAAGTCAAGGGCCACCCTATTATTTTCAATACATTTTTATATAAGCGCATAGAATGATTAAATGAAGGAAGTTTTTAGTAAAAATGGGCGCAATATCTTCCTCTGACAGTCCTCTATGCACGTTAAGCATAAAAACAACTCACCGACAACCATGATGATCACGTGCAATTTGGTTTGCTGACCATAAATTCACATTTTTAATCTGTTTTTTCAAACTTCCATACAACCAAACAGGTGAAGTAATTGTGCTGATTGACATTCCACGTGCAATGGCGACTTTTCGTGAACAGAGTTCACTCTTAATTTGTTTTAACATCAGCAGACTTAGGGTAGTTTCATCACTTACAAACACCATGCCACCGAGAAGAAGTCTTGACACCTTACAAAGAATGAGGGCTATAGCGTGGGTTGAAAGTGGTTTATCTGTCTGTGAGGTTGCTAGACGGCTTACAGTGTCACACTCTACTATCCAAAGAATTTTGGAGAGATTTCAGGCCACAGGAAGTGTGGAGGATCGCCACCAGCCAGGTCGCCCTAGATGCACCAATAGACATGATGACCGATACCTCTTGTTGTCAGCCCTGCACCATCGAACAGTGACTTGTTGCACTCTAAGATGTCAGCTGAGACAAACTGTAAACTTTAATGTCAGGCAAAGCACCATTCGCAGACGTTTACATGAATTTGGACTGGCTGCTCGACATCCTGCAGTTAGAATCCCTCTTACTCCTGCTCATCACAGAGCCCGTGTTCCTTGGTGTCGCGAGCACATCCGATGGACAAGGCAACAGTGGAGTCAAGTTCTCTTCACTGATGAATCTCGCTTTACTGTGTCATTCAATGATGGCAGAATTCGAGTTTGGAGACCACCAGGAGAGCGATTTACCGATGACACAATTCGAGAGGTGGATCGTTATGGTAGGGATTCTGTCATGGTCTGGGGAGGCTTCTTCAGACACGGCAGAACCCCACTCTACATCATCCAAGGCAACTTGACCGGCCCAAGATACCAGAACAAAATCTTGAGACCAATTGTTCAGCCTGCTCTGGAGGCCATAGGTGGTAATGCCATCCTCCAAGATGATAACGCTCGACCCCATCGAACTCGTATGGTGAATGAGCTTATTCAGCAACATGGGATCACCAGGATGGCGTGGCCAGCTCATTCACCTGACCTTTCTCCGATTGAGCACCTCTGGGATGTCCTTGGTCGAAGATTGTCAACAAATCACCCCTGCCAATGGATGTTGCACAGCTGACTGCATTTCTGCTTCAGGAATGGCAAGCTGTTCCTCGGGATACTCTTCGGACCCTTGTGGACTCGATGCCTCTACGCTGTCTTGAATGCCTTGCTGCAAACGTTGGTCATACCCGATTTTGAAATGTCTATTTGTCAAATATCTATTGTGTGACTTTTGAAAAGGTGGGTGACACACTTCACAGCTTCATTGCGTTTGAATGTGTGTTTCCATTTCTTTACGTGACATGTCAATTTGGTATTCAGTAAATGCCGTTTTGACCGATACCAATTACGTTTATATCAGATTTGTTTTATGGTTTCAACCAAGGTTTTTCTAAGCGGGCCTTGACTTTTGACGAGTAGTATATTTATTTGCATGCAGTTTTCATTGCTCCACTTAATAAGATTGTATTGCTTTGTAATAATATTTCTAGCGTGTTGCAACTTTTATCACTAGTATAAATGGTACAGTCATCGGCAAATAGGTCACAGGATGAGTGCTTGATGTGTAGTGGAAGGTCATTTATGTAAATGGAAAAAAGTAGAGGGCCGAGGATAGAACCCTGAGGAACACCGGTGTCAATAATAGTTGGGTTTGACAAGGAGTATTGTACCACACTACTTGCTGTCTGTCAGACAGGAATGATTTAAGTAATGTCACTAGTTTAAAGTTAACTTTCATTGTTTCTAATTTTCTTATTAAAACAGCGTGATCTAACATATCAAATGCTTTCCTAAAGTCTACAAAGATTGCTCCACATATGTTATCGTTATTGATGTTTAGGTGCAAGTTGTCTATCATCTTAGTTAGAGATGTGTGGCATGAATGCTTTTGTCTAAACCCTGATTGACTGTCAGTTAGCAAGTCATTACTAACTAGGTACTGTAGTGTTGCTTTGTGTATGTGTTTTTCTAGTGGTTTAGAAAGCGATGATAAAAGAGAAATTCGTCTATAGTTACCAAGGTTACTTTTATCTGACGAGCCAGGTTTGAAGAGAGGATATACTTTGGCAATTTTAAAGGCCGAAGGAAAATAACTTTTAGCGATACATTGATTATATATAAAAGTTAGTGAATCACTAATAGCTGGTGCGGCGTAATGCAGTATTCGATTACTAATACCGTCAAGCCCTGATGAGCTATTATCTTTAAGGCCAATAAGATAGCTATACACTTCATTAACTGTCATAAAAGGAATGTCAGATGGAACTGAGTTTGAACATTTGTTCTCACAGAATGCTGAAAGTTTGTCTAAGTCACTAGAGGAAGGTGGTATTGTGGATTTCAGACTGTTTATTTCTGCTTGAAAGTGATTGCTGAAGTCTGTGCAAGTAAATGAAGTGTTGGAAGAGAATGAGTCTGGTGCATTACGTTTTTTCGCTAAGGTGTTAATTGCCTTCCATATTTCCTTACTATTTGATTTGTTCTGAACCATATTTCTAAAATGATTTTTCTTTTCTTTGCGAATTAAATATTGAACCTTGTTCCTGTATACCCTGTATGTGTTGAGGTCCTTATTTTTGTGCACTTGATCTCTCTGCCTCATAGCCTCCAACACTTCCTGCGTGATCCAAGGAGATTTTAATTGTTGTTTGACGCGAATTTCCTTAGCTGCTACGTGCGTGTCAAAAACATTATCAAAAATTGTTGTCCAGTATGCAGTGGCATCATCCGGATCAGGAAGTTGGTAAACACGGGCGAGAGGTGCAGTTAGCAAGTCATTTAAAAATAATTCCCGACTGAAATGTTTGAAACTTCTAAATTTAATACTTACATGTTTATTTTTGGGAACTTTACATTTATTCTTTGACCATGATACAGCATACTGGATAGTGGTCACTCATTGCAATATTAGGGACAGAGCATTCAATGATGTTTTCTGGGCAAGTTATGTAGATGTGGTCGATTAGTATGGATGATGCTTGTGTTACTCTTGTAGGCTGGTTAACTATTTGTTTTAAGTTGTACGATAATATTATATTTTTCCATGTTAGATTTGAATTGTGTATATCAATGTTGAAATCAACAAGAAGAACAACCTCCTTGACTGTGGCAAATACATTGTCAATCATTATGGTGAAATCTTCGTACCATATAGGTCCTGCACTAGGATTTCGATAAAGATATCCCACCAGAAATGGGCCCTGATTTGGTAGCTTTATTTCCAACCATACACATTCTATCTCTGCTGTCTCTAAGTCATTTCTGCGGCGAAAATTAAGGGAAGTGGAAATATAAACTGTTATACCTGTCTCTTGTTTTTTGCTTGCGTCTCGCCAAATAGTTTTAAAACCATTTAACGCAATGTCATCGTCTGTTATTCTGTCTTTTAGGCGACTTTCTGAAAGTCCAAAAATGTGAAAATTTTTACTTAGAATGTGTGTAAGTTCAGGGAGTTTACCTAGAAGATGGTAAATATTCAGATGACCAAGTCATAGACCATCCTTATGAAGCAACGGTACATAATTACCAGCCATGTTTGTATAGTAAAAAGAAATATATATAAAAAAAAAATTACAAGTTAAAAAAGCAGTTATGCACACAGAAAAAGCGGAAAATATTTTTACAAATTAATACCACCAAGGAAGTGGAATTTAAGGAACGAGAAATTGCAGGAAATACAATATTAAAATAATTAATACAACTAATAAAAACAATTTCAACTGAGTATATGAAAATTGTCACAAAACATTCAGGCATACAACATATCACACCAGAACTGCTCAACACAACAAAGTGAAGTTAAACGAGAGATGGAAGAAATTAATAATTGTCACAAGTCAGACAAGTATACAACACTTCACACCTTAACACCGTTAATTCTAAAAAATTGAAGCTACGCGTGATAATAAGAAATTTAAATTGTAACGAAATAAGTAATCAAAGAAAAATTTTATAGGATATTAACCGGTAAACTAGTAAAAGTTCTGATTATTACCATTGTATTAAAATATCAACAAATGTTCAAAAGGAGTGAAGGCTTGAGTCACAGAGATTTAGTGAGGCAAAGTGTTTTTTTGTCAATAACTGATGTCTCTGCCGGGCATATAATAGGGGTGACGTTGGGCAGACATCATTAATGCTTGTCTAAGTGATGCTGGGCTGAATTGCATCAGATAGACAAGTTCAGGGTTCCACTGAGGACGATGATGAGAACTAGGGGAGGAAGTATTGGAACACTGTTGGTAGAGGTATCTGAGTGGGGCTGCCTTGTGACTAATGGGGGAAACATGGTATCATAAGATTCAGCTTCCTGATTGAAAGTGGTGTTGTGATAGCAGAAAGGCTGTCTGCTTGCAATAGGTGTGCTTCTTTGAGGGCAGGTAGGGTGTGTGATGTATTGTGATTATAGGTTGACGTCTCAGTAGATTTTTTAGCATTCTCTATGTGAGTTGAGCTGTCTTGTTGTGTCCTTTCTAGATATTTTATGTTTTTGGCCAGGATGCTGCTTCCCAGTGTGGATGTGTGAATTTTATCTCTGTAGAGTCGTTTATTAGGTGCTCCTGAGTTAGATGTAAAGAATGGAGTATTGTTGATGAAACCAAGGCCGTTTGTTTACAATAGTTCTGTTGTTTTGTGTTGTAAGTGTCCGCTATGCGGCGTTGAAACCCATAGCATGGTGGTATGATTGATGAAATAAAGATGGAGGTTTTGGGAAATTTTTGTTTAACTGTAGTCACCAATCCTGAGGGGCTTAGGCTCTGCTCATTCATGATATCATTAATTCCTATGTGTAGTGTTGTTTTTGTTATCTTGTGATTAATATCGAACTTATTAATTATGTCCAGTAGTCTTTTAATACCAGCCCCCGGCACTGTCATAACTGAAATGATGTCTTCTCTTGTAGTGGACATTTTTTCACAATAAATACCTTTCAAGAGGGAGTCACCAATTATAATATGTGTAATGTCACTACGTATTTGTTCACTTTGTTTTCGATTAGATTTATGTTGCTGCCATTTGTGGTGTTCTTTTTGTGGACTGCCATGATGGGTCTGAGATTTGTGAATTGGGTTTTCGGGCACTGGAACATTGTCTGGTAGGGATGCTGAAGAACTTGAAATCTGTTGGTAATTTTGACTCCAATAGGATATGTTGTGTTTGTGAGTGTCTCTTCATGTTTTGTGTGTACAGTTTGGTGGTGACCTTTTTGCTGATTTGGCATATGTTTATTTATGGATTCTTCGAAATCTTCTACCATTGTTTGAGGATGATCTGGTTGTCTTATCTTATAGAGTGAGAAGTCTTTCTGCAGTTTTTTGATGATGTCCTTCATACTAGAATTTTCTTCCCTAAGAGATACTATCTCACTTTTAAGAAGTTCGTTTCTGGCCTTGAGTGATGTCTGTATACTAGACATGAGATCACCAATTAAACTTCGTAAAGTGTCCTCCATATTTTGCATTAGCTCCTGGCAGCATGGCACAGGTAACTTCGTGGTGCCTTCTTTTTGTTTGTTGCTCAAGAGATACAGTTTCAGCTTTTCGTATATGTCATGGTCCATGGGGTATTTGATGGCCTACATTGGTTTACAAATTGTAGGAGTGTCTGTTATTTTATCGAATACTGCAGAAGGTAGAATGTCTGATTCTGTGTGAAAAATTGGGTTGCAGATGGTGTTTAGGATTTCGTTGGTGATACAAAAGGAGGCAATCTGATCATCAGAAGTGGTACCCCGTCGATCAAGTGTTTTGGCCCCTTATTCTTGTTTACACTCTAAGGGGGGTGGGTCCACCTGGATCATGACTCCCAAGTGTCTCAGCCTCCTGTTGTCTTGTGTAGAAAATAAACCCATTCCACCTTGGTCGCAGCTTTAAAATCCAAATGTATGTACTGTTATTTAGACAAACTATATCAGGAAGTTAATTAGCCTTATATGTTGTATGTACCATTGTTTAGACAAAATATATCAGCCAGTTAATTAGCCTTATTTGTCGTATGTACCATTGTTTAGACAAAATATATCAGCCAGTTAATTATCCTTATATGTTGTATGTACTGTTCTTTAGACAAACTATATCAGACAGTTTTTTAAGCCTTATATGTTGTATGTACCATTGTTTAGACAAAATATATCAGCCAGTTAATTATCCTTATATGTTGTATGTACTGTTCTTTAGACAAACTATATCAGACAGTTTTTTAAGCCTTATATGTTGTATGTACCATTATTTAGACAAACTATATCAGACAGTTAATTAACCTTATATGTTGTATTTGCCATTGTTTAGACAAACTATATCAGACAGTTTCTTCTTCTTCTTCTTGCGATCGCATCTTTGATGATTACACCGTCAGACGAGTTCTCATGATGAATTCGACTGTTGTTTGAAGTTCCTCTTTAACTCCATATAGCTTTGAGTTTAGTGTTGAGTCATTGGGCCAGTATATCTTTCTTAAACTGGTCATACAGAGGACAGTCCTGTAGAACATGCTCAGCAGTTTGTTCGTTTAATCCACATGTGCACAGTGGTGAAGCAGACAATCGTAGCTTGTGCATGTGTTTATTCAGTTTGTTATGCCCTGTCCTGAGTCGAAAAATAGTTATCTGTCCCTGCCGGTCGAGAGTGTGATAGTCGTCTTTGGGTTGGTTCTGTTCTCTTCTGATAGTCTGGATAGCTCTCTTTTTCTCAAAGTATGTGACTTCATTATCTTCTTGTTCACATTCTCCTCCCTTTTTTGCAAGTTTATCTGCCTTTTCATTTCCGGGTACACCACAATGAGATGGTACCCACTGAAGTATGGTTCTCTTTTTGGCAGCTACCTTGTTTAGTTCATTTCTCAGATGCGGGAGTTTACCACCCTTGAGAGCTTGCAGGACAGACAGTGCATCTGTGAGGATGACTACCTGGTGGCAGTCAGAGTTGTTGTTATAAATCATATTTGCAGCTTGCTCTAGAGCTTGAACCTCAGCTGTATAGTTGGAACAGAATTTACCAGTGGGAATGTGCCTAGTCTCATAGTGGTTGTCAGGATATGAGATAAAGATACCGGCACCTCCATTCCTAACAGCATTAGTTGCTGATCCATCTGTATAGGCATGTATCCATGATTGATCGGGATAGCTTTCTTGGATCATACTCAATGTAGCAGTTCGTTTTTGCAGATCATTATAATCACATCCACTTGTGAGACCACTGACTGATGTATTAATTTGGAGGGCACTGCTGGCCTGCTCCCATGGTACAGGGTATAGGGTGGGCTTCAGTGGTGTTGTCTTCATGGATAGGTCTTCTTGATGCTGTCTTATAAGTCTTTTCCCCGATGCACAAAGCTGCTACGCTTTAGACGTCCCAATGCCAGATCATCTAGTCTTGCCTTCATTGGGTGCATTGGCATACTGTTGTACTTTTCCATCTGGATCATGGTTTTTGTGTCTCTTCTATGGGACAATGTCTGTAATCCAGTAACCTTCTGCATCTCTGTTATTGGTGTAGTTTTCATGGCTCCTGTAATGAGCCTGAGAGCTTGATTTTGCACCTTGTCCAAAGACTGCAGATGTGAGTTAGCAGCTGATGACCATGCTGCTGAGCTAAACTCTAAGTGTGGTCTTATTACTCCATTATAAATCTTCTTTAGATTTTGTTCATTTGCTCCCCAGTTGGTACCTGCTAATTTTCTGAGTATGCCTAGTCGTCTTCGGGCCTTTCCTTCTGCATTTTCAATATGCTTATTCCATGTAAGCCTTTGGTCAAATGTCACCCCAAGATGGGTGGGGTAGCTTTCTTCCTTGATCACGGTTGTCCCTAGGTGTATGTTAGCTGATTTGTCCTTGGGGGCGAGGGAGAACAGTGTTGTGGAGGTTTTGTCTGTGTTTATTGTGATAAGCCATTTCTCTGCCCATGACACTAGCATGTCTGCTGCCCGCTGCATTCTATAATTTGCTGTGGTGACATTTTCATCAGCGCACCAGAGTACTAGGTCATCTGCATATAAGGCAGCTTTAACTCCTGCAGGGAGATCTTTCACCAGGTCATTGATGTAAACAAGGAAGAGTGTTGGGGAAATTACTCCTCCTTGAGGTACCCCCTGATGGAGCAACACTTTTCTGCTCTGCAGACCGTCAAGAGTGACTCTAGTTCTCCTGTTATGCAAGTATGACTGGATCCATTTCATCATGTTGCCTTGGATTCCACTTCTCCTAAGTTTTGCAATGAGGCCATCTTTCCACACCTTGTCAAAGGCCTGCTTGAAGTCGACCCAGATCGTTAGGACCTTTTTCTTCGCCTGGAAGGCATCTTCTATTGCTTGAGACAAGTAAGTAACTTGGTCTTCTATACTGTAGCATTCTCTAAATCCAGCTTGTTCCGGCACCAGGATCTGCTCAGACTCTAAATACCATTTCAATCTGTGGTTGACTATTCGCTCCATAGTCTTCTCAACACAGCTTGTGAGACTGATTGGCTGGTAACTTGCAGCCTCGGTCTTACATTTCCCTTTCTTTAGTATGGGTATTGTGATGGCTTCTCTCCATACTTGGGGTACCGTTCCTTTCAACCAGCTGTGGTTGAATATCTCAAGCAGTTTTGTCTTTGCTGCTGAGCTCAGATTTACTAGCATTTCGTTGCTGATTTTGTTGGGGCCGGGTGACTTTTGAAACTTAAGCTTGGAAATAGCCTTCTGTAGTTCTCCTAGTGTGATGGGTTCCCTCATTGGGGCAGGAGTATCTGTCTGTCCCATGGTTGCCAGTATTTCTTTTCTTATCTCTCTCTGATGATCTATGTTAATGGGTAAGTTGCTTTCTGAACTGCATCTTCTAGCAAACAAGTCTGCAGTTTGTTTTCCTCTGAAAAGTTTGCCACCTTCATCCAATGTGATAGTCTGCCTAGGTGAGGAACGCTCTTCATTTAGAGACTTGACTAATCTCCAAAGTTTCCTGCCGTCTTTCTCAAGGTTCAGCGATGCCGTTTTAGTTCTCCAGCTTTTCCGTTTTTCTTCTAGCTTTGTTCTCTGAAACTCTGCTACAGCCTTTTTCCATTTGTTGTGAGTTTCAAGTGAAGGCTGAGACTCTGCGTCCTTTCTAGCCCTGTTCATAGCTTCCTGACGTTCTTGGAGTGTGCTGGACCAGTATGGTATGTAGTTACGCCGGCATCCTTTGGGAATGGTTTCTTTTCCAGCTTGTAGTATACATCTGTTGAAGTCTTTTACCACTTCATTAATGTCTCTGTTCTGTACCTTGAGGGTAGACAGCAGCGTGTTCACCTGATGCCTGAATAAACCCCAGTTGGCTTTTTTGTAGTTCCATCTTGTAATGGCTGGGCCTGTACTGAGAGTTGCACTCTGGACAGTAAGAAAGATTGGGCGATGGTCGCTTCCCCCTAGTTGGTCTCCTACTTCTCTACTAATAGATCCAGCTATATCTGGTGTGGAGAAGGCAAGATCTGGTGTTGAAGTTGTGTGCCATCCTCTGGAGTAGAAGGTAGGAGTATCTGTGGCATTATTGACTAGGATTAGGGAGTGATCATCTTGCCAAGTTTCAACCTCTTCACCTCTGTGATCCAGATGGTTATAGCCCCAGCTCTGGGAGTGGCTATTAAAGTCTCCAACTGCTATAAAGTTGGTGGCTGGTACCTGTATAGAGCTGAGACTCAGGGGTTTGTTGTTCGGACAGTAATAGTTCAGAAGTTCTATTTCCATCTTGTCTACCTTTATCTGCAACAGCTGATATTCTGCTCCATCCATGTAGGTTTTCCTTTCGTGTGCAGGAATGTTATTCCTTACAAGAGTAAGTACTCCTCCTTTTCATCTATCTTTTCTGTCGGATCTGAAGCATTGATATCCCCTTATTTTAAAGGTTTGATCTGCTTTCAAGTGAGTCTCTTGGATACAGCAAACACTGACTTGCTTCTCATACAAGATGTTTTCCAGCTCTGTCTTTTTGCTGTATCCAGCCTGCTTGCTGTTCACTCCCTCTGCATTCCAGTGCATCATGACAAGTGGCACTCTGGGTTTCTCTTTTTCTGTTTTGTTTTGGTCAGTAGTTCTCCTCCGCCGTCTGCTGACTCCACAAGACGGTCTAGAGGGTCCTCCAGTAGCTGAGGGTGGGCTCTGTCGAGGCTCAGAGCCCGGCACTGCACTTGCCTGGTGGAGCTCCACAGGGCGAGCACCAGTACGAGATTTATTTGACGGTGTACTCTCCATAGAAAAAAAAAGCGAGTTGCGTGATACTGTGGTTTCCGGTGTGCCTTCTGGCCCAGTATCTACGACTTTAGCACCTGTTCAACGGGAGAGTGGGCTCATCCCTAATCTGTTTATGTTCCCAGTAGTAGACTATTCGCAAGCAGCCTGGGGGTGTCACTGCTCTGCGCGGACCTTGTTTACCGAGGCGGCGTCCGAGCTCGTATGGTGAAAATATGATTGCGTTATCTTCAAAATAGCCCTGTCTTTCCCATGGCTTTTCTGCCATCCTGCAACTTTGAGTTAGGGAGTTCTGAGCTCCAGTCTCTTTCCCAGGCATTTTATCCTGGCCTGGCACGCATACAGAGGACCCCACTTCTGGTTCTAAGTTAGCAGTTGGGGATAGGTGGGGTGGCACACTGTGCATTCCCCATCATCCAGGGGGGCTCTCCAACTATGCAGAGCTTGCACAATGCTGTGCTCTGGTTCTGGGCTCTCCCAAGGAATCCTCACGTCCTGCACAAAGCCACTTCCAGATACCCACCACCTGCCAACCCTCCATTGTAGAAATCTCCTGCATGCGGCCATCCAGTCAAGAGCCAGTATTAAGTCTGGTGCCCAAGTGATCCCCCCAAGCTCAGTGTGCAATGCTGGGTTTTCATCATGCTGCAACACAGGGGGGATTGTGATGCTCAGCCATCTCTCTCAACTTTGCACCGATAAGTGACATCGGGGACTTAACTGTGCCTCAGTACTGGGAGGCCCCGTTTCCGGGTACACCACACACAGCCAATTGAGGCAACGGTCGCCGTGGGCGTATCAGACAGTTAATTAACCTTATATGTTGTGTGTACCATTGTTTAGACAAACTATATCGGACAGGCCATTGACCTTATATGTTGTGTGTACCATTGTTTAGACAAACTATATAGGACAGGCCATTGACCTTTTATGTCACCACTGTCCTGGTCACCCCCTATGGAGGATGCAACCACTACTACAGGAAGGTTACACTAAACATTCACAATCTCTTACTGTGATGGTATATGTAGCTATAAGTTTGACATAATGATGTTGCCAGCCTCATGATAAGTCTTATAATAGTGCCTTGTACAACATCCTGAGGGAGCAATATTCCCACTCTTTTTGTGTGTCTTATAATAGACCCCAGAAACTACAAGATGTCTTATAATAATAATAATAGTTGCTCATAGCAAGTGAAGGTGGCGACAGCTTCAGACTCGAGTTGTGACACATCTGTGCAGTGATCTCATGTGGCTGATTAGTCCTATTTTGGCTCTACACCCTGCCACATACAGGGAAAACATGGTTAAAGTCGATAATAGTGTTGCTGTGCATTCTGACCTTTCTTACAGCATGCTTGCCTTCTGCCTTATCAGCTAAATTCTGTTCTGCACTGCGAGCACCTTGAGTAACGTTTATCCACCAGCTGAGCAATCCTGTGCAATAGTCTCCCAGTAGGAGACATCAATTTTGCAGCTGCTCAGCGATGCCTTCAGTGTGTCTTTGAAGTGTTTCTTTTGTCCCTGTACTGTTCACTTACCCATGGAGAGTTTGATGTACATCAACTGCTTTGGGAAGCATTTTTCGTTCATGCAAACAACATGTCCGGCCCATCTAATTTGAGCCCTATGCAGCAATGTGTAGATGCTTGAGATATGTGCTCTGTTAAGGACCTCAGAATTAGCTAATCTGTCATGCCACTTGATCCTGAGAATCCTGCGAGACAGCTCATGTGGAAATGATTAAGCTTCTTGGCATGTCTGCTACACACTGTCCATGTTTCACAGGCATACAGGAGGGTAGTGAGCACTATTGCATGATATACTTTTATCTTAGTGGCGGCACTAATTCCTTGTTGATCCCAGATGTGATAAACGAGCGCAAAGGCCTTTTTGCTCCATCTTTTCCTACATTTTTCATATTGTATTTTCTCCGACATTTGCTCTTTTATCCCATATTTGCGACCCACATTTGCTATTTCATCGTTGTGATTACTCGCGACCGGTATCTAGAGAACCACATTTGTTCTTTCATCGGGGGAAATAAAGTCCTTTGATTGAGTCCACATGCCTGACATTATCGTTTGAAGCCCACATTGCATCGTGATAAATCTGGTAAAAACACACCTGGTCATCCGAATCAAACATCTGGGCATGCTGTAATTTCTGTGACACCACATTGGACGCCCAGATTGGCCAGAGGAAAACGTCTCATGCTGTAATGGTGTTATCTTTGGTCGGCCGCGGTTCAGACAAACGTTGGTTTACCACATTGGACGCCCACCTTGGCCAGGTGAACAATAAACAATCAGAGGTCAAACTACACCCACGTTTGGACTGACAGGGGACAAGAGCGATCCTGTGAATGAGTGACCAGAGGGGCCATTAAGGATTGGTTGGTATGGGCGGCGCTGTACAAGAAACTCATATTGGACTGGCAGAAATATAATCTACTGCGTAGCTTGCAAGAGGAAGGAGTCCAGTTTTTTTACCTTGTGAGGAAGAGATTAAACCCAAAAACGCATAGCCCAATACACGTGTTTATTCAGAGTGGATGATAATTCAGTTCTGTGATTAATTGTGTTCTTAAAGGATTTTGCGAAGGGAAAAGAAGGTTAGTAGATCTTATACTTATTAATACATTTTCTTATTTTTGTTTATTTTAACCTCACAGCTAAAATGTGCGAAAGATAAAGTTTCAAATAATTCTTGGCATAACTGATTAATAAAATCAGAAGATTTTCCTAGAAGATGATAGGATGATAGGAGGTAATTAATAGTTCATATTTCACCTTTATCATCATCATCACAGTCTCCCATGCGCACACACTCTCATGCACAAGATATTTAACCTCAATAGAATTGAACTCAGAGAGAGAGATGATTAATGAGCAGTAGTTTAAATGAAAGTCAACCAGTGATGTTAAATGTGAAAAACTTACGAAGACTTTTGTGTGTCTTCAGTTCATCAGAAGTCTGAGTCTACACACAACGTGTCTGACGTCTAACCAGAAATAAGTTATCAAAAACGGACATTTGGCTAGCAGAATTCGCCATAGGACATCTTTCATTCCTCAATTAAAAAGGAATATTGTCTCACCCACAAGTCAGAAGGTGGACGCAGCATTTTTCGTCACCATATACTGCTTGCTCACAAGTTCAATACAGAGTTATCACAAGTTCAATACAGAGTCATCATAAATTCAAATCACTCAAAAGATCATTATTATCTGAAGTCAAGCAAACGAGCTCAAAAGAGGAATCGCATACTTATAGCAAGTGCAACACCCTCTTAAGCGCATTCTATGAAGCAGACTATATATATATTTTATGAATCACGACTACATATGCAAGGTTATGAGTCTACATATCACTACCGATTCGTGAAGATATCCAGTCTGGCCAGTACCCTCGGGAGATTAGACAACAGACCTTTTGTTCATATGACAGCTATTAACTGTGGATCAACACTACAGAGATATACTCAAACAGTGAAGGAATATACATAGATATCTCGTCAGCGTTCTCCGTACGACAACAGTATTCATCAGAACGTCCTCAGCTTAGAGATACCCCACTCGACATAACGTATAACAACTTGGGACATTTTATGCATACATGTGAATCCTCATATCTAGGAGAAGCATTTAGACACACATGGACTGTGTAGAGTACTCACCATTTTGGTAACACGTATCATATCACATCATCATTTCACTTTACACCAGTTCATCCTTAATTAACTATTACTTAATTAACTGCAATTTTATTATCTCATCTGTGTGTTTTGTGTGAATCGTCTTTCACCATCATCACGTTCTAACCATTACTAACCCTATATGTGTGGATATTTCATTAATAAACCCAACGATCGTTTGGTCATTACCTAGTTTGTTAATGTATCACTCGTGCTGTCGGTGTTACATATTCACCTATAGGAACCTTTCTCTACTCAGATGAGGTTGGGGGCTTTTTCTTTACGGGATCTAAGGGCAGAAGCTAAGGTCGTGGGGAAACAGAACTCTTTCCATAATTAATTAGAAAACACTGTCTAGTGGAAAGCATTCGCATTCCTGTCTTCTTGTCCCTATCTCGAATAGGTCTTTTTTTCTTTCTTAACGAGCCAATTTCTAGAGACCTTATATCTAATATCTCATAGACTATTCCTGGCAAAAGCTACTGTCGTAGTTGCCCCAGTGACTCACCACACGACACCAGACATTTACTCTTAGTCTTCCAAAAGCTGCACTTGCCTTGGCAATTCTGTTGTTGACCTCGGCGTCGATATTCTCATCTTTGGTAAGGGTACTGCCTAGATAAGTGAAGCTGTCCACCACTTGGAGACGTTGGTTCTTTACTGTGATATTTGGTTCACAGTAAGGTTTCCCAGGAGCAGGTTGCAACATTACTTCAGATTTCTTCATATTGATGGTAAGACCAAAGTCATCACACGCTACAGAAAGCCTCCTCATATTGTTCTGCATGTCCAATTCTGTGCAGGTGTTGAGGGCACAGTCGTCCGCAAAAACGAGGTCAGAGATAATTGTTTCATTCTCCTTTGTAAAGGACTAATCATCTCAAATTGAATAACTTCCCATCTGTCCTGTATCTGATGTGTATGCCGTCACTGCTGCCATGCGTAATGTTAGAGAGCATGGCAGCAAATATCATACTGAATAGTGTCAGGGCGAGCACACATCCCTGTTTGACAATGTTTGTGATGGGAAAGGGTTCAGAAGGTTCTCCATCATTCAATACGCAAGCCATCATACCTTCATGAAACTGGCGGACAATTGAGATGAACTTATCGGGACAACCGAATTTCACCATAATTTTCCATAGTCAAAGGCCTTGGTCAAGTCAATAAATGTTGTGTATAGGTCATTGTACTGTTCCTGGCATTTCTCCTGAAGTTGGCGTGCAGCAAATATCATGTCGACTGTCCCGCGATCTGCTCAGAAACCACACTGACTCTCTGGGAGTAAGTCCTGCGATTCGAGATGAAAAGTCAAGCAGTTGAGCAGGACTCGAGCCAGGATTTTGCCTGCAATAGATAATAGGGAGATTCTCCTATGATTATCACATGATTGATGATTTCCCTTTCACTTGTATATGTGAACAATGGTGGCATCTTTCAATTCCTGTGGTATCTGTTCTTCATCCCATACTGAGTGGAAGAGGTCTGTTAGTCTCTGCAGCAGCATGCTGCCTCTAGCTTTATAAATTTCAGCAGGAATGGCATCTGATTCAGGGGCTTTTGGTAAGGGCTGCCTTTTTGAATGTTTAGGGAGGCTCGCTTTGATAGTGTCTGTGCAAACTCAATTATTCAGCCAGAAATGTTTAAAGATTTTCACCAGTCTCATCAAACCAGTCAGGGTTCTTGTGTGTGTTGTATATCCCATGCTATCAGAGGCTGCAGAGTACACAGTGTTCTTCAGAGTGGCCCATTTTTCCTCTATGGTGGTTTGACCGAGCTCAACGTCCCTCAGACGGGGGGACCAAGTCCCTTAGAAACTCTCTGTGGTTGCTTCACTTTTAAGTTTTGTGACGTTGAGCCTCTTCATAGGGTTTCTGAACTCTGGTGTCTTCGCTTGGGCTGTATGTTAAGGGTTGAGTTTTGATACAATCAATCTGTGGTCAATCCAGCATTTGGCACCACACATGGCCTTGGTCATTCTCACGTCACGTCTGTCGCTCCTTCTCGTGACAACATAATCATGAGATGCCACTGTTTGGGAGTGGGGGTGCATCCATGTTGGTTTATTTCAAGTGGGTAGGCGAAACATGGTGTGTCGTGATAGACAAATCATATGTGGCACACAGGCTGTGTAATAGGAGCCCATTATTATTACATTTGCCTATGCCATGTTTTCCAAGTATTCTATCCCAGGTGTTGTGGTCAGTGCCTACTTTGAAGTCGCCAAGAATAATAAGGTTTTTCTCAGATTGAGGAACTGATGACGAGATAAGTTTGTCATAGAACTTTTCTTTTATTTCCTCAGGGTTTGTCATTGTTGGGGGCATATGCACTGATCAGTATGGCACTTCTTTTGTTTCCTAGTGGGACATGAAGGGTCATTAGGCGATCGTTAATGCCCTTAGGAGAATTTGAGAGGTTTACGTACGATATGAGATGGCGAATCCAACGCCAGCCTCACACCGTTCCTTGCTGTCCCGGCCACTCCAATAAAAATGGTGTAGCCACCTCCAATTTCAGTAATCTGACCTTCTTGGTAGTCGCATCTTGCTTAGGGCTGCTATAAACAATATTATAGCATGCCAATTCTTTGGCCACAAGTGATGTCCCCATCTTTCAGGTCTGTCGGCCAGGGTATTGTCGAGTAATGTTCGCACGTTCCACGTGCCGAAGGTAAGCACCTTCATTTTTTTCTTTTTTTTTTGTTCGAACGCATGATTGGGATACCCTCCAGCCGCGTCAAGCTGGTCAGCGTAGGTTGAAGCAGGCTATGTTCAGGGCACATTATCTAGCCCCTTCCTCATGCCATGGAGGTGAGCAGAGTGATCCTAAAGAGGGCTGGTCAGTGTGCTCAGGGGGCTGCCGGATCTCGCCGCTGCTTCAAAGTTCCAGCGAGAAATAACCCTATGGCCTGAGCCACCTGTGTTAAGGATTGTGGCTGCAGCTTGAGTGTAATCCACACTTTCTGGTTCACCACTCCCCTATCGCCACAGTTCTTTGAGTTAAGTGTCTGTATGTTTCTGCCTGAAGCTGTGCCTGGAGCTGTAATTTGACTTTAGTGAGGAAGAGTTGCGCTAATTGTCATCCTATAACTCTCTCGTCCTGAATTATTTGGTCCAGTGGCAAGATTATATCGAGACGACCTGGAGACAACACAGGATGCAGTGGATGACCAGGGCGTTCTAAGTGTCTTGTCGTGCTCTTTGCAATAGAGAGCTTCTACATTATCTTGCAGAAATTATGTGAGGACAGCAACCATAAGTCAGAAGAGTTCAGGACCACCACTGGTGTAAGACAAGGTGATATCCTATCACCTTATCTTTTCATACTCCTCATGGACCATGTCATCAAGGCATGTAAGGAGAGAACAAGAAAGTATTCAGTGGGGTACTAGAAGATGAGACAGGTCTGTATTTCAGAGCTGGCATTTGCTGATGATGTTGCCCTGATTGCAAGTCTGGAAGGAAGAGCTGGAGAAGAGAGGTTGGTCATAAGCAGCTGTAAAACAAAATCCACGGTGATATCACGAGAAGAAAGAGTACATCAGATTAAGCAGGGAAAACAGGTCCTGGAGCAGGTCGACTACTTTAAATACCTTGGAGCTATTATGGACCGAAAGGGATGCATCAGAGAAGAGTTGGCCACTTGAACAGCAGCCGCTGGGAGACTTTTTCAGGCCATAAATCGAGGATTCCTAAGCAAGAGAGAGCTTGGTAAGAAAACGAAGATGGCTGTATACTGCTCCACATATGTCCCAGTCTTGACATGGATGCGAGTCATGGGCAATGACTACAACCCACAAAAGCCAGATCCAAACCTCATAAATGAGGTATCTGAGAATGTGGTTGAAGTAATAAGAAAAGACATAGCCTGCAACCAGACAATTTTTCAGGGACTAAAATGCCACCCCCCTGCAGACCCAAGTAGAAAAGTCCCAACTAAGATGGTTTGGTCATGTCTGCAGAATGGGAGAAGATCGGCTACCACGACAAGCATGGGAAACAAAGAGCCAGGGATCCAGACCCACAGGATGACCCAGAGTCCGCTGGGAGGACAACATTAGATAATCTTTGAAGGACCGAGGACTAGAATGGAACCAGGCCAGGAGGAAGAAATCAGATAGGATAGTCTGGCGCTCTCTCTTTCAACCTCTATACCTCACGGTAGAAGTGGAACAACTAAACAAGTAAGTAAGTATTTGACAGGTTATAGCTTGACGATGAGTATTGTTATGGCTGCACGAAGTCTACACGAAGTGCCATGATTTCAATGATATACTACTTGATGTTGCGTCTTATAGGAAACATCATCATCCTGCTGCTGTGCGGGCTGCATTCTTATAACAGCAACGAGATCACTGTACAATCTAATTAGTGTTCTGCGATTACTTGACTATTCAAGCAATCAGTTCTTGAGCAGGACATTGCTATGTACGTATCTGTGCTAGATTGAGTTATGTGTAACATCTGGACCTGTAAAGTTGGTAGATGATGTAGGGTATTTTATACTTCTGGAAAGTACATCTGCCACCACATTTAGACTTCCCTTTATGGCTTTAATAGTGTAGACGTACGGTTGTAGAGCGAGCGAGGCTCTAGCTGCTTTTTGATTAGTGAATTTTGCAGTCTATAGATACGCCAAGGCCTTTTGATCTTTCTCCAGAGTGAATCGAGCTCCCATCAATACCTCTGGAGTTTGTTAAACGAAAACACGATAGCGAGTTAATCCCTCTCGACAATGGGATTTATCGCTGTTCTGCAGGTGACAGTTTACGACTCACATACATTATAGGGTGCATGTGGCCTTCAAATTCTTGCATTAATGTACCGCCGACGGCTATATTTGACGCGTCAACTCTGAGAACAAAAGGATATGGAATGTCAGGTAACCTCAAAATTGGTGATTTTGAAAAGGCAATCTTAATTAAATTTAAAAGCCACATGACACGCATGCAACCAAAGAACCTTATTTGGAGCGTTCTTTTTTACCAGCGCAGACAAAACTGAAGTCATATCTGAAAAAAATTAGGCAGAAATTTTCTATAAAAATTTTTTATGAGGGCCTAATAAAAACTACGAACTTGTTTTTTATTTGTTCGAGGAATTTGAAGATTCAGAATTTTAGAAACAGTGGAATCTTGAGGTTTTAGAAACCCACCTACTACCTTATGACCAAGAAAGGAAATTTCAGTATATCCTATTCTAGTTTTGGATGGTCTAGAAGTAATGTTGTGAAAGCATAGGGTATTCAACAAAGAATGAATTCCGTTAACATGATCATCCCAAGTATGATGAAACAAACAGATATCATCTATGTAAGTTATCAAATCATCACGATCAGATAATAGTCTACGCCTCATGCGAACAAATGTAGCAGGAGCGTTAACAAGACCGAAAGACATGTAATTGAACTGAAACAAACCTAAAGTTGTAACGAAAGCTGTATAAGGCTTAAATTTGTCAGATAAGTGGCACTTGCCAATATCCTTTGGATAAGTCAAACTTTGTAAAAAACGTTAGCTGTAGACAAACTTTCAAGAAGGGATTCAAGCAGGGATAAACCGTTTTGGGCATCTTGAATTGTGACAGCATTTAAACGTCTGAAATCTATACAAATACGAATATATTTGTCTTTTTTCTGATCAAAACCATAGGAAAAATTATATGGTGAATTAGAAGGTTCAATTATGTTTAAACCTAATTCTTTGTTTTATTTCTTCCTGTATCTGAGATTGCACATGAATCGGTATAGGGTAAGGGTTGAGTTTGAAAGGTCAGAAAACTGTAAGCACAATATCATTGTTGAATGATATCTGTATGCCCAGGAACATCAGTGAGCACATCAGAAAATGATTGTAATAGGCAGAAATCTGCTCTCTCTCTGATTAGACAATAGAGTAGGAGCAATGGAAATATCTTTCCAGCTTTCAGTAGCCAAAAGATGTATATCAGGTAACGATAACGTAGGTTCACCACCATCAGAAAAATCAGAACTCTCCTCCTGAATAACTGCTCAGGAGGAGCGACGATCAACAGATTCGTCGATAGCTTCAAAGTAGATAGGTTTCAGATGTGGGGGTCGAGTATGAAATTGTTGTAACATATTAATATGAAACATTTTATCTTTTCCTTTAACAGATAAAACATAGTCAACATCTGACAATTTATCCAACAATTGTGTAAGCAAGTTGTTTTTGGTCGGCCTCTCTTTCGCTTTCCCTCGGGGGTCCATAGCATAGCTGTTCTTGTGATGGTATCAGGGTCCCTTCTGAGCACATGGCCAACCCAACTCCAGCGTCTGCCAGCTATGATGGTGTGCATGTCCTCCTGGTTACTCCGAATAAGTAGTTCTTGGTTGCTGATGGTGTTTGGACAAAAGATTCGGAGAATTTTACTTAGGCATGTTGTGTGAAAAAAGAGGACAGTTTCGACATTTCCTTCTCTGTAACTCTCCAGCTCTCTGCGCGCCATAGAGAAGCACAGAAAGCACACTGCTCTGATATAATCCTAATTTTGTGCTTGTGCTGTACTGAGAGGACTTCCAGATGTTGTTTAGGCTAAAAAAGGCTGTTCTTGCTTGTTCATTCTGTTGTTGATGTCTTTGCTTGCTCCGCCGTCTGGTGTTACTATGCATCCTAGGTATGTGAAGGTGTCTGTCTGTACCAGTTGCTGATTCCTTACTGATATGGGCTCAGGGTTGCTCACATTGAGCGTCATGACCTCTGTCTTCTTTAGGTTGATGTTCAAACCCACCTGATGACTATAACTTATTAAGTCTATCCGTTTTTTCCTGGATGTGTTGATGTGAATGTGCTAGCAGTGCGATGTCATCTACATATTCCAGATCTTCCAATGTAGAAAATGTAGTCCATCTTATTCCTCTTGGACTGTCCTCTGTTGTCTGGCGCATTGCTAAGTCTATGACTGTTAAAAATAGAGTGGTTGATAATGGGGCATCCCTGTCGTACTCCTGTCTTCACTTCGAAAGTTACATTACTTAATCCAACCACTGCGCCTAAAGTTAGAATAGAGGCTTTTTATGATGGAAACAATGCGGTTGGAAATTCCATAAGCCCTCAGAATTTTCCTTAGGCTGTCCCTGTGTATGCTGTCGAAAGCCTTTTCAAAATCAACAAAGTTAATGTACAGCTGTCTCTGCCATTCTGAGCACTGCTCTATAATGTTCCTGAGGGTAAATATATGATCTGCACATCTTCTGTTCTTTCTGAAGTCCGCTTGTTCTTTCCTCAGTTTATGGTCAACTGCTTTTGAAATTATTCTCTGGATGATTATTCTGCCTAGTTATTTTGCTAGGAAACTGAGAGGAGGGTAATTCCTCTCCAGTTGTTGCAGTCTGCAAGGTCGCCCTTCTTGGGCAATTTGACAATTTATTCCTTTACTCCACTCTGTTGGTGTTGTCTCAGTTTCCCAGACTTGTGCAAATAGTGGTTCTAATAGTTCTGCTGCTAGTTCAGGGTCTGTCTTGAATAGCTCAGCATTCAGATTGTCGTGACCAGGCGCTTTTCCATTTTTTAGTCCTTTGATAGCTGTGATGATTTCTTCTTTTTTCGTGGAATGTCTGTATTTACGTCTAAGTCCCACTTTCAGCCTCAGGAACATTCAGTGAGTCTCTGGTGGTTCCTTATTCAGTGTGTTTCTCTGACTGAAGTGCTTGCCCATCTTGTTTCCTGCCCCTGTGCTGTGGTGATGAGATTTCCTTGCTTGTCTCTTACTAACGTTATGTTGTTTGCACCTCGTTTTCCACTGATAGCTTTAGTTATTTTATAAACTGTGCTTTGTTCATTTCTCAGTGCTGCCTCTTCTGCCTGTCTTGCAAGGTCATCCAGAAATGTCCTTTTGTTAGCACGGGTTTGACGTTTTACTTCCTTGTCCAGCTGACTGTACTGTTCACTATATATTGCCTTTAACCTGGGAGACTTGGCTTCTGTTTTCTTCCTTTTCATTTCCTTTCTCTTCGCTATGGTGTTTAGCGTTTCTGGTGTTATCCAGTCTTGGCTCTTTCTTTCCTGGAATCCCAAGCATGACTTGCTGCTTTCTTTGTATATTGTTGAGATGGTGTTGAATCTCTGGTCAACATCATCGGTCTCTGTTCTTTCCTGGCTTTTGGTAATCTCTATCTTCTCTTTACGTCGACCCGAAAGCTTTTCTGGTGTGGGGGGGGATCCTTCAGTTTCGTGATGTTTGTATCTTTTTTGTTTGACTGCAACTGGTCCAGCAGCTCTGAGTTTCACCTTCAGTCTTACTACTAGGTGATGATCACTTCCCACATCTGCGCCTCTTCTTACTTTCACGTCTTGTAGTGGATGTCTCCATCTGCCATTGATCATTATGTGATCTATCTGGTTTTTGTCTCGTCCGTTTGGTGATTCCCATGTTAACTTGTGCACTTCTTTGTGTTGAAAAAAGTGTTCCTCCAATGACCAGGTTGTTAATAACTGCAGAAGCTTATTAATTTGTTCCCATTCTCATTTACTGTTCCACTGCCGCATTTCCCATTACTCTTTCGTTGTAATTATTGTGTGTTCCAACTTTCGCATTTAGGTCTCCCATTACTATAATAAGATCGTAAACTATGGTTACAGTTTCCATTTCCTTTTGTACCTGTTGATAGAAACTCAATCCTTGATCTCTTCATCGCTGTCATTTGTTGGTGCATAGCATTGTATAATTGTGGTGTTGGTGAATCTCCCTCTCAGTCTTGCTCTTATCAGTCTGTTGTTGATGGGTTTCCATTCCAGTAAAGACCTTTCCATTCCTTTCTTCAGGATAATGGCTACCTCTTCGTTGTGCTGACCATCCTCTCTACCAGAATAAAGTACTGTTTCTCCTGTAGCTGTTTTTATTCTCCCCATCCCTGTCCATCTGCTCTCGCTTATTCCCAGAATATGTAATTTGTAATTCCTCATCTCTGCTGTGATCTGTCTCAGCTTTCCTGCTTCATTTTCATGGTTCTGACATTCCAAAAACCAATTCTGGTTTCATGTTTTGCGGTCAGGGCATTCGTTTTCCATGCCAGTGGCTTCTTTCGGCTTTCACCACTGTCAGTCATTACGAGCCTGTTGACTCCGGATGTTCGTCCCGCATCAAAGTTTCTCCATTTGTTGCTGTTTCCGTAACATGTGAGATTTTTTACATAGACAGGGGTGTCGGCCCTATGCTAAAAATCCCCCAACAACTGAGTAGGACCAGGGTACCAGCTTTTGTCTGGACCCTACCCACGCAGACCAGTCCAGCTTGGTTGAACCCTTTCAGGAGTAAAACTCCCACTGGCATAGCTCTGGGATTGTCAGGGTATACAAGCTGCATACCGCTACAAAGGTATAATCATGATCTTCAGCATTCATCAAATCTTCAGAGTCATCCCCATTCATTTATTACCTCATCCAACACAATATCATTGTGGTTGTGATTATTCCTTTCAGCACGAGCTTGTGCTCTGGTTGTAACAGCATTAGCATTTATTAAGTGCTGTTTTTTCCTTATGAAAAGGAAAAATCTTAAATTTAAAGGATAATGACAAATCAAGACAATGGTCTCGAAAGTAAGATCCGTTGTCACGCTCGACAAACCATGGCGTAATCCCTATCTGATTAAAAGTAAATAAGTGCTTCCCCAACATTAAATCCTGTAACTAGGCAAAAGACGTACACATTTTACGTCAGCAATGAATTGAAAAAAACTTCCTGCAGTGCCTGCCATGTTAGTACCTTGGTGGCAGATTTCGAAACTAGAAAGGTGATGAGTATGTGCACCTTTAGTCACAAAAGAATCATAGACATTACTCCTTCTCCTGGATGTAATATCCTTATTGTAAGTGTGCATTCATGCTGGCTGTTAATGAGGCATGACACCTCTTTCTATTTATTGGCCTGTATGTTTTGAAGCATGTCTGGAGAAGACAGTTACTAGAATAGTGAAGCATTTTTTCTCTAGATGAACTCGGCAATAATTCGACTATGTATATTGTTCTTCATTTCTATTCAATTATCTTTTAAGTGTAAACCCTCTGAGTCTTAGCAGTAAGTTTGTGTTCATCTTTGACTTACTTCTTCTACACTCTTAAGAGGATATGTACATGTGAGCATGTCTCACGACTCACTTCCAGAAGAGGCAGTATTGTTTTCGACCAGATAAAACAGGTGATACAGAAAGATGTCGTAGGGAAAGTTGTATCTGTCCTCGACAAGATATTTTTACTTTTTTGTCAGGTTCGTGCTGACCTGTTTTTATCACCCTTAGTTGCCCACTGGGCATGTTGTTACACTAGTTTTGTCATAACTAATGTTGGATAATAATTTTTTTCTGTAGCACTACATAAGCAACCATCAAACCTTTTTCTGAATTTGGTTTAATTTCTAAAATTTTTTGAGGATAAATCTCTTCACTTTGCCTCTTATTTTACCTCTGAATAAAGTTTCACATTTTTTTCTTCTTCTCCTCCGTGAGTAATATCTCTAGGTTAGCACCTATTTACTTCAATTTTCATGTTGACTATGAAGGGACTATGAGTTCTTTATTTGCCACGCCTCAGGTGCTGCCACCTACTTTTCCAACATATCCCTGAGATACCTTTCATGTTATGGTTGATCACTTCATGTATCATTAATCTTTTTCTCTCAAAAGAGAAACCTCTGATGGTCTGTTTCTGAATCTGAGCCACATGTGTATGACATTCTATCTCCAAAGTAGTATTGGGTTGTATCAAGTTCACTTACACCGACCACTCTCTTCTTCGTCAAATAAATATCATTAAATGAATCGGCACCTTCCTCTCACAACTCCCTTCTCTCCAATCTCAAGTTTATCTTGTCTTAATATTTTCTCATTAGGAAGGAGCTAATTCTTTCCATTCTCTTCATTATGGAGCTAAATTCTTGCTGCTCCTCTTTTTTTTTGCACTTTAATTTTTATTTCTTCACTTTCTTTTTTCAGCTAATTTGTCTTCCCACCATTATTTCTCAATTTTCAATTCTGGATCACATTATTCTCCACAGGGCCACGAAATCAAAAAGCGACGTACGTCTGATATTTATTCATTGCCACATATTTTTGAGGGCTGTGGATCAACGATCCTTTGGCTTGGCCCCCCGCTGTTTCATACGGTTTTAGTTGTTTAAAATTGTAGCATAAGTACTTGTAATATTAATCTGTCGCGAGGGGTAGTTCTGAGAGGGTCCGTCGTTTGGCAAATTTATTTCTGTGTTGAAATTAGTAAGGCATGCCCCAATGCCGGTAACAGATTTTATAATCAGCCTTTAAACACATTCCTGCTCTCCAAACAATAAAGAAGCTGCAACAGGCCAGGTTGGAACGTCTTCTACGACACATGTTTAATCATTAGTACAAGGCTACATTAAATTCATCCCATCTAGATATATGTAAGGACGATGGAACTAACCTAGCCAGTCTTGGGCGTTCGCTATTCGGTATGTACTGCAAGACGTCCTCGACATTTTATGCAGAGTTATTTAAAAGACTTCACTCAGTACATCAGAATACAGCATTACTTTTACAAATATAAATCTTAGCATCGACCAATGAAATATGTGGGCGATCTAGTGTTGAACAAAATGAAACACTTTAAAGGACTCGTAGAATAGGAAATCACACTATCTAGGAGTGTGACCTGACATCAACGGTATCTATACCTTGTAGCGTTTATGGCAGCTTGTGTACCCTGACAAACCCAGAGCTATGCAGTGGAGTTTTACTCCTGGTAGGTTCAACCAAGTTGGATGGTCTGTAGGCGGAAGGGGTCAGACAAAGCTGGTACCCTGGTCTCCAAGGTTGGGGGTTCAGCACAGGGACACCCCTGTTGTGTAAAAACTGACATTGTTACGGA
>JAMPIV010014374.1:0-200258 GCA_024509875.1 Oreohelix idahoensis | reverse complement strand
CCAGCTCTGAAATACATACCTGTTTCATCTTCCAGTACCCCACTGAATACTTTCTTGTTCTCTCCTTACATGACTTGATAACATCGTCCATGAGGAGTATGAAAAGATCGGAATATCACTTGTCTTTTACACCAGTGGTGGTCCTTCAATACTTGTAGAAGCTCTGTATAGCATGAATCAGAGGTGCTGGAATGTTCTTCCATGCCAAACAGTCCCAAAGTTTGCTCCAGGGGACCCTGCCAAACGCCTTTTCCAGATCTTTGAAACAAAGATGGATCTCACTCTTATACTCAAGGGCCTTTTCACTCAGCTGTCTGAGTGTGAAGATTAGGTCTTGAGTACTTCGGTTTGCTCGGAATCCGCACTGCACCTCATCCAATTGTGGCCAGCTAGACGTCAGAGTCTCTGCTCTAAGATTCTAGAGTAGATTTTACCAGGGACACTGAGAAGGGATATGCCTCTATGGTTTCCACATTGTCGATTGTCACCCTTTTTGAAAATTGGTGTTATGATGGCAATCTCCCAGTCCTTTGGTATGGTCTTGTTACACCACGCTGCCGGTAGGACCCTTAAGAGTAATAGTTCGCCTGAAGCTCCCATGTACTTAACCATTTCTGGTGTTATACCATCATGCCCTGCTGCTTTGCCCATCTTGATTTTCTCCAGTGCTGCCTTCATTTCTTCCATCTTTATGTCATCTTCATCACCATTTGTTTCCTCTTCTGTGCTAGTGGTTCTCATTTCTGATGCTTGACCTTGCTCACCATCAAGGAGTTCTGAGAAATATTCTTTCCATCTTTCCACTACTTTCTTCGGGGCAGAAAGCAATTTGCCTTGCTTGTCCTTTATAAATTTGAGAGGGCATTGTTTTTCCTTCCGCATATTCTTTAGTGTCTCATAGAACAATTTCTGGTTTTCTTGCGCATCTTTTTCTAGCTTTTCTCCAAATTCTTCCCAGGACTTCTGTTTTGCTGCTAGCACCCTGTTCTTTGCTTCTGTTCTGTGTATCACATATTCTATATATTTCTCTATTTGTCCTGCTGTGTTTTTAGCTCCTAAGTATTGTGTCCATGCCATTTTCTTCTCTCTTATTTTCTCTTTAACTTCCTCTGTCCACCAAGGTGTCCTCTTTCTCTTGTTCCCAAGTCGGACTTCACCAAATGCTTCTGCAGCAGCTGTCTTTATGATGTCCTTGAATTTAAGCCACAAAGTTTCCAAGTCCTCAGGTTGTTCTTCTGTGTTTCTCACCGCTGTAGCAATAAGCCCCTGATATCTGGTCTTAATTTCTGGCTCTCTCAGCTTGTAGGTCTTAATGCTCATTTCTACCGTTCGTTTACCTGGTTTCTTGCATGATGCTGGGCAGTTCCTAGGCTGAGCAACTCTTTCAGTTGTTCTTTTGATTGTGAGCAGGTAGTGATCACTTCCAATCTCTGGCCCCCTCCAGACTCTAGCATCCCGGACATATTTGAATGAGCTCCTCCTAACAATGGCATAGTTGATCACTGACTTCTCATTCTTTGTTGGTTCACACCTAGTGTATGCATGTATGCGCTTATGGGGGAACTTTGTGTTGGTAATGATCAGATTCTGCTCACTGCAGAATCTAAGGAGTCGCTTTCCATTGTCATTGAGAGTATCTTCTCCATATCTTCCGATAACTCCATCCCATCTAGCATGGTCATTTCCAAATCTGGCATTTAAATCTCCGAGCATGATAATCTCATCTAGGCAGTCATCCACTGTCCTTTGAAGCAGCTCGAAGAATTCCTCCTTGACCTCTGCTCTCTCATCCTCATTTGGCCCATACACTATGACCAGGTTGACTATGGTTTCTCCTTCTTTTAGTTTTACAACCATAATGCGCTCCGAGACAAAGTTCCATCCTTTGATACTCTCTTTCTGGTTTTTGGCCACAATGCAACCCACGCCCCCTTTAGCTCTTTCAGATGTGGGTACACCACTGTATAGCCGAGTGTTGCCATCGAGATGCATGACTCCTTGTCCCTTTTTTTTTGTTTCCGTAATAGCCAGGATTTCAAGTTTTGCTTTCCTCATCTCTTCCACCAGCTCCTCTTCTTTCCCATTTATACTTCTTGTGTTCCAAGTTCCATAAGTCGTAGTCCGTTCCAGTTCGTCGCCTTTAGAATCAGTCCGGTTTTCTCTCTTATATTACTCGTAATCATAGTTTAAGGCAAACCGGTGATGGGCCTGTTGTGTCTTTGCATGGTGGAGGGGGTGCCTCCTTACGGCCTCCATGCAGGCCGCCCTCCTCCTTTTTCAGCCATGCTTGGGACCGGCCTAGGCGGAGTTTGGGAGACTTTTTCAGAACATAAATCTAGGATTCCTCAGCAAGAGAGAGGTTGGTAAGAAAACGAAGATGGCTGTATACCGCTCCACCTATGTCCTAGCCTTGACATATGGATGCGAGTCATGGGCAATGACTACAACCCGCAAAAGCCAGATCCAAACCTCAGAAATGAGGTATCTGGGAAGGTGGTTGAAGTAACAAGAAGAGACATGTTCCGCAACCAGACGGTACGTCAAGGCCTAAAATGTCACCCCCTGCAGAGCAGACCCAAGTAGAACAGTCCCAACTAAGATGGTTTGGCCATGTCTGCAGAATGGGAGAAGATCGGCTACCACGACAAGTATGGGAAACAAAGAGCCAGGGATCCAGACCCCCAGGACGACCCAGAGTAAGTAAGTATTGTGACACGCGATGGGATTTTGTGTGTGTGTACCACTACATCAATACTAGCGGCATTTTGTGCCGGTCAAAAATACAGTTAGTTTTTATACCAGATATACTCCATTTGGAGAAAAACACGCAACTAAACACTTACTGCATTGCAAATAGAACGCGTGTGTAATTTAGTTTATTGTATAAAAATTTAATTAAAAAATAACTAAAACTCAAATCAGTGACAAATCGCACTTTATGCAAATAAAAGCTTTATGTGCTTTACACTACTGTTACAAACGTATTGAAAATATTTGTAATAAACACATACATAAGTCATAAGAAATATTTTTAGTTTGTGTTTTATATTATTTCCCAACGTATTTTTAATACGTCTCCGGCGGGCATTGATATAAGAGTATACAATGCAAGTGTGTGTGTGTTTGTGTCCTCCTTGTTCTTAGTTCGTTCTCAAGTAAACACATCTATCTCACTTATAAAGTTGGCATGTCGTCTCAGGCGTCTCTCGTCACCATGCAGTTTCTCCATCAACTGGTTGGAGAAGATTGTATGTCTACTCTGCTGCTATCATAAAGGATACGTTATAGTGTTTGTCTTCCACACATGGTTACATATTTGGTATTTGAATCTGTAAAGGCCGGTTCTCTGTGTGAAAATTATCACTTGATCTCTTGTTGACCAGGCGTTGTATGGTTGTGCTGTCTCAGTCTTTGAGGATTCTTCTATCATTTTTCCTTAAACATATTGATGTTATCTTTTCTTGTATTGCCCTGTCTTCAGTTAGGATTGTGTTTGCTTCTTCTTTGGCAAGTCTATCTGCCTTCTCATTTTGATATGTCTTGTAGTGGGCACGGATCTACTTTACGTTTACATTTTGTTTTAAATGTTATTCAAAATTTCCATTAGTGCTTCAGCCAGGCCGCTCTGTTCGTTTCTTGTGTTCCTGAGTGCTTCAGCCAGGCCGCTCTGTTCGTTTCTTGTGTTCCTGAGTGCAGTTATGACTGACATAGAGTCTGTGGTGTGACAGAGTTATGTAAATATAGATTACATGCACCCACACGTTTTTGCTCCCACCTTGCTTTCTTATTAGTTATGCACGTTTTGTTAATGCAGAACCTTCGTAATTTCATATCTGTCAAACTCATAATTGTAGCCACGCCTATTTTTTCTTTTCTCTATGTCTGATAGACACTAGGAAGGTTTACAAACAGACCGATTAGCTAGTCCTGAGCGTTAACTGTATTATCACGCGAACGATTGGGCAGTCGTTGTAATAGTGACAGATCAGACTATGAGGGACATAGCGTGAGGGCATGGGGAGATAAGCTAATGAAGAAAACCAATGGCGATAATTCAAGAGTCGTACTTTTGGCAAGGGGGAATTAATCTGAGGAAAGGGGAGATAATCACAGTTACCAGCCCCCACCACCCCCCCCCCCCCCCCCCCACATCCGTTTGTTCGGAACTTGATTTATACAGTGAGAGTCGCCAGATCAAAAACACTGTTCGCTCGTTCCCAAAGTCTAGCGGTCGGTAAGAGGTGGCAAATTTAGCTTTGATTCACGGATCGATCGCAGATTGTCCAAAATCTGGGCGAAGGCGTTAAATCTAGCGTCCTTTAAAATCCAGTATTCAGTACCCACATAATTTTTCAGAATATCTAGCCTCGAATTCTAGACCATTGTTAAAGTAGATTTCTTAGTGTTGCGATTGGAGATTGTTCCTTTTCTGTGTTGTGGTAACTATATTTAATAGCATTTTTGAGTGATTTAATTGTTAAGTCCGTCATTATATTTCACTAAGATTTTCTGTGTAGAGTGATTTAATGGTTAAGGTCCGTCATGATATTTCACTAGGACTATTGTGCTAATTGACTTGCGAATTAAAATAATTTATAGCTAAATTGTTCCAGCTGTAGCGTTAATCTAACTAATTGCTATTAACCAGTAAGAGATATTGTAATCGACTAGTAAATGCACTTTTCATTATGAGTACTGACGAAATATATATTTATTTCTAATTCATTACGAGTAATTTTATAAATGACTAGCGATTATTTCACGGGAAATTTTGTTAAACGATAAAATAAGAGATACACTTGTGGTTTCTAATTAAAGTTAATAACCGAGTGGATATTAAATTATACCTCTACGCGGGTTATTTTTAGGATAGAATACTGATTGCGGTTAAATGTTTTGTAATTTCTTCCCAAATCTAGTACGGGTCACAAACCCAAAACCTACCAGCGGCTCCATATAAATCTGAGAAACACGGGTCTAAGTCTACGTCCAATAGACGCAAAACAAACATTCTTAAGCTAAGAGCGGGTCTTTAAGGTTGACCTGTTCAGCCCTCTTGGTTTTACCCAGATGTCGTGAAATGACGTCTGTCTCACATCACGAATTCCAAATAATTCTGACCATACCGCGCGCCATCCATTGTAAAAAGTTAAATTACACTGACCAATGAAAACGCTTTCTTGATCCTGTGTTTACTACTGCTGGAAAATAACGATGGCAAGGCCCTATCTGTGTAACATGATTAACTTCGGAATTTTACTACAGCATTACAGAAGAAGTACCACTTGGCAGAAGTTATCAACAAAAAATTAGGGATATTACTCTACCCGTAAGTAATAATACTTTTACTAATACTAATATAGGACGGGAGAAATCTTAGGTTGAATGCATTCGACGCTTCAGGTTCTCCTAAATTTAGCAGTTTAAACGATGCATACTATAAAATGCAATTTGAAAACTAAAAGATTATATATATAAAGCCTAATCCCAAGTATAATTTAAGTTCTGAGGGAATAAAATCGCATCATGAATAACGGAGATAATTTTAAAAAGGCAGTTTTTGTACATTGTACGATAGGCTAAAAGGTAACCACATTTTCTGATTTTGATTACATTCCTAGAGAGTTCCATTCTCGTACGTCCGAGGTCAACTATAAATAGACTGACATAACGAACTAGGTTTAGTCACTATTATTTGAAAGCACAGAAAGCGGGGGAAAGCAGAGCTTATGTTAATGCCAGCGTTTGCTTTCTGCACTTGTTAGCAGACCTTAATATACCATTGAGGGCTAGTCTGTGTGTGACTGAGGGTATGAACGAATATATATATATATATATATATATATATATATATATATATATATATATATATATATATATATATATATATATATATATATATATATATATATACATATACATATATATACATATATTTATTTATTTATGTTGAATTATATGGATTAATCCATCTGTGCGATACGACGTGTATAAGATGTGTTAGGAATGGACAGTGTGTACTGAAGAACCTTACAGGCTCATGTGTAATTTTAAAGGCAAGTCCGCCTTCGGAAATATTAAAAAATATTAAGAATGATGGCCAAAGTGCGACTGTAAGTTTGATAAAGTATTTAAAGAAGTATTTCTTGAATGGAATGAGACGCCTACCAGGATCATGAAGAAAGATGAAAGGGATTGATTTACAGTATCGTTTGACATATTACTTAATAGTTTTACCCACAACCAAATTATTGTATGTAGGCGAATCATGGAAAACTATTGATAATTAATAAGTTAGCAGAAAATTATGATCACATTGAATTATAAAAAAAAAAATTAAAACGATTGATGCTTCTATACTATACCTTGTGCATCAGCTAGCACGCTATTCTGAAACTGTCTACTGGCCCAATCTGGGTCATACAAGGATATGGATAGACAAATACAGGGATTGCGTTTGAATTCATTGCAGATTTAATCCTTTAACCTAAAGTCTACAAATAAGAAGAGGCTTCTCTTACAAAAGTTGCAACGAATGCAATGCCAGTCGGTGATAGCAGGCCATTTATAACGTTTGTAACTACTGGAACGATTTCATCTGAATATGATATCCAGCATACAAGGGAGCCATCTGCAGTGACTCGGTTAAGTTGCATAGGGCAACTGTAACTTATCCATCCTCACCAAACTTAACCCATCCAGTTTGTGATGAAAATGACAGAATAGCTGCCATCAATGGTACTTATACCTTGTAGAGGTATGGCAGCTTGTGTGCCCTGATAATACCCAGAGCTATGCCAGTGGGAGTTTCACTCCTGGTAGGTTCAGCCAAGCTGGACTGGTCTGTGTGGGTAGGGGTCAAACAAAAGCTGGTACCCTGGTCCTCCAGGTTGGGGGTTTTAGCACAGGGCCGACACCCCTGTCTATGTAAAAAAATGCACATGTTACGGAAACGGCAATAAATGAAAAAAACGTTGATGCGTGACGGACATCTGGAGTCTCAGGCTCGTATGACTGACAGTGGTGAAAGCCGAAAGGAAGCCACTGTCATGAAAACGGATGCCCAGACCGCAAAACACGAAACCAGAATTGGTTTTTGGAATGTCAGAGCCATGAATGAGGCAGGAAAGCTGAGACAGATCACAGCAGAGATGAGGAATTACAAACAATATATCCTGGGAATAAGCGAGAGCAGATGGACAGGGATGGGGAGAATAAAAACAGCTACATGGAAACAGTACTTTATTCTGGTAGAAAGGATGGTCAGCAATACGAAGGTGTATCCATTATCCCGAAGAAAGGAATGGAAAGGTCTTTACTGGAATGGAAACCCATAACAACAGACTAATAAGAGCAAGACTGAGAGGGAGATTCACGAACACCACAATTATACAATGCTATGCACCAACAAACGACAGCGATGAAGAGATCAAGGACGAGTTCTATCAACAGGTACAAAAGGAAATGGAAACTGTACCCAGGTACGATCTTATTATAGTAATGGGAGACCTAAATGCGAAAGTTGGAACACACAATAATTATAACGAAAGAGTAATGGGGAAATGCGGCAGTGGAACAGTAACTGAGAATAGGGACAAATTAATAAACTTCTGCAGTATTAACAACCTGGTTATTGGAGGAACACTTTTTCAACACAAAGAAGTGCACAAGTTAACATGGGAATCACCAAACAGACGAGACAAAAACCAGATAGATCACATAATGATCAATGGCAGATGGAGACATGCACTACAAGACGTGAAAGTAAGAAGAGGCGCAGATGTGGGAAGTGATCATCACCTAGTAGTAGCCAGACTGGAGGTGAAACTCGGAGCTGCTGGACCAGTTGTAGTCAAACAGAAAAGATATAACATCACGAAACTTAAGGCCCCCCTCACCAGAAAAGCTTTCGTTGTTGACGTAAAGAGACGATATCTGATTACCAAAAGTCAGGAAAGACCAGAGACCGACGATGTCGACCAGAAATTCAACACCATCTCAACAATATACAAAAAAAGCAGCAAGTCATGCTTGGGATTCCAGGAAAGAAAGAGCCAAGACTGGATAACACCAGAAACTCTTAACACCGTAGCAAAGAGAAAGGAAATGAAAAGAAAGAAAACAGAAGCTGTCCCAGGTTAAAAGTAATATGTAGTGAACAGTACAGTCAGCAGGACAAGGAAGTAAAACGTCAAACCCGTGCTAACAAAAGGCCATTTCTGGATAACCTTGCAAGACAGGCAGAAGAGGCAGCACTGAGAAATGGACAAAGCACAGTCTATAAAATAATTAAAGCTATCAGTGGAAAACGAGGTGCAAACAACATAACGTTAGTAAGAGACAAGCAAGAACATCTCATCACCACAGCACAGGGGCAGGAAACAAGATGGGCAGAGCACTTCAGAGAAACACTGAATAAGGAACCACCAGAGACTCAGCAGAATGTTCCTGAGGCTGAAAGTGACTAAGATGTAAATACAGATATTCCACGAAAAGAAGAAATCATCACAGCTATGAAAAGGCTAAAAAAATGGAAAAGCGCCTGGTCAAGACAATCTAAATGCTGAGCTTTTTAAGACAGACCCTGAACTAGCGGCAGAACTATTAGAACCACTATTTGCACAAGTCTGGGAAACTGAGACAACACCAACAGAGTGGAGTACAGGAATAATTGTCAAATTGCCCAAGAAGGGCGACCTTGCAGACTGCAACAACTGGAGAGGAATTACCCTCCTCTCAGTTCCCAGCACAATACTAGGCAGGATAATCATCCAGAGAATTTCAAAAGCAGTTGACCATAAACTGAGGAAAGAACAAGCGGGCTTCAGAAAGAACAGAAGATGTGCAGATCATATATTTACCCTCAGGAACATTATAGAGCAGTGCTCAGAATGGCAGAGACAGCTGTACATTAACGTTCTTGATTTTGAAAAGGCTTTCGACAGCATACACAGGGACAGTCTATGGAAAATTCTGAGGTTTTATGGAATTCCCAGCCGCATTGTTGCCATCATAAAAAGCCTCGATTCTATCTTCACGTGCAGTGTTGGATCGAGTAATGTAACTTTCGAAGTGAAAACAGGAGTACGACAGGGATGCCCCTTATCAACAACATTATTTTTGACAGTCATAGATTGGGTGATGCGCCAGACAACAGAGGACAGTCCAAGAGGAATTAGATGGACAACGTTTTTTCTACACTGGAAGACGTGGAATATGCAAATGACACTGCCCTACTTGCGCATTCACATCAACACATTCCAGACAAAACCGATAGACTGAATAAGTATGGCCAGCAGGTTGGCTTGAACATCAATTTGAAGAAGACAGAGGTCATGACACTAAATGTGGGCAATCCTGAGCCAATAACAGTAAGGAACCAGAAGTTAGAACAGACAGACACATTCACTTAACTAGGATGCATAGTAACACCTGACGGCGGAACAAGCACGGACATTAACAACAGAATAAATAAAGCGAGAACAGCCTTTGCTGTTCTCAACAACATTTGGAAGTCTTCCCAGTACAGCACAAACACCAAATTAAGACTGTATGAGAGCTGTGTACTTTCTGTGCTTCTCTATGGTGCCAATTGTTGGAGAGTAACAGAGAAGGAAATGTCAAAACTGTCCTCCTTCCACACAATTTGCCTAAGAAAAATTCTCCGAATCTTTTGGAAAAACACCATCAGCAACCAAGAACTTCTTATTTGGAGTAACCAGGAGGACATGCACACCGTCATAGCTGGCAGACGCTGGAGTTGGGAGTAGTAGAGAATGTACCTTTTAGGTATTATTCAGGCGGAGGGGCACGACTTTTATATAACAAAATACTTGATCGATTTCAATCTGGGGAATTTCAGGCGGAGGTGCATGACTTTTTATATAGCGATATATTTCAGCCGGGGGACATCCTCTGACGATCAGACGAATGACTTGTTATATAGCAATAAATTTGTTCGATAATGGCGTTGTTTACAGACAATACTTAGACAATATATATAAAAAATATAAAAAATGTTAAAAAATCGATAATGACGGAAAATATTAAAAGTCAATAATGTTGGATTAGTAGGGATTTTTTAAAGCGAGTGGCGGTTTTTTGTGGTGCAATAACGGCGGTTTAGGTTAATAAGAGGTTTTTGAAACGAGTGGCTTTTTTTTTGTGCTGGCGTGGGTGACGATGTATAGTGGGGTGTAGGTTAGTTCGGTTTTTTGTGTGATGTATTGTACCGGTAGTGTGTTGGTGTGTTTGGTTGTAGGTATCTTAATTGTGTGAAGTATTTTGTGGGGCTGTCGAAACGTGGGGTGTGTTGGGGTATGGGTTTTTGTGTGCCGGTATTTTAATTGTTGTGTATACAATATGTATATATAGGAGTGAAGTTATAGAGACCTGTACTAGGTCTAGCATCGAGAGGTGGGAGTGAAGTCTTGATTCCACAGGAGGAGTGTCAGGTGGAGGCGCAATACTGTTCTATATAGCGATATATTAGTTCGATAATGACGGGTGTTTATTTATTGTGTTGTTATGTTTATGCTTTTACATACAATATTTATACGTACAAACAGTTATACGATATATTTAGCTATATATTACAACAGTTATATTTAGACATATATTACAACAGGTAGACATATATTTACAACAGTTAGACATATATTACAACATTTAGACAACAGTTAGAGAATATATAAAAGAAAACACTAGATACATTTTATATATATTTATTGACAAAGAACGGTCTATGGGTGCTGTAACGGCTCTTTCATGTACGCCTAGGAGAGAGCACAGTCGGCTCGGATTACTTGGTCAGTCTTCTCTTTCATGTACAACCAGGTGGTGGGTATAGTCATCTTCAACAATCTGTCACTTCTTGTTCGTGTACACCCAGGTGGTGGGTGCGGGTGTAGTCATCTTAAGTGTCTATGAAGGAAAAACAGTCTTGTGGCGTACTAGCCAGAGTCTGACTAATCGAGTAATTAATCGATCGTTGGCGTGTTGTCTAGCCGAAAAGGGTAGTAGGACGCGCTGCATAGTACCACCGCGAGCTTTGGTCAAGATGAAATAAATGGCGTAGAGACCACAAACGTTGGTAACTACATCTTGTAAATGTCTGGCGTTGTAGTTAACAGGTCGAGTAGAGTTTCTGGCTATAAAATTAATCAGGTCCGTGTGTGTAGGTGGTAAGCCGAAAGAATCAAAATATTCAAAAGTTCCAAGTCCATTATAATATAGAGCGACCCAATGGTCACCCGGGCGATAGCTAGGGTCAGTGTTGATGACGAAAGCATCCGTTTGGCTCGGATCGATGCGTAGAGGTTATTGGTCACGAGCTAAAACTTTAACGAGTCCAGTTCGTTTAACAAATATATCCGACAGGAGGATGGTGCGTATCTCGTCAGTATTCATCGTCTAAGTGGTGTAGTCTGTCAAACTTGACGGAAAGAGGTGTATTCTTTAATAAATATAACACCGGGGTACAGCTGCAGACCAGATCTTGAGGGGAGTCGTCACATTGTCGTCGTAAAAATAGAGAGGTGCGTGTATTTACCTGTCTAGGTGTGCTCGTGTATGTGTTGTATTGTGTGGTATGGGTTTTGGTTCGTGTACAGAGAGATAGTATTTTGGGTAGAGAGGTGTGTTGTATTTGTGTTGTATCTGTGTTGGGTACAGAGAGTTTAGATGTTGAGGGGGGATGTGGTGACGTTGTCGGGATGCACCTGTCGTTTGATGTAAAAGTAAGACAAAGAGTTGCGGTGTTGCGCGTACGTGTATATGACAGAGTTGTGTTTTCGGAACCCAATATTGTTCCTACCCTGTGCTTGTTGTGTACTGAGTACTTCTAAGAATGTATTTTTGTCGATGGTGTTGTGGTGTTTGCTCAATTGATTGGGTAGTCTTGGATATGGTAAAGATAGAAAGATGTCGCTGGAATTGCTTCAACTTAATATTTAGTATTTGGTCTGTTTAACATTGCTTGTGTGAGAATGTCGCTATCGTGTAAGTTAGCTACAAAAGACTTGAAATCTGTAATGTTGTTGACTAAGTGAGGCTGTTCTAACACACACGCGTTGTTATGTGAAGCGTGAAAGAAACGGAGGTCATCTGTTTCTCTGTGTCTCAAAACTGCGTGATGGCTGAAGTTAATCTTAAAGCGTTTTGTCTGTTGTGCAAAGACAGGTCCTAACAGAATTTTCCATTCGATAGGGTCTGTTCTGTCTGGACTGTGAAAGAAAGTGAATGTAGATAGGTATTTATGGGTGTTTGCGTGCGTTTTTATGGCTTGCCAATTATTTGTATAGATTTGTCTAACGTCATCTGGTAACGCATTTAAACTGTCGTAGTCAGAGGACAAGCGACTCTTTTTATTAGGGACTTGTTGGGGACTGGGGATTGTTCGTTTGAGTGGGTTAATCTGGCCTGCTTTTGTAGAGGGAATTGTTGAAGAGGACGATGGGATGGGACTTGTTGAAGATGGCACTGATGAAGATAATCTGGAACTTGAAGCTGTTCTCGTAGAGTCTGTGGCTCCTGCTGCAGCAGATGATGTTGATATCTGTGGGTTCACTGTTGTTGCTGTGGTGCATGATGATGAGGCTGTATGCGGATTCGTCGCTGTTGATGAGGCACATGGTAGTAATGTCTGTGGGTTCGCCGATGAGTCTGGTGTTACTGTGGCACCTGATGTTGTTGGTGTTGGTGTGGTGCCTGCTGCTGGGTTCTGTGTTGAGGTAGAAAGCTGGGTAGGGATAGAGGTGTGTTTTTGGTTTATGTGGACGCGAAGATTGTCAATACGAGAAAAGTCTTTTCCACAGACCTCACAAGAGAGCAGCGTCAGTGAGTGCATGGTCTTGTTGTGTCGTGATAGGTCGGCGCGCCTGGTGAAGGTCTTCCTGCATCTGGTACATATCAGGGTGGTTTGTACCACTGATGTGTCTGTTTGTGCTGAGCCGAACCCATGTTTATTTTCTAAGTGCCGTTGAAGATTATCGGGTCTGGTAAATACTAAACCACAGAAAGAGCACTCGTGATTGTGGCGATCGTGGGCTGTGGCCATATGCCGAGTAAGAGCATGGCCCCGCTTGAAAACAGACTGGCAGTGTAAACAGGCATAGCCGCGTCGTTGAGGTGAAGACATCTATGGAATAGAACAGGGACAAAAAGAAGTTAGTCACACATAAAATTAAATATATATAACAACATATATGTAACAAGCAGTTAAATAATACACAGACAATCTGAGAGAGAGAGAGAGAGAGAGAGAGAGAGAGAGAGAGAGAGAGAGAGAGAGAGAGAGAGAGAGAGAGAGAAGTTAGTCACACATAAATAAAAAATATAACAAATTGAGAGAGAGAGAGAAAGAGAGAGAGAGAGAGAGAGAGAGAGAAAGAGAAAGAGAAAGAGAAAGAGAAAGAGAAAGAGAAAGAGAAAGAGAGAGATAGAGAGATAGAAAGATAGAGAGAGAGAAAGAGAGAAAGAGAAAGAGAAATAGACAGAAAGGTGTACACACGCCTACTCTTAGTTATAACCAGTCTTATATTTTTTATTCTGTTATCAAATGAAAGAAATTTTTTTTGTTCTGTAACATATCACAAAATCCCGCGCGTTGTGGAAGCAAAGATATTGATTTAAAAGCCAGCCTGTTCGCGAGACAAGTAACGATCTGTCCTCTCTGTTAATATAACGAAAATATAAGTACTAACGTGTTTGTTAGTTTCACACGATTGTTGGTTATAGCAGGGCGTCTGTCCTTGTGTAGTTCAGTATTGTTAAATCCAAAATACGCTATTTTCTAAACTAGTGTTTTTTTCTTAATTTTCACTGGCTCGGGTCTTTCTTTTTTTTAATAATAACAAGTTCCTTTTGTGTTAACGTCCCATATCGCTTTACTCACGCGCAGGTGTGGTCACGCGCTGAATGTCAACTATGAAAACACAGGGCTCATAAAAAACTCGATATTGATTTCTGTTTGTTACCACCACCAGACTGTTTTGTCTTGATAGCGGACACTTTGTGTCCAGATTTTATTACCCTACCGGTTCTATAATGTGGACACGAGATCAAAGGATTGTCGAGTTCTCTGTTGTTCCACATCACGGGGATTTTTCCTGAGTAATAAATTTTTTTTTGGTGCGTACAAGACTTGTAGAACAAAAAAAAAGTATTGCAAGTTGTGGTGTAATCGATGACTGATACAGTTTATAGACAGCTTTCTGTCAACCTTGTATACAATGAAGGTGTTTTTTTTACATATTCTTGTGTGATATTTGTTTTCAGAATCAAGAATGTGCCTAGCACATAACAAAGAAACCGGCTAAGTCTTAACTTACCGAAAACAACCATTTTAAAAAAAATGATATGTAAGCATTTAACAACTTAACAAACACAATTTTTTTTAAATACCAGCTAGGGTAGACTAATTATAATTTGAAACAGATTTTAGCAACACTTCCTAGTGAAGCAAAAAGACAAACAGACACAGACATATATTTGTTTAAATAAAGAAAGATATTTATATTTAACACCCTAACACAGAGTACGCTTAATGAATACACACGAATACAAGCAAACAACTAAAACTTTTTATAATTTTTATTAAATAGAGACATGAGATGAAGATATTTAATAGCCTAACACAGAGTACCGAAAAACAACAAAAACAGATATTTTAAAAGTTATTTAGGGTATATAGCCTAGTGAAAACAGCTATATAAAAATATATAACATTTATGTGTAAAATAAATTTTTTAACTTCCTAGTATTATTATAGGGAAAAAACAGACGAATACACACATATTTAGAAATAAAAAACTTTGTGTAGGTTATTTTTCCACAGTCTCTAATTATTAAGAAAATACTCCTATCAAACAACAAAGACGCAACCATATAAAAATATTGTTCCACAGAATACGCTTAAACAGACACAGAGATGTAGACTTTATATATTCTCTAAATAGAGATATTTAACACAAAACAGAATAACATACGTTTCAGAAGGATGTTTCTTGGTTTCAACGTCTGATTTTTCAAAACGACTGAATTTTTTTCAGAAGGCTTCAAAACGACTGGTCAGTGCTGGTCGAGGGCTGGTTACAGAATGACTATGTCTAAAACAATTCTTGATTAAAACAACAGACTTGTCAATAAAAGTAGTCCGATCGTATGAATTTCGTGATGGAGTCAGAGCGTGTATTGAGTAGAGACACTGTTTCAGAAAAAATAGTTCGCGCGCAAGGTTTTCAAGGTGATTTGTCACGCGACGTTGATCGAACGTTTTTGAAAGGGAGAATCGAAACGCAAAGTTTTAATTGCATCCAGTAATTAATTAGTCTCTGATCGGAAAATGGTTTTTTACATTTGAACAAAGCCAATGTCATTCATAAAAATCCTATGACAGATGTGCGCACGTGCAATCAAATATTCAGAGCTCGCGACTTTCTTCCATGTGTCCACCCGTTATCAATTATTTTCGTTACACGAACCTTAATTACGGCCAGATGGATACGCATAATTAGTTCCTGTTCGGAAAAAGATTTTTCACATTGTAACAAAATATGACCTTTATAAAATGGAAATAGCACAGATGCGCAAGAAAATATTCAGATCTCACGGTTTTGTTCCACGTGGCTACCCCGTTATCTAATTCAACATCAAAGACAAATGGTTTAATGGCACCCAGGTCTTCGTGAATAATTAATTTGAGCCCATTGTGGTCCAAGTGACCATAAAAACTAGCTCCTTTGTGACTCAGACACAACTAATTAATTGGTATCGATGAGGTCAGGAACAGAGTGTTTTTTCGCGAATGTTTAATTACGCACAGATTGAATAATTAATTAATCCCCTGGTAGGAAATGTTAATGGCTTGTTACGCTTGATCTGTTAAACAACGGAACCCGTTTATAAAAAAGCCTAGCGCAGATGCGCCGCACACGTGTCCAATCAAATATTCAGAACTCACGGCTTTGTTCCATGTCTCCACGCGTTATCTAATTCCACATCAAAGACAAGAACTTTACTTACGCACATCTGTTCACGCATAATTGATTTGGTCCCCGTTGAAGCCGAGTTTTTTGGGAGCAAACTTTCGAACAAAATTACTTTAAGTTATATAGGTCCGTCTCAGTGTTTGTCGTTAATATATCATCAAACTTTGTGTGTAACAGTATGTACAGAACTTAACACGGTACCAAAAAAAAACAAGTTTTAAAAAAACATCCTTTAAAAACAAAATTTAAAAAGCATATGTTATATATGGGTTGTTGACGAAGAATGAATAACAACCGCTTATATTTGTTGTGAATGTTAGTCTTGTGACTGAGTAACGGGTGGTTCTCATATTGTTTTACACTAAGGGTGTGAATATTTTTTAACATGTTGCAGCGATTCTCACGTTATTGAAAACACAGTGATTCTCACGTTGTTGAATTTTTAACATGGGGCAGTGGCTCTCACGTTGTTGAAAACACAGTGATTCTCACGTTCTTGAATTTATTTTTTTAGCACGATTCCTCCGTTGTAGAAAACACAGGGGTTCTCACGTTGTGTAGGGTTTTAGATATAAAATAACTGGGTGTGAGTGTAATCTATCATTGTTAGCTATGGACCCGCGCTGGCCTCATCCGTTCACGGCCCTCATTGCAGGACCAACCGGTTCTGGTAAAACTGTTTTTGTACAGCGTTTCTTACAACATATACGAGATATGATGGTACTTGTACCTGACGAATTTCTATGGTATTATGGGGAAGTGCAACCCCTATACAATTCGATGCTTGGAGTTTAGTTTATTGAAGGACTGCCCGATATTGAGCAGTGGACAGGTGATAAGAAACGTATGGTAGTTATAGATGATCTCATGACTAAGACGGATGACAGAGTAACTAAATTATTCACTAAAACAAGTCATCATTGCGATGTAAGTGTATTATATATTGTGCAAAATTTATTTGGCAAGAACAAAGAACACAGAACCATTAGCTTGAATTCTCATTATATAGTGCTTTTCAAAAACCCACGCGATGGATCTCAGATTGTTAATCTAGCCAAACAGATGTATCCAGGTCGTACTGCCTATGTTCAAGAAAGTTTAAAAGACGCGACGTCGACCCCACATGGTTATTTAGTAATCGACCTTCGTCAAGAAACACCCGACACTCTGCGACTTCGTACCCACATATTTCCACACGAACAGCAAATTGTCTACGTCCCTAAATAACGAAATGGGAGAAAAGGGAAAAAGACATGGTGAAATGTTAAAGTTTTTAGGTACGGCCAAACCACCAGTCATCAAGACTGTTATGAAAACAGCGTCACCCGATCTGGTAGGAACGCTCTGTGAATGTTGTCACAACGTATTAAAAGGTAACGTTACTCTGACACCCACTCAGAAGAGACGTATGCGTCGTTACAAAAACACCCTGCGAGCACTTACCAAGAAAAGCTTGTCGCTCAAAAAAAGGAAACAATTTTTACAAACTGGAGGTTTTTTAAGTGCGTTGTTAACTCCAATACTAACTGTACTAAGAAAATGATTTTGATGGATCCTCGTTTGTTAGAGGCTCAAAAACCTTATAGAGCCCCCGACGCTCTAAGAGATAACTTGTAGGAATTGGACAGTCAAATGCAACTAGTCTTGGATCGAGAAGATCTGCCAGTGGGTGACAAAGCTAGACTATTTCAACGAACACTGCAGCGTTATTTGAATCGACTAGAACAATACAGTCACGTACCTCTAGGTTTAGTTGATATTAAGTCTCCGCTGAACGAGTCCAAGCCTCCCATAGAACAACCCACTGTACTTAAAGATGAGATTGTCGACAAAAAGCTTCAGTCCCCACCCGAACAAGTCACACCCACTAATCGAAAAAAGGTGTTTGTCAGTAAATCGCGAGAAACATCGTCGTATTCGCTCAGAAGAAGGAAAAAACACCAAAGTGGGAAGCATGGCCAAAGAAAGGAATAAGATTTTAAAACAACATTACTACGACCCAAAACTACCCAGGTCCTATGGGGGAATCGGCGCCTTACAACGTAGCACCAAACTTACTCGTGAAAAAATTTAAGCGTCGTTAGGTCATCAGGATACCTACACCTTACACAAACCGGTGCGCAGAAAATTTAAGAGACGGGTGACTATCGCGGGTGGTATAGACCAACAGTTCCAGGCTGATTTAATAGACTTGCAGGGTTTAAAAAAATTCAACGATGGGTTTTCCTATCTAGTAACGTGTATTGACGTATTTAGTAAATTCGCTTGGGCTGTTCCATTAAAAAACAAAACTGGGAAAGCGTTAGTAGCAGCGGTAAAGACAATTTTTACCAGTCGCAAACCGATACATTTTCAAACAGACAAAGGCAGTGAGTTCGTTAACAAAACATTCTTAAAGTTTCTTAAAGACGAGGGTGTTCATTTCTTCACTACGGAAAATGAAGATACCAAGGCAGCTATTGTCGAGAGGTTTAATCGAACCCTCAAAGAAAAATCGTGGCGTTACTTTACCAAAACCAACACTTTTCGCTACGTCGACGTGATACAGCAACTGGTCCACAACTACAACTACTCGTATCACCGGAGTATTAAGATGGCACTGGCGGAAGTTACCCCGAGCAATCAAGAAGAGGTGTGGCATACGTAATACTCGATCCCTGACGTCATCAGCAGAAAAGTCAATTTTAAAGCTGGTGATCGCGTGCGGATCGCCCAAGCCAGACAAACTTTTAAAAAGGGTTATACACCGGCGTGGACAGAAGAACTTTTTACGGTTAGCCGACTAAACCAAACAGGACCGGTCACGTACATCCTTAAAGATGATTCTTGTTAGGAACTGAAAGGTTCTTTTTACCAAGAAGAGCTACAGCGAGTCGGTGACAAGATAGTTTATCGAATCGAATCCATTTTGCAAGAACGGCGATTTCAGGGGTGTAAAAGAGTATTTAGTCAAATGGTTCGGTTATAACTCGTCATTCAACAGCTGGATTTCCGCCAAACAACTAGCGAGATATCGAGACTGATGGAGATTGAAGAAGAAGTGAGCACCCCAGTTTTGCGGCCACCCCCTCCCAAGACCACGAGAACCTCTGTCTGGCCTTTTTTGGGGAAACTATTCCCGCGACTAGAGATCGTTTTCATCTGTCAGATGATCGTTATATATGTCGTCATCGGGGTCTCGTTATTCAATCTGAGTCGGAGCAACGCAGAGGGACCGGACGACAAGTTTTGGATTGCTTTAATGAGCAGTTGTCTGGGTTACATGTTACCTAACCCTAAGATAGGATGAGTTTTTACGTGACTTTACCCAGCAATGCCTCGATGAAAATATACCCAAACAATAACGCTGGTCACTTTTTCGTCAAATCGCCGCGGACTATAGACTTGACTTCACGCTACGAGGTCGGTTTGGTTGAGATTCAATTTCCCAAAAGTTATTTTAACGTGTTAGAAGGTGACGTATGGATACATTACTTTCCCAACAAAGAAGGTGAGTCTATACTACTCACATTGCCCGCTGGTCTATACACCTCACCCGACACACTGATCGACGAGTTGAATCGTTTGCTTTTAGACACGGATGTGGATGAAAAAGCCCGAGTTAGATTCCATTTTAACAATAATAACGCCACCTTGAATCTGTATGATCCGGAGGTTGAAGTTAGAATTAGCGAGACGTTGAAACACGTATTAGGCTTTCCCACCTCGCTCGCCACAGACATCGACCCAATACTACGAGGAGAGACTGAAGTGCAATTGGATAGCGACATGAAAAATGTATACGTGTACTGCGACCTCGTAGCAGCGAGACCGGTTGGAGATGCCTCTGTCCCTTTGTTACGGATTGTTCCTATTTTGGATAGGTCTACCGCTTCGGTTTTTAGGATTTACGACAAACCACACTACGTACCTCTGAGCCGTTTTTCGTTTGACGCTGTGGAAATCCTTTTAACTAATGACCAGGGTAAGACTATCCCATTCACTAGCGGAGCTTCGGTGTTGACACTCCACTTCCGAACTCACAGACGGTTTGATTTTGAATAGAAAAATGGTGAGACACGTACCCATCCGACGAAACCCCAGAATGTATGAGGAGTTTTACTGCAACCAAGCTGGCCACGGGATGCCAGTGTTTATCGGAGGCAGAATTCAAAGAGGACATGGCTTGGGTAGTTTTTTCGGCGGCTCGGTCGCATGGTTCTCCCGTGGTTAAAAACTGGAGGCAAAGCTTTACTCAGAGAAAGGCTTGGCACCGGTCTACAGGTCGCGAGTGATGCGTTAGCCGGCAGAAATATTGGTGAGTCATTTCGCGAACGAACCAAAGAATCGGGTCAACGTTTATTACAGGGAGCCGTTGATCACCTCACCACTAACCAATCGGGTAGCGGTATTAGAAGAAAAAGAAAAACGAGAGCTGCCCCACCTGGCGAGCCGAAACGAATAAAACGCAGTAACCGAGCTCGTCCTTTTCATTCACACCAGAAGAAGCGACGGTACTCTGATATATTTGAATGATGGCGCTTATTCACCCCAACTCGTGCGAGTGTCTTCACAGTGGTCTAGATTTGGTTAGCGTACCACCAACACAGACAGCCGTAGAAGAGGGTCAATTTGTGGAGATACATCCATTGGCTGCCTTAGCACCCGGAGCCCCGGTGGAATTTGTAATATCGGGAAATGGTGAAGAATATCTAGATTTGTTCAATACTTTTCTACACGTGCGCGCCAAAATCACGTTAGCTAATGGCGGCTCATTACCCGCTGACTCAGAGGTGGCATCGATCAACTATTACCTACACAGTTTATTCTCACAAGTCGACGTTTTCCTGAACGACACGCTGATTACACCCAGCAAGAACACCTACCCTTATAGAGCTTACCTGGAAGCCACGTTGAATTACGGGGAGGAAGCCAAACGAGGCCATCTGACAGCGGCTCTATTTTACAAAGACACGCCAAATTTTATTACGGAAACAATTGGTGATAATAACAACGGGTTAAGACTGCGTCGACATATAGCGGCTGGTTCTCAGGACATTGATATGATGGGTTGTTTACATTCAGATATCTTCGCTCAAGATCGTTACCTGTTAAATGGTGTGACTGTTAAAGTAAAACTCACGCCGACTAAAGATCCCTTCAACGTGCTGGGACACGACCCCACCGGTCGTTATAAATCTATTATAATTTATGCGGCCTTGGTTGTCCGGAAAGCCAAATTAAACCCCGCCGTCTTTCTAGCCCAAGAGAAAGCCTTGGTGCGAGGTAATGCCAAGTACCCCTTGGAACGAGTTGTGCTAAAAACTTTCTCTATTCCTAGAGGCATGCTATCGCACATGCAGGATAATCTATTTCTCAGTCAAACACCCACACGGATCGTGATTGGTCTAGTCACTTCGACCGCTTTTAACGGGTCGTACATGTCTAATACGTTCAATTTCGCTACTTTTGGTCTGATATATTTGAATGCCATCGCGGACGGCAGAACAGTAAGTGGCAAGCCTTTGTCGATGGATTATGAGCACAACCAGTACGTGAGAGCCTTCTTCGGGACGAATCTAGTTATGGGACTGGTTGGAAAAGACGCCGGCAACGACCTCGAGTATAGACATTTTAAGAATGGGTACGCCTTATACGCCTTTGACCTCACCCCCAGTCTACTGGACGGTGACCAGTTTGAGATGGCCAAGTCGGGCCCTGTCTCAGTAGAACTTAAATTCTCCGAGGTCACACCCGAACCATTACAGGTTCTTGTCTACGCCGAGCAAGACTCGATCTTGGAGATCTCGAAATCGCGCCAAGTTTTGACAGACTACACCACTTAAACGATGAATACAGACGAGATACGGACCATCCACCTGTCGGATATATTTGTTAAACGAACTGGACTCGTTAAAGTTTTAGCTCGTGACCAATTACCTCTACGCATCGATCCGAGCCAGACGGCTGCTTTCGTCATCAACACTGACCCTAGCTATTGCCCGGGTGACCATTGGGTCGCTCTATATTATAATGGACTTGGCACTTTTGAATATTTTGATTCTTTCGGCCTACCACCTACACACCCGGACTTGGTTAATTTTATAGCCAGAAACTCTACCCGAGTATACAATATGTGTATACAATATGTATATATAGGAGTGAAGTAATAGAGACCTGTACTAGGTCTAGCATCGAGAGGTGGGAGTGAAGTCTCGATTCCACAGGAGGAGTGTCAGGTGGAGGCGCAATACTGTTCTATATAGCGATATATTAGTTCGATAAGGGCGTGTGTTTATTTATTGTGTTGTTATGTTTATGTTTTTACATACAATATTTATACGTACAAACAGTTATACGATATATTTAGCTATATATTACAACAGTTATATTTAGACATATATTACAACAGGTAGACATATATTTACAACAGTTAGACATATATTACATCATTTAGACAACAGTTAGAGTATATATAAAAGAAAACATAGATACATTTTATATATATTTATTGACAAAGAACGATCTATAGGTGCTGTAACGGCTCTTTCATGTACGCCTAGGAGAGAGCACAGTCGGCTCGGATTACTTGGTCAGTCTTCTCTTTCATGTACAACCAGGTGGTGGGTATAGTCATCTTCAACAATCTGTCACTTCTTGTTCGTGTACACCCAGGTGGTGGGTGCGGGTGTAGTCATCTTGAGTGTCTATGAAGGAAAAACAGTCTTGTGGCGTACTAGCTAGGGTCTGACTAATCGAGTAATTAATCAATCGTTGGCGTGTTGTCTAGCCGAAAAGGGTAGTACCACCGCGAGCTTTGGTCAAGATGAAATAAATGGCGTAGAGCCCACAAACTTTGGTAACTACATCTTGTAAATGTCCGGCGTTGTAGTTAACCGCCGGCACACAAAAACACATACCCCAACACACCCCACGTTTCGACAGCCCCACAAAATACATCACACAATTAAGATACCTACAACCAAACACACCAACACACTACCGGTACAATACATCACACAAAACACCCCAATAACCTACACCCCACTATACATCGTCACCCACGCCAGCACCAAAAAAAAAACCGCCACTCGTTTCAAAAACCTCTTAGTAACCTAAACCGCCGTTATCGCACCACAAAAAACCGCCACTCGCTTTAAAAAACCCCTACTAATCCAACATTGTCGATTTTTAAAATATTTTTTATATTTTTTATATATATATTGTCTAAGTATTGTCTGTAAACAACGCCATTATCGAACAAATTTATTGCTATATAACAAGTCATTCGTCTGATCGTCAGAGGAAGTCCCCCGGCTAAAATATATCGCTATATAAAAAGTCATGCACCTTCGCTTGAAATTCCTTCGCCTGAAATCGATCGAGTATTTTGCTATATAAAAGTCATGCCCCTCCGCCTGAATAATACCTAAAAGGTACATTCCCTACTACTGTTGGGTTGGCCACGTCCTCAGAAGGGACCCTGATACCATCACAAGAACAGCTATGCTATGGTCCCTCGAGGGAAAGCGAAAGAGAGGCCGGCCAAAAACAACTTGGCGGAGAACTGTGGAAGCTGAGATGCAAAGAATGAACCACAGTTGAGGCACTGAACGAAGTATGGCCGCCGACCGAGCAAAGTGGAATAAATTTGTTGCTGCCCTACAAGACGTCACCAGGCGTGATGGCCACTGACTGCTTTGACGGTTGGTGGTTATGGATCAAAGAAAAAAAAGATGACAGAATAGAGTATCAATAAACACGTAATAATCATAATAATAATTCTTCAAGTGAATGATCAAGCCATCTATTTTGTCTACAAGATGATAGACATTGTAACCCAAGAAAAAGACATTTTTGTTGAACTGTTCTTATTTATTTAATGTTGTAAATAATTTGATATTAAAACTTTTCAAACAGAAAAGAGTAACTGTTTAATTAAATTGTAAATATTTACCAGCAGACTTTCTTAAATTCTTTAAGTTGAATTACAGTTCTTGTTGGTGTAATTAGTTATATAAATTACCCCTAGCAGAGTCAGAAACAATATTAAATACCATAATCCCAGAGGCGGATCAGGAGAGGTCGCAATTAGGGACTTAGAGTACGACATCACTATCTTCTCTGGGAACTTACATAGCTTGACCCTACCTTTGTGTCTATATACCCTTACTCTCTTCAGAGAATGGGGTATAACTGATAAGACCATTCTCTTATCTGGCACTATTCTGGTATCATCTGATACACCTTTATGTCCAGGATATCTTATTTTTAATTACATCTGAACCTCTCGCGACACCAGAAAGAGAGAGAGAACCAACAATAGACAATAAGAATACATTGTAACTTGACCTATAGCTATCCAGATTCCCTTTTTACCATTTTTGATATACATTCAGCCCGCTGTGGCGAAAGTATTAACAATTAATATTTCCAACAACCGATCACTGTGGTGTGACGAGGATTATTTTTTTTATCCCGAGAGATTTATCAACCTGACATTCCTTAGTATTGAAAGTACCATCTAATGACACTGTAAACACTAGAACGCGTTAATAATTTCCTACCTTGACTAATTGATGTGAAAATAAACAGATCAAATTTACAGTAACGAAGTTAGCGTTTCTCAAATAACCAGATTAATCAAACTTTTAGGAGCTGGGGCTTATTTTGCCAAGAAAACAAACCACCCAACACTGGAGTAGCTGTTTGTACCACGGAGATATGTTCCAGAGGTTGTTAATCAACAAATTAGGTAAGCGTGATTGCAGATGTCGTCTCAGGTTGTCTGAAGCGAGAGAAAGACGGAATGAATAATTCGTATATTATATAATCATTATACTCACTTTGTTTATTTTTCTTTTTGTTTGCTACTAATGTTCATTTTCAGAATAGATTCATTTGAAAAAAAAAAAAACTCTGTTCTTTACATTATAGCCACAGTCTATACCATAGTGCTACTCTTTTGACCTGTTGGGAGTTAATTTACTTCTTCTTGTGAGATCTTGTCTCAATAGAGGGGAGGGCATTTATGGGTCTAGTTCTTTATTTAATTCTGTAACCTATGATTTTTATATTGTTTGATATTTGGATAATAGATGTTGTGAAGTTTCTTTGTGGTAAATAAAATTAACATAAAACGTAATTTACCTGTGTTGGTCAGCTCGTCCCAATATCCCTACTCCATTACTAGTTTTCACGTTTGTGCGTCTAACTGTCGTCACTTATCTGTGTGTGTGTGTATGTGAGTGGTTGATATATATATATATATACATATATATATATATGTATATATATATATATATATATATATATATATATATATATATATATATATATATATATATATATATATATATATATATATATATATATATACATATATAGAAAGGAAACTGTCTAAACTACAAATCGCAGTCGTAAACGATAGGCTGGACTAGAGTACCTTCTAAATCCAGGGACAGAATCTACATTTCACCATCTCACTCGTGAAAATCTATTTCTTTACCTTATCTCTCACTGAGTTATCACCTTTGTCAGTTCTATTCAGACGAGACCAAAAAAAATCGTTCTTAATCACCTATCAAAAATTTACGACTGTGAGGAACATTATCTTGTTTCAAATAGAACGTCTTTTAGAAACTCTATCTTGTCTCTAACAGAAAGTCTGTGAGGTACACTATCGTGTCTCTAACAGAGAGTCTGTGAGGAACACTGTCTTGTCTCTAACAGAGTCTGTGAGGAACACTATCGTGTCTCTAACAAAGAGTATGTGAGGAACACTATCTTGTCTCTAACAGAGAGTCTGTGAGGAACACTATCTTGTCTCTGAGTCTGTAAGGAACACTATCTTGTCTATAACTAAGAGTATGTGAGGAACACTATCTTGTCTCTAACAGAGAGTCCGTGAGGAACACTATCTTGTTTCTTTCAGAGGGTCTATGAGGAACACTATCTTGTCTCTAACACAGCGTATGTGAGGAACACTATCTTGTTTCTAACAGAGAATTGGTGAAGAGCACTATCTTGTCTCTAACAGAGAATCGGTGAGGAACACTATAATAGCCCTTTAGTAATAACTGACTATGGGAATGCGCCCTGAGGTGACTGCACTCAGCTGTTTATTTGCCTGGTGTTCCTTTCAACATTTTCTCCTCTTTTCTGCTTGTTGTGCGAGCTTCGTTTCGCCAAATCTAACTAACTAAATTGGGGACTACCCTGATGTATAGAAGTCATTTTAAACGATCTTTCTCTATAAATGAACTACTATTCAAGGAAGTCTTTGCACCTACCTCTATAGTAACATTCCCGTTGTTGAAATATCTTTACCTTTCCGTTTAAACATCTTTAGTCCTTAAGAAATTTAATAACTTCGTACTATCATTTACACAAAATGGGCCTCTATGTTAAGCCTAAAATGGTCCAGTATACACACCACGAAAATAGCGTTTTCATTGACTTTTGTATCAGAGTTTCCCATAGTAAGGCTTACGATATGACGTGTTGTGAGAAAGACCAAATCACGACCGAGCTCCCACCATTTAAAAGAGTGAACAACCTGGTGGAGCTTTCCTGTCTGGATTTACAATCACGGCATTAACCCAAAATGAGGTTCACTCTGCCCCACTGGTATCCTGGTTTCCTGCAGGTAGGTCCTTTCAAGTAGGCACTACTCAAGAAATTTGCCTCAACATTTTGAGATCCAGGGATAACCACCGCATGTTGTGTAAAATAAACAGCACAGGTGCCGCTGCCTGTGTAATAGCTGATTATCAGTTAATATTCACCATTACTCTTCTCTGAGTCTGTTCCATTACATGTCCAGAGATTTTAGATGTTCCTCAAGGTTCCAATAGTTATGAGGATAGCATTCATGAAATTGGTGATAGCTGAGTGTCATAAGGGATCCAGTAATTTCCTCATCATTCTGGAGAACACACTCGGAGCATTGTTCAATCCAAATAGCAACATATTAAATTCATAGTGCCCCCCCCCCCCCCCGAAGGGCTCACAGCCAGCAATGGTCTGAGCTCAGACGTGATGGGAATCTGGTAATGCCCTTATCTAGATTAACTAGTGACTCTGTTACTGTAAATAATTCCCAAATCCAGACAGAGCCTATTTTCACCAGAGGGTTCTCTCAGCTAAACCTCACTGAAGCGATAATATGATTCATATGGGGAAATGAATTTCCTGCACCAAGAAATCAATTCTCCCTTTTGCATTTGCTATAATATAAAATCTCAGTCCATGTCCGTATCAATTACTTCCACTGGACCGTGTATATGGGCCGACTAACTACCCCTGTTGCCGGTACCCTTTCTAATGCTACTTTAATAGCCGTATAGTGATGTGGGCTGAGCTTTAGGCCATTTGCCCAATCTACCACTTCCAATTTTTCTGGGGTTGCCCCGCATTTTCAGTTTCAAAGTTGGCTGACTAACCATACTTTTATTTTTAGCCAGTTCCTGGAATTCCGACCAAGTGGGTGTCGAGGTGGACTGGTTTGTGTTTACTATATGTGCAACACGGAGAGTTGCCAGTGTAACTGGTTTTATGGAAGACAGTTTGTGAGAAGGTACCGTCCTATTCACTATGTCCACCTGTGTATTTTTATTTTCAGGCCTATGTTCACGGCAATGCGTTCCTAGGTCCTGTTGAGTTTCCCAACTTGGGAATGCCACCTTGCTACATTGTGCACAGGTGGTCACATACTGAAATATGTTTTCAGCAATACCTGGCCAATAGTAATTCACAGATGTCCATTGACAGGTGGTACCAATTTTCATATGTCCACCGTCTGAATCAACACGTGCTAGTTCCATAACTTTGCCCCTATAGCATAATGGCAGTACTAACTGTCCATATCCATTGGATCCTGCTCCAGCATTTCTGTAGAGCAATCCATCATTCAAATAAAACTGTCCTTTCTGAGGGGAGTTATGGCTTTTTGGAAATTTGATAAAGCAAGGTTTTAATGTGCTATCTCTAGCTTGGGCCTTTCTCATCTTTCCCGGATGGATTTTTAGTGGTGTTCCCTCCTCCTTCCTAGGGCTTGACCTGGTTTGGAGTGTTGCCATGAACACAGGTTTTATTGGGTTCCCTAAGAAGACATACCTCCTTCCTATCACCAGCAGGTAACTAGGATCATCACACACTGCTGCACTGATCACTCCTTCCACGTAGCGAGTCTTTACAGTGATTCTGGCTATAGGAAGTGTCATGGTGGCTGTTCCTTTTAATGCCTCTTGTATCTCCACTTTTTCTGTGGTGTATTGATCAGGGTGCACCAAGAATGCACTCACAAATGAGACATATTCCAATGCCGAATCATACAGACACTTTATCTTAGTGCCGTTACATATTACTTCTTCACGTGTGGGGGGATGATGGAGATCTACCTGATTATCAGTCAGTTTCTTCCTTCCCTTGTCCACTGTTATCATACATGCAGCGTGATATGGAGGGACTTTCCTACCACATCCAATTGTATTGTGGTTGTTCGTTTTACAAATCTTACACCACTTATCTCCCTGTCTGTGGGGTTTCTTATCTTGTACCTGAGGGTTCCTGTTTCTATGATCAAATCTGAGTTTGTAAAAGTCTTGTCTGTATCTGTGTTGTTGGTCCCTATTATCATACTCATCTTGGTTTGAGGGTGGATTACTATTTTCTAGCTACTTCTTCCAAATTCCTGCTATATCTTTCTGAGCTGCCTGATATCTCTCAGCAACTGTTAAAATCTCCCCCAACTACTCTTCACCTTGTTCAATAAGAAGTTTTCTATGTCTGGGGGCATAGACTCTCTTACTTGCTTCATCATGAGCATTTCTTTTAGGTCTTGACATTTTCCTAGAGCAGTCCATTTCTCCAAGTAGGTTTCTAATCTGGCGGAGAACTTGTGGTAAGTTTCTCCAGAAAGTTGCTTAGCAGTTCTGAATTTCTTTCTATAAAATTCTGAGTTCTTTTCATAGCGAACCAGTAATGAATGCTTCAATAGTTCATAATCTTCTTGGTCTTCTCTGCCACGTTTTGCAAAAACTTCTTAAGAAGCTCCTCTCAGCCCTTGTGATAACTTAAGGCTCCACTTCTCTTTCTCTAGGCCATAGTTAGTTGCTAATCTTTCATAACGACTTAGATAGGACTCAATAGCATCTTCTTTCGCCACAAATGGATCCAAGTGAAAGTTCATGGCTCCATTTGAGGCACCTTGACTTGCACTAATGTCAGAAGTAGTTGGGCTACTTCCATTTCCTGGAACATTCCCTTGAAGTTCAAGCTCTTTCAGTCTCAAATCATGTTTCATTTCTAACCTCTTTTCCTCTTTCTCAGCCTTCATTTGCCTAGCCTCCCTATCAGCTTCTATTTGCCTAGCCTCCCTAGCAGCTTCTATTTGCCTAGCCTCCCTTCAGCTTTTATTCGTAATTTCTTAGATTCAACTTCTATTTGTAATCTCCTTTCTATTTCCAACTTCTTATCTTCTCTTTCTATATACTTGTCACATTCAGAACTGACATATTGAATAAGAGCCTTCCCACTTAACCCAAATTCCTTTGCCGACTGCACTGTAGCAGATCTAAACTTTGCCAAGTCTGCCATTCTGGAGCAATCTTATCAATATACAAATTATAACTTTAATCAATATACAAATTTAATTAATAAACAACCACTCTTAGCTCATCCAGTCACCAAAATGTTGGTTATGTACTCACTAATGTTACAATGAGTTATATTTAATTATTACTTTCTTTACTCTTATTTATACTTATTTATATTTTACTTACTCCTGCTATTAACCTTACGACTGAATGTCTAAAAGGGAAGACCCCAGGGTAGTAAGTTAAATCCCGGAAGGAGACACCAGTGTCGCGAGAGGTTCGGATGTTATTAAGATGTAAGTTATCCTGGACAAAAAGATGTATCAGATGATACCAGGATAGTGCCAGATATGAGACTGGTCTTACAAGAAATACCCCTTCTCTGAAAAGAGCAAGGGTGTATCGACAATTAAAGGTAGGATCAAGGTGTATAAACATTCAGGTATGATGATAGTGTTTGTTCCTGAATGTCTATGGGCTACTTCTCCAGATCCTCCCTTGAATAATGGTAATTATATTTGTATTGACTATGCTGGGGGATTAATTAATTAATTAAATATGTAACTATATATCAACCAGAACTTTAACTCAATTTAAATAATTAAGCAAGATTGATTGTACATATTTACAATTTAGTGATCCTATACCATTTATCTTTTCGGGTAGGTAACTTATAAAGAATTTAAACGTTTTTACAAAATAAAATAAATAACCATGGAATGTCAATTTCCAAAATAGTTCAATATGATAAATTTATCTTTCAAATATCAATTATATATTTCCCATATGTTTATCACTTTCGCTGGATTGTGGAGTTAGTAATCATTTTAATAATGTCCATCATGAGTCATCACTCACTAGGTTTGTGTTTTTTGTATTTTATTTATTATATATAGTCTCTGGATAGGCTGACCAGTGGATTTGCTTATCCACTTATCTGCTAGGTTGAGATGAATCCTCTCTAGCACTGAACACTCCAGATCTGAAAATCCAGGCTGGGAAATCATGGTAACTTGCTCTATGATCATCAAGAACTTTCGCACCACAGAGTGCCACATAGGTAGATGTCTCGTACAATTTTGGTAGTTGAAGGATAAAACCTATAACAAAATCAAACATAACCTCCATATGTTCCATCTTTACCCTATCATCACATGCAAGGGACATGACGAACAGTGTCAGACATTGTGCTAACATATGCACAGGACAATTTACCTCGACACCACTCACAGCCAGTTCAATGTGACTACACTTTCCTTATAAATCCTAAGTTAGATTCATTTGTCCATGATTCGCCTCCATACAATGATTTGGTATAGTATAACATACTAAGTAATACTTTGATCAATACATATTAAAAAATCCTGTCATTCTTTCTTATGTTCCTGATCAGTGTGTCGTTCCTTTAAGAAATACTCCTTCAAATACTTTATCAAACTTACCGTCGTACTTTGGCCATCATTCTCCATTATTCAACACATTTTACATGGCTGGCTTTGCATCTAAAAGTTTACACATGCTTGTATTGCAGCCTGCAGCATACTCGTCCTGTAATTTTTACTAACACATACTACAAACGCACAAGTGGATTAATCACAGGAAAAATACATAATTATATATATATATATATATATATATATATATATATATATATATATATATATATATATATATATATATATATATATATATATCGTTCTTACCCTCAGGCAATACACAAAAGCTGTAAGAGGCTGTAAATGAGCATCTAGGCTTACTATGCAGATGCAGTGGCAAAATATATGACAGTAACACTTTTACCGCTTTCTTCTGTTCAGCTTGGTTTTTGAAAAAAATTGTGGCCTCAATTCATCCAAGTTCAAGGACTTATATACCACCGCATCCTCCCTCTCGGATGGCATGGGGTAAAGCGGTGTTAAAAATCTAAAACTGAGGCGTATTTTTGCCTTCTGTTCAATTAGCAAATTTTTAATATTCATTATATTTCTTAATTCTGGGCCAATTTTGATAATTTAAAGCTAGAATTATACTGTGAATTTTCTTCTACCGATCTATATAATAATTGTTTAGGTAGCAAAACGCATTTAAATCTATGCAGACTTTAACTAACTAAATTGGGGACTAACCTGATGTATGGATGTCATTTTAAACGATCTTTCTCTATAATTGAACTACTATTCAAGGAAGTCTTTGCACCTACCTCTAAAGTAACATTCCCGTTGTTGAAATATCTATACCTTTCCGTTTAAACATCTTTAGTCCTTAAGAAATTAAATAACTTCGTACTATCATTTACACGAAATGGGCCTCTATGTTAAGCCTAAAATGTTCCAGTATACACACCACGAAAGGAGCGTTTTCATTGGCTATTGTATCAGACAACCAACGGGCTGATCACCCGTTTGCCAGTCACTTCGATTACGGAAACAACAGCAAATGGATTGATTTGCCGTTGCCCTAAAGACGCCAATAGGCGTGATGGGAAACAATGGCAAAGAAAACCTATCTGCTGTTGCCCTAAGACGCCACTATGCGTAATGGCCACTGACTGCTTTGACGGTCGGTGGCTAAGGACGGAAGAAGAAGAAGAAGATTGTATCAGACAGTTTCCCACAGTAAGGCTTACGGTATGGCATGTTGTAAGACAGACCAAATCACGACAGTATGTCCAGTGCCCTCATGTCTCTTTTGTACACATCTTTGAATCTCAGCTGTGGTCGCCCAACTGTTCTTTTGCCACCTGCTTGTTGTCCATAGAAGATATCTTTCGGGATCCGACAATCTTCCATACGGTGGACATGGTCAATCCTGCGTAGTCTGCGCTTTCCTAAGCAGTGTATACATGATTTGAAGGCCAGAACGTGACAAAACCTCGACATTTATCACTTTGTTTTTTCACAAAATACCGTGAATTTGACGCAGACACCGTAGATGGTAGGTGTGGCAGCGCTGGTTAACAGTTGGTTGGTGAACACAGCCTTTGTCTACAAAGGATCTTTTGCCTCAAGAGTTGGTGATTGACGTCTCCGTATGTTGGCGGTTTATATACAACACACATTTAATGACCACATAATACCACGTAGAAACTCTGGTACAAACATGGGAACGCCGCATTCTTACTTACTTACTACTTACTTAGTCGTTCCCCTTCTACCGTGAGGTGTAGAGGTTTGGAAGAGAGAGCGCCAGACCATCCTATCGGCTGTCTTCTTCCTGGCCTTGTTCCATTCTAGTCCTCGGTCCTTCAAAGATTGTCTAATGTTGTCCTCCCAGCGGACTCTGGGTCGTCCTGGAGGTCTGGATCCCTGGCTCTTTGTTTCCCATGCTTGTCGTGGTAGCCGATCTTCTCCCATTCTGCAGACATGGCCAAACCATCTTAGTTGGGACTGTTCTATTTGGGTCTGCAGCGGGTGGGATTTTAGGCCTTGACGTATCGTCTGGTTGCGGACCATGTCTCTTCTTGTTACTTCAACCACCTTCCTCAGATACCTCATTTCTGAGGTTTGGATCTGGCTTTGTGGGTTGTAGTCATTGCCCATGACTCGCATCCATATGTCAAGACTGGGACATAGGTAGAGCGGTATACAGCCATCTTCGTTTTCTTACCAACCTCTTTCTTGCTGAGGAATCCTCGATTTATGGCCCGATAAAGTCTCCCAGCCGCTGCTTTTCGAGTGGCCAACTCTTCTTTGATTCCCCCTTTCGGTCTATAATAGCTCCGAGATATTTAAAGTGGTCGACCTGCTCCAGGACCTGTTCTCCCAACTTAATCTGATGTTTTCCTTCTTCTCGTGATATCACCATGGATTTTGTTTTAGAGCTGCTTATGACCATCCCTCTCTTCTCCAACTCTTCCTTTCAGACTTGCAGGTTGGATTGGAGATGTGTCTTTGATTTAGCAATCAGGACAACATCATCAGCAAATGCTAGCTCTGAAATACAGACCTGTCTCATCTTCCAGTACCCCACTAAATACTTTCTTGTTCTCTCCTTACATGCCTTGATGACATCGTCCATGAGGAGTATGAAAAGATAAGGTGACAGGATATCGCCTTGTCTTACACCAGTGGTGGTCCTGAACTCTTCTGAGTTATAGTTTGCTGTCCTCACATAATTTCTGCAAGACTTGTAGAAGCTCTGTATAGCATGAATCAGAGGTGCTGGAATGTTCTTCCTTGCCAAACAGTCCCAAAGTTTGCTCCAGGGGACCCTGTCAAATGCCTTTTCCAGATCTATGAAACAAAGATGGATCTCACTCTTGTACTCAAGGGCCTTTTCACTCAGCTGCCTGAGTGTGAAGATTAGGTCTTGAGTACTTCGGTTTGCTCGGAATCCGCACTGGGCTTCATCCAGTTGTGGCTCAGCTAGGCATCGGAGTCTCTGCTCTAGGATTCTAGAGTAGATTTTACCAGGGACACTGAGAAGGGATATGCCTCTGTGGTTTCCACATTGTCGATTGTCACCCTTTTTGAAAATCGGTGTTATGATGGCAATCTCCCAATCCTTTGGTATGGCCTTGTTGCACCATGCTGCCTGTAGGACCCTTAGGAGTAATAGGTCGCCTGATGCTCCCATGTACTTAACCATTTCTGGTGTTATACCATCATGCCCTGCTGCTTTGCCCATCTTGATTTTCTCCAGTGCTGCCTTCAGTTCTTTCATCTTTATGTCATCTTCATCACCATTTGTATCCTCTTCTGTGCTAGTGCTTATCATTTCTGATGCTCTAGGAACGCCGCATTCAACTGGAACAAATGTTCATTTACACTATGTATAACAAATGTCGTCGGTGACCCCTCCAACAATCTGGGTCTATCCGACTCTCCTCTCTTGAACACTATTAACTTCCATACTCGCAAGTAATTCAGAATTTCACTGTCTTATGCATATTGTCCATTTGAGGACAGTACAGGTATATTATTGGAAAGCGCTCAGGTTATTAAGATAGTTATACCGGACTAACTCTGGGGAATTTAACTTTTCCTGATTATGGTGGCCGCTATCTTAGCACACTTATCCACCATCGAATTGTCATAACTACTCTACGTACACTTTCTTCGGAATAGAGCTTTACCATTCCTTCCTTCTTGTACTATTGTCGGAACTCGTCAGCCTACCTATATATTGAGGCTTATGTCTACACAACCCGGACTCGGGATATCTAACAGATGATACGTAGGCTCCTTTAACTAGTGGTCGCCTTCAATATGGCTGCCCTGCTTCTGTTCCGACGTCTCTCACGCTTCTGCCAGATGCTGAGAAAAACGTGCCTAACCTCTTTCTGTTTTGACCCTTCTTATGCGCATCATTTCCGTACATCCGTTTTTTCTACATCGTCTATACCATTCATGTTCTCATTCTTCTTTCCCTTACTGTCACATCTATCTCCTTACCCTACCCCCCAACAAAAAATATGTATCAATAGGAGAACAGATTTTTACCATGGTCGTACCAAGACTATTGTACTTTTCCCTGTATACAAGATCCTTTGCAATGTGTTGTTTCTACCCTTCTTTGACACGTAACTAATTTTCATCTCTCTGATGGACAATTTCTTTCTACCCAACATAATTATTATAGTACTGGGAACATTATTGTCCCGTTCTTTTAGCAATAACTACATTCATCCACATCTCCTTTCCTTTCATACTTCTAATGAAGAACAATTTATATTTCTCTATTTCTTTCATTCACGATCGCGTTTATTTCCTGACAGTCATTCTTTCACCCCTGCTATCTCACACGCACATCATCTTGCTAACCATTATAATGTATCAGAGAATGAGTAGGCTGCAGTAAAACTGGTCAAAGCAAATATTTAAATTAAAAATAAAACGGTATGAAATCAGTTTTACAAGTTAACGGTACACATGAAACAAGAAACGTTTCCGGTTTTACCCTTCGTCAGCCACAGTTACGAATAGGTGACAAGGACAAGAACTACATTTAGGTACTAAAAAATCTATGATGATGAGGTAAACACCAAATGAGCGATACAAGCAGATAGAACAACGGTGATGAGCGAAACGAGAACAATGATAATGCAAGAAAATCGTAAAACTAGAAAGACATGACGAAACAAGAAAGTAAATAATCAACGAAACGAAGACATAAATGAACAACACTATTGAAGCAAGTAAAAAATCACTTATCTGGATCCAAGAGAGAAACATTCAAGATGGCTGAGAAAATAAGGCGTCATACGAAAGTGACGTATGAGCTAGTGACGGCTAAGAAAAAGATTAAGAAAACGAAACGAACCAAAGTAAAAACAAAGATAGGTAGGAAAATAACGACAGAAGAAATAAAGTATGAAACAAGACAGAAACCACCAGAATTATGCAAAATGATGCTGGACAATAAGGCCAGCAGGAGATAAAACGCCCTTTTGAAAAATGAGACGATTCTCCAACGAGAAGCGAGTTCGGTCGTCGCCGAAACATGAAAATGGGGGGGGGGGCAGTGACATGAATATCAGAGTTACCAGAATGGTCAGGCCTATTGAAATGAAGGGCCACTGGTAAAGGTTTGCCATAATAGATGTCATTCAAGTGCTCACGAAACCTGTCTGCCAATCGTCTGCCAGTTTCACCAATATAGGTCATGTCACACCTCTTGCAGATGATAGCATAAATCAGGTTTCTGGATTCGCACGTGAAAGACTCCCCAATGGCAAATTTACCGTTCGTAAAAGAAACTGACTGCGTTTGGAGTACAAAAGGACATTTCTTACATATGCGGCGTTGGCACGGTTTAGTACCAAAGTGAGATGGACTAGTTTGTCTCAAGCGACTGTGTACAAGAACATCCCTAAAATTCGTATCCCTACGATATGCCACCAAAGGGGTGTAACGAAACAACTCTCCGGTATCAGGATCAGAGTGGAGAATAGGCAGATGACGAAACATAATATTTTTCACCGCTAAACTGTGAGGGTGGAAAGTTAAGACAAGTTTGAGTCTGTCAGATGTAGAAGTAGGTTTAGCAGTAAGTGCAACCTGACGAGTAACGTCACTAATGCGAATAAGGGCATCAGATAAAACTCTATCAGGATAGTGCCGTTGGCGAAAAAACTCGAGCATTTCTTGAGCTCGTTCACGGAAATCATCTCCATCGTGACATTTCCGACGTAAGCATAGAAGTTGAGAGTAGGGAATAGGATTTTTACAGCTGAGAGGGTGAGAAGAGGTGTAAAGAAGGAAACCATGAGCATCAGTAGGTTTATAAATGACAGAGGTAGTAAGGCCAGTAGCAGTAATATTGACAGTAGGGTCAAGGAAGTTAACTGAAGATTTAGAAATGTGAAAAGTGAATTTGAAGGCAGGATCGAAATCGCCAACATAGTCATTGAATCTACGGAGGTCAACGTCAGACATGTCAGTGACTCCAATACCATCATCGATGTAGCGACGGTAAAACTCAGGTAATGGTCCATCGCAACTATGAAGCATCAAATATTCAATGTGATCCATGAAGAGGCAAGCATAACTCGGGCCCATTTTAGTGCCCATAACAACGCCACTAATTTGATTAAAGAACTGGCCGTTGAATTCAAAAGAGTTGAGATAAGAACTAATTCCGCAAGGCGAAGAAGAGAACCTGTGCTGAAAGTAAGGTCAGTGCTTTAAGGCCATCAGAGTGTGGAATGGAAGTATAAAGCAAACAAACATCCAGAAGGAAAAGACAATAAGTGTGGTCAGGTGGGAATGGGATAGAATCAAAAGTAGTGATAGCATGGGTTGTGCCCTTCAAATAAGAAGGTAGATTGGCCACAAAGCGTTGCAAAATACTATCCAGAAAATCAGATATACGTTCGGTGGGACAAGATCAGGCTGAAACAATAGGTCGACCCGGATTGTCAATTTTATGCACCTTACAAAGCATGTAGAAGGAAGGTTTACCTAGACTACTATCAAGAATATGGAGAGACAAGGCACTAGAAGGAAGGAGGTTATCTTGGATGAGATCACGAATAATAGCCGAAACAGTAAGATTATTGCGGACTGTCAGTTAAAGTCAGTTTTGGGGAAACGGGTTCTTCCTTGTAATGAGGATTCTTATTAATTATTCTGTGCCTCATACTTATCATTGTTCTTGATTTGTTTGGCTATCGTGCTAATTTGTTGTTTGTTCGCGAATGGTGGTGAATGACTTCAATATAACTGGATGAAGCTTACAACTCCGGTTTGGTAGAGTCCACAATATATATATATAATTTATTACTTATACTAATTACTCCCTTCTGTTCCCAATTCCAAGGGAAAACTATACATCAAATAAGTTGCTCCATCATTGCATTCATTAATAATATGGCCGACCCCATGGCCTATCTGCAAGAAGGACATCTGGACGACTACTACATACTGGGAGCGTTGAAGAACACGTCTGGATTCGACGGATTCTAAAATATGAAGGGTATAGAAAGATCGTTGTCATGCGTTAGCATAACAACATACTTCGTCATGAATATCCATTGACAACTATATAAAATCGCGTTCAATAAAATATCTTTAGGTGCAAAGCATCTTATGTTGACTGCACATCAATATGTTAGCGCGTAACTTTAAAATGTCAACATACTGTAGTGGCCAACATAATTAAACATGTCGTAACACTGTGGCATCACCAAAACTAGGTGAGTAAAAGGTGGAGTTGCCGAGCTGTGAGACACCTTCTTGAATATATAAGTCATTTCGCCAAACTACCACTGAACCACCTTTATCGGCACGTTTGATGATAATATCATCCCGCTTTTTAAGGGATGACAATGACCGCCATTCAGAAGTAGTCAGGTTAGATCGACGTAGACGGGGTAGAGAAAGTTGATTAATGTCATGCAAAGTGTTAGCAATATATAAATCGAAAGCCGCAGAGGCACATGGAGCAGGAGTCCAGTCTGACTAAGGTTTCTCAAAATGACAAAAGATATCCCCATCTGGCTTAGAATCATTACCCTTCATATGGTAATATTGAAGACGCATGCGACGGTGGAAGCGGTAGACATCTTGGACAATAGAATATTTATCAAATGTCGAGCGATGAGGAACAAACTTGAGACCTTTACTAAGAACAGATACGAGTAAATAAATTGCCAAAGTTTAGGTGAACGTTCAAAACAGTTCACGAGAAAAATAAGGTGACGAATAAATAATTTGAGTGTTCAGTATTAACTCGGCTCATGATTAATAGAACGTGCGTATTTTTTCGTGGGTTGTAAATCAGAGGCGCAACCAATCAGCGTACAGAAAAACAACTTGAGATAGCGAATCAGGGGTACGGGTTGAATCGTACAAGAGAAGAATGACCAGGGGTCATTAAGCAGAGCGGTTTGAGAAACTGAAGAGGCAAGATGTGTATTGCCGAGCTCTCAAGTTTTAATTCTGTGGGTGTACAGAAGTTTTCCTCTGAAGTCATATAGATATAGCATGAGTTGTAGTAATATTCAGGAGATTAAATAATGCTGTGGTTAAGAAGTAGAAGTGATAGTAGGAAGTGTGATTTTTGTGAGGATTCAGTGTGTTGACAGTAAGTATGCTCTTCACTTATTATGTACATGAACAATAAGTATGAATTGAAAATCTTGCAGAAATCACAAGATGAGATGCTGTAGAGTGGATAACTCAGTTGACTAAGAAAGAGTAAAGAAAGACGAAAACAGAGATGAATAGCAACCTGATAGCCAAACTGGGCTTTACTCTAGATGAGTAAACGACTAAGCAAAGAGTATCAAGAGGAGAAACAAGTTCATTATTGCGGACTCAGAATAAATGAACTATAAGTTGTCGTCAGAGATAATTACGACAAGTTAGAGATTTGAGAACCTCAAATTTATAAAATTACTCATGTGCTCTCGCATGTAAGTATATTTAGGCTTCTGCAGATGTATTTAAGCATTGACTTTTGAGTATGAAATACGTTCAGATTACAGGAATGGTAGTAGAGATGAACCTGACAGGATTAGTCAGAAGGGAATGAAAGTTCCAAGGAGTTATTGAGGTGCTTAGACAAATCCGGGGAAGGTTTGAAGCACGGAAGGATTAAGCTAGTTAGATTTAATATGAATTTGTTTCAAGATGAGAATATATATGTATATAAGTCAGAAGTTATACTTGAGGCAATTATGAAATAACTGAAAAAGAGATATATATGCTGTATGCCTCACCTTGTCGAAGGAAATAATTACATGTAAATAAACAAGTTTTGATGGATACCACACAAGTTGGGCTCAATCTGTGAGGGTTGTTGTTGTATGCCAGGTTAATAGTCATTATAAAATCCACTATACGATTAATCACTATATAACAACGGAGAAGGAAGAGAACGAGTCAAGGGTTGAAAAGAAGGACCATATCTCATCCAGGAATTGTCATCTCTGGCGGTGATGGCCAGTACACCGGTTACCTATTAACCTACTTGGAAGATATAATTATAAAAGAGATTAGTATCTTGATGGTAATATAACTATGACTGCCATCTGCCACATAGTTAATGGAAATGGCTTTGTTGGAGAATAATAACTACACCACCAGTATTCATCAAGCGGTTACATCCTGCTAATTGGCGCCGTGACCATTCCTTCTCAAGTGACATTATGGCTACATCACAGGCAGATATAATGTATCAGCAACAACAACAACAGCAACAACAACAACAACAGCCCATATTCGTTCCACCACATCTGGAGCAAGAACCAACAGTGGCCGCTCTTAAGAGTATTACCGAAACATTGCATAATGCTGATCTGTACGCAAAATACAACCAGATTAGATCGGTTATAACACCGATTACAGGAGACTCGAAAGAATTTAGAAGATGGTTGAAGGACGCAGATAGATTTGCCACTATGATAAATGCAGGCACAGATACAGAACGTAAGAGAATATTATATTTATCGTCTGACTCTCTAGTTACTGACTTTCTAAGAAGACGTGATTGTGCATTTCCAAGTGAGAAATATGAGTCATTGAAGAAAGAGTTAACAAAACGCTATAGTGACATTACTAATACGGGGCACGCGTGGTCACTTCTTCGCCGCATTAGACAGCAACCTAATGAACCCATACAATCCTATGGAGAAAATATATTAAACCTAGCACAAGAAGCATTCCTGAATGGGTTGACAACATCACCAGACCTAGAGAAACATCTAGTAGGAATTTTCTTTGTCGGACTGTTAAGCAATAACACCAAATTGCACAAATTCGCAAGGATCCAAACACAATAAATGAAGCGATCCAAATAGCGATCACAGAAGAGAATGTTCAAACAAGATTTAACCAATGTATTGAACAGGAACCTACAGTTGAGTCACATATAGAACATGAGCCGATGGAAATTGGACATTCCAGCCCGCGTTGGCATCGCCCAAGCCAGATGGATAACCAGGGACACGAAAACACAAATTATGCTCGACACCTTCCCAGACAACAGAGCATACAACAAGTTAATATTCCTACTTGTTTCAATTGTTCTTTTCGAGGACACCTAGCCCCTGAGTGCCGACGACAACATCCTCGCCTGCACCAGCAGAATTACAACAATTCACAACAGTATGGTTAAGGCAACACTCATCGGTATGGTCCAAATTTTTTTAACAGAGGACAAGCACGAATGTACAACCAGGGAAACGGAAAGTCAATCACTAAGCAGGACCGTTAGTGATGGCTATAAAGAAGATAGGTCCAAACATATAAAGAACAACAACATGGTCTCACACCTACCACCTTTTTCTCAAGGGACACCGCAACAATAAATATAGTCCATAAACATTACCCCAGATCCTAGTTCATGCCTGATCAAGATTCACAACAAGAATTACCGCGCACTTGTGGACACTGGCGCTTCAGTTAGTTTGATTAAAGAACAGTTGTATAAACAAATCAAACATCTTGTAAACTTCCGACCATCCAACACATTTATGGCCTCGGTAACAGGAGAATCTATGACGTCTTGTGGTACAGCATATGTTACATTCCACATAGGACAGCAACAGATTACACATCTTTTTATAATTACACGTGGGATGTCCAGAAATTTCATCTTAGGTAGAGATTTTCTTACTTGTCACAAAGCCAGAATATATTTCGACCTGCACTAGATCAATATTAATGGGGAATACATACAACTAAAGGACGATATACACATCGCATCTTTGGTGCGTTTGACAACTCCAGTTACGGTACAACCTAACACACTTGTGATAGCTAAGGGACGAATCAAGAGTTCTAATTATATTGAACCAGGACAAACAGTACAAATTGAGCCTTTGGAGAATGAAGACATAAATGATGAACCCCTCATGTTTGTAGCTGAAGGTATCGAAGAATTCTCATCCTCCCGTGACTTTCCGGTCATGATTATAAACAAGTCGGGACAAGCTACAACGATACACAGAGGTACAATAGTTGCTAAAGTGCAAAGATCGTCCTTGACCGCTACCATAAACAACAAGATACCTGAAGTTGGTCAGAGTCGACACCATTACTCCCCCGCTCCACGCATATCCCAAAATTATGCCCCAGGTCACTCTTCCGACTCTGGCAGAAAACGTCATATGCAAAGCACAGATGTAAACCAATTCACACACAGAGTTAGCCATTACACCAGCAACAGGAAAGATGGTCCAATCAAAAAGAACAGTGGACAGAGATAGAATTTATAACCAGCAGAATAATGAGAGACGAGGATGTCAGCAAACATTTCATAGGCATAAGATGAATAAAACTGGATATATACCTAACAATCATTCTACTTCCACACACAGAGAGAGGAAACATACCAATCAAGATGACACACCGTATGAGAGAGCTTGCAGAAATGAACCTGAACACATAGATGCAGATGCGAAGAAAAATGAATATCATTGTTATGCACAGAGAGTGAGCCAAGTGATACAAAGAAAAGCACATGATGGAATATATAGAAGAGCAGGCGATAGTAGAAAACAATTCCATTATGTCAATCTCGTTACTCGCCATATACTATCAACTCCAGCGAATCCCTTTGGATACTGCCGTAGTGAACGACAGATTAGACGTCATATTTATAATACAGAGGAAGAGCATACTCCATGGCGGAAACCCAATACGAGATACTCAAACAAACCACTGTATCGAGGATATGAATTTAGATATTCAAAGCTCTTTGAATACTGTCGTAGTGAACGACAGAGCAGACGGAAAATATATAGAACAGATGAAGAGCATACTCCATGGCGGAAACCCAGTGCGAGATACGCAAATAAATCATTTTATCACAGAGAAGAGCCCAGACATTTCAAACCTTCTGAATATTATAAGAGAGAACAAGAGAGAAGAACTAACTTTTACAGAACTGAAGAAGAGAATACATATGTCAAAACACCGCGGACAAACAATGAGTCCTACACACAGAATGACACACCAGATCGGTTGTCACAGTTATTGGCCACATTGAAAGTGGACGATCAATATAAATCGAAACTCACTACGTTCGTCATTAAACACCAGATAGCTAATCGAAACTCCCAGAAAACTCTTAAGAAATGGCAGAAGCAGCATGATAAAAGAGCTAAATTAGAGCAATTTCAAGTTGGTGATAAGGTCTATTACAAGAAGAATGTTCGAGATAATAAATTTACTGCACGATGGCTCGACGAATATAAAGTGCTTGAACAGACAACACCTATAAATTATATATTATGGAATGAAGAGAAGAACATAGTCTCCAAAGCACACGCAGCACAAATGAAGAAAGATAATCATCGCCCCACAGCACCACCAGCTTTACCGAATGGCAGACCAGTACGAAAAGCCACGTTGAGTCACTATAATTTTACAGAGTCCTCAAGCATTTCACATAGCGAACGTGACACAGATGGTGAGCAGGACACTAACGTAAAACAAAGTAACATTCCAGATCAATTACAAGATGCTATACATAGTCTGACTTGATGCAGAGACAACTCAGAAGACGAAGATGATATTCCAACAGCAGAACTAAGAGAGAGATTGATATCTCGAGATAATCGTCTACACGATGATAAAGAACCCCATACATCCATAACGAGTCAAACATATTATGGCGGTCGACAATTACAACTGCCAGCTTCAAGTGAACACCAGCTTATACACTCCAGCTGGGATAGCGATGACGAAAGACCTTTACAAGCAACGAGAAACAACATAACCCCCCATAGTCGGAGCCCTACAGAAGAACATACCAGTCGGTAATTAAGCCTGCCAGCTTCAAATCAACACCAGCTTATACACTCCAGCTGGGATAGCGATGACGAAAGACCTTTACAAGCAACGAGAAACAACATAACCCCCCATAGTCGGACCCCTACAGAAGAACATACCAGTCGACAATTACAACTGCCAGCTTCAAGTCAACACCAGCTCATACACTCAAGCTGGGATAGCGATGATGAAAGACCTTTACAAGCAACGAGAAACAACATAACCCCCCCATAGTCGGAGCCCTACAGAACAACATACCAGTCGACAATTACAACTGCCAGCTTCAAGTCAACACCAGCCCATACACTCTAGCTGGGATAGCGATGAGGAAAAAACCTTTACAAGCAACGAGAAGCAACATAACACATCATACTCAGAGTTCTACAGCGGAGCATATAAACATTAACAAGAATATAATTGATACGCTTTTGGCACCTGTTGAATCAGAACTTGACACAACAGAACGAGAAGAAAGCGACATCGAACGCATGGATGACATTACCAACACCGAGATACGTATAGCCACTAAGCGCCCTTATCAACCTTCATCACCAGATTCACCACCAAGAGCGAAGTTGTTACGTCTACCGCAAGAACATGTACGAGATAGGTTCAAAAGACATCATCGTCAAGTACACAAACCGTTGTCAGGTTTACAACATTGTATAAATATTCGATCGCCCCCTTCCTCCTGCAGAGCGACTATAAACACCATATCACAATCGAAATCAACTTCGTCACAGTACGACAGTCGCCTCTTCAGTAGAGAAATTACACTGTTAGAGCTTGCAAAAGAGTTTTCAAAAGTTATGCAAGTAGTGTAATCATCGTAAAGTACTCACCCAGCAATAGTACTAATTCGCAGCACTCATCCAGCAATAGTGCTTATAGGTACTCTAATCAACATAGTACCTAAAATTAGGTCACTTAATTAAGTTTCTCTGTGGTTAACTTAGTTGATTTTGTTATTCCTGTGCACATTTAGACACTCACAAACCTTTTAAAGTGAGAGAGTATAGAACTTTGAGAAAAAAAGACAGAAAACAAACATACGATAAAGAAACATAAAAGTTATGATGATATAGACTAATTACATAGAATTTCATGAAGCATGGTAGTGTTCCTCCCAAGGTTCAAGACTCGGCACACCAGACGATCAAGACTGATAATTATTATTAGTATACAAAGCGTTATATGCATATTGATTTATATAATGTATGAATTTCAGGTATATGCTTTTCATGACTGAAAAAAGAGGAAAATAGAAAAAAAGAAGAGATATGATACAGATCCAGCCACGTCATAGCAGAGTAAGAAACTCTCTTACTCATATACAGGTGCACAAAATGCACTGATGATCAACGTTCCTACTTAACATTGCACTGGTTATATAGCAACACCAGAGATACGACATGGTTGCAGTATTGATATTTTATGCACTATCTACTTGATAGATGATGGTGATGACACTTACATAGTCACGTTGACATTAATTCCAGGCACAATGATGTTTGGTATTTTGTTAAGTCTGATACACATAGGTATAGCGTATATAATTTCAGACAGAGTTGACGATTTGACTGGTGCATCCAAGGCTAGCATCAGCCGAGCACATCAAATTCTGACCTGAATAGTGACACATATCTTACACTATCGCCCCGGGACAGTTACTTGGACATGCGTATATAGTTTCAGACAGAGTTGACGATTTGACTGGTGCATCCAAGGCTAGCATCAGCCGAGCACATCAAATTCTGACTTAGCGACACATGTCTTTCACTATCGCCTTAGGACATTTACTTATGCATGCTTCGCTATACTGATTAGATTAATTCTGCTTATCTGTCCGTATAATGCATCAACGACATTGACGGCAGATACTATAAGACATAAAAAAGGTACTGACAAATCTCTGCGTTCAGAGACAGTGACCATGTCGACAAAATGCACATATTTAAATATTGTACGTGTTGAATTATTGTTAATTTTTTGGTGAGATTATATGAGGTCGAGTATGGATGATATACCTCAATTCAAGACGTAGTAACTGTAATTAGATAACGTTACACTTAGTTTTTTTGAATTTTTTTTCTCATATTGTGATTCATAGTTTATAAATGTATATATACGGGAGCAGATATGGTGGTATTCTAGGAGAAGACTAGCTAGTAGTTGATAGAACGCAAATGTCTCCCTATGGCATGCATTTGTACGGCCCCGGGTTGTATGTCACCGTAGGGTTTGCCCAAGCATGTTTATGCTTTTGGCAAAGTTATATGAATGCTTAAAGTATGGCACCATAGGATTTGACCAGGCATTAAAATAAATTGCCAAAGTTTAGGTGAACGTTCAAAACAGTTCACGAGAAAAATAGGGTGACGAATAAATAAGACGAGTGTTCAGTATTAACTCGGCTCACGATTAATAGAAAGTGCGTATTTTTTCGTGAGTTGTAAATCAGACGCGCAACCAATGAGCGCACAGAAAAACTACTTAAGATAGCGAATCAGGGGTACGGGTTGAATCGTACGAGGGAAGAATGACCAGGGATCATTAGGGCAGAGCGGTTTGAGAAACTAAAGAGGCAAGATGTGTATTGCCGAGCTCTCAAATTTTAATTATGTGGGTGTACAGAAGTTTTCCTCTGAAGTCATATAGATATAGCATGAGTTGTAGTAATATTCAGGAGATTAAATAATGCTGTGGTTAAGAAGTAGAAGTGATAGTAGGAATTGTGATTTTGTGAGGATTCAGTGTGTTGACAGTAAGTATGCTCTTCACTTATTATGGACATGAACAATAAGTATGAACTGAAAATCTTGCAGAAATCACAAGATGAGATGCTGTAGAGTGGATAACTCCGTTGACTAAGTAAGAGGAAAGAAAGACGAAAACAGAGATGAATAGCAACCTGATAGCCAAACTGGGCTTTACTCTAGATGAGTAAACGACTAAGCAAAGAGTATCAAGAGGAGAAACAAGTTCATTATTGCGGACTCAGAATAAATGAACTATAAGTTGTCGTCAGAGATAATTACGACAAGTTAGAGATTTGAGAACCTGACATTTATGAAATTACTGATGTTCTCTCACATGTAAGTGTATTTGTGCTTCTGGAGACGTATTTAAGCATTGACTTTTGAGTATGAAATACGTTCATATTACAGGAATGGTAGTAGAGATGAACCATTACAGGATTAGTCTGAAGGGAATGAAAGTTCCAAGGAGTTATTGAGGTGCTTAGACAAATCCGGGGAAGGTTTGAAGCACGAAAGGATTAAGCCAGTTAGATTTATATGAATTTGTTTCAAGATGAGAATATATATGTGTATAAGTCAGAAGTTGTACTTGAGGCAATTATGAAATAACTGTAAAAGAGATATATGCTGTATGCCTCACCTTGTCGAAGGAAATAATTACATGTAAATAAACAAGTTTTGATGGATACCACACACGTTGGGCTCAATCTGTGAGGGTTGTTGTTGTGTGCCAGGTTAATAGTCATTATAAAATCCACTATACGATTAGTCACTATATAACAACGGAGAAGGAAGAGAACGAGACAAGGGTTAAAAAGAAGGACCATATCTCATCCAGGAATTGTCATCACTGGCGGGGATGGCCAGTACACCGGTTACCTCGTAACCTACTTGGAAGATATAATTATAAAAGAGATTAATATCTTGATGGTAATATAACTATGACTGCCATCTGCCACATAGTTAATGGAAATTGCTTTGATGGAGAATAATAACTACACCACCAGTATTTATCACGCGGTTACATCCTGCTAATTGGCGCCGTGACCACTCCTTCTCAAGTGACATTATGGCTACATCACAGGCAAATATAATGTATCAGCAACAACAACAACAACAACAGCAACAACAACAACAACAGCCCATATTCGTTCCACCACATCTGGAGCAAGAACCAACAATGGCCGCTCTTAAGAGTATTACCGAGACAGTGCATAATGCTGATCTTTTTGCAAAATACAACCAGATTAGATCGGTTATAACACCGTTCACAGGAGACTCGAAAGAATTTAGAAGATGGTTGAAGGACGCAGATAGATTTGCCACTATGATAAATGCAGGCACAGATACAAAACGTAAGAGAATATTATATTTATCGTCTGACTCTCTGGTTACTGACTTTCTAAGAAGACGTGATTGTGCATATCCAAGTGAGACATATGAGTCATTGAAGAAAGAGTTAACAAAACGCTATAGTGACATTACTAATATGGAGCACTCTTGTCACTTCTTCGCCGCATTAGACAGCAACCTAATGAACCCATACAATCCTATGGAGAAAAATTATTAAACCTAGCAGAGGAAGCATTCCTGAATGGGTTGACAACATCACCAGACCTAGAGAAACATCTAGTAGGAATTTTTATTGACGGACTGTTAGGCAATAACACCACCCTGCACATGATTCGCACGGATCCGAATACAATAAATGAAGCGATCCAAATAGCGATCACAGAAGAGAATGTTCAAACAAGATTTAACCAATGTATTGAACAGGAACCTACAGTTGAGTCACATATAGAACATGAGCCGATGGAAATTGGACATTCCAGCCCGCGTTGGCGTCGCCCAAGCCAGATGGATAACCAGGGACACGAAAACACAAATTATGCTCGACACCTTCCCAGACAACAGAGCATACAACAAGTTAATATTCCTACTTGTTTCAATTGTGGTTTTCGAGGACACCTAGCCCCTGAGTGCCGACGACAACATCCTCTCCTGCACCAGCAGAATTACAACAATTCACAACAGTATGGTTATTGCAACACTCATCGGTATGGTCCAAATTTGCGGAGAGGACATACAGCATCCAATTTTACTGGAAGACAAGCACTAACGTACAACCAGGGAAACGGAACAGTCAATCACTAAGCAGGACCGTTACTGATGACTATAAAGAAGATAGGTCCAAACATATAAAGAACAACAACACGGTCTCACACCTACCACTTTTTCCTCAAGGGACACCGCAGCAATAAATACAGTCCATAAACATTACCCCAGATCCTAGTTCATGCCTGATCAAGATTCACAACAAGAATTACCGCGCACTTGTGGACACTGGCGCTTCAGTTAGTTTGATTAAAGAACAGTTGTATAAACAAATCAAACATCTTGTGAACTTCCGAATATCCAACACATTTATGGCCTCGGTAACAGGAGAATCTATGACGTCTTGTGGTACAGCATATGTTACATTCCACATAGGACAGCAACAGATTACACATCTCTTTATAATTACACGTGGGATGTCCAGAAATTTCATCTTAGGTAGAGATTTTCTTACTTGTCACAACGCCAGAATATATTTCGACCTGCAATAGATCAATATTAATGGGGAATACATACAACTACAGGACGATATACACATCGCATCTTTGGTGCGTTTGACAACTCCAGTTACGGTACAACCTAACACACGTGTGATAGCTAAGGGACGAATCAAGAGTTCTAATTATATTGAACCAGGACAAACAGTACAAATTGAGTCTTTGGAGAATGAGGACATAAATGATGAACCCCTCATGTTTGTGGCTGAAGGTATCGCAGAAGTCTCATCCTCCCGTGACTTTCCGGTCATGACTATAAACACGTCGGGACAAGCTACAACGATACACAGAGGTACAATCGTTGCTAAAGTGCGAAGATCGCCCTTGACCGCTACCATAAACAACAAGATACATGAAATTGGTCACAGTCGACACCATTACTCCCCCGCTCCACGCATATCCCAAAATTATGCCCCAGGTCACTCTTCCGACTCTGGCAGAAAACGTAATATGCAAAGCACAGATGTAAACCAATTCACACACAGAGTTAGCCATTACACCAGCAACAGGAAAGATGGTCCAATCAAAAAGAACAGTGGACAGAGATAGAATTTATAACCAGCAGAATAATGAGAGACGAGGATGTCAGCAAACATTTCATAGGCATAAGATGAATAAAACTGGATATATACCTAACAATCATTCTACTTCCACACACAGAGAGAGGAAACATACCAATCAAGATGACACACCGTATGAGAGAGCTTGCAGAAATGAACCTGAACACATAGATGCAGATGCGAAGAAAAATGAATATCATTGTTATGCACAGAGAGTGAGCCAAGTGATACAAAGAAAAGCACATGATGGAATATATAGAAGAGCAGGCGATAGCAGAAAACAATTCCATTATGTCAATCTCGTTACTCACCATAGACTATCAACTCCAGCAAATCCCTTTGGATACTGCCGTAGTGAACGACAGATTAGACGTCATATTTATAATACAGAGGAAGAGCATACTCCATGGCGGAAACCCAATACGAGATACTCAAACAAACCACTGTATCGAAGATATGAATTCAGATATTCAAAGCCCTTTGAATACTGTCGTAGTGAACGACAGAGCAGACGGAACATATATAGAACAGATGAAGAGCATACTCCATGGCGGAAACCCAGTGCGAGATACGCAAATAAATCATTTTATCACAGAGAAGAGCCCAGACATTTCAAACCTTCTGAATATTATAAGAGAGAACAAGAGAGAAGAACTAACTTTTACGGAACTGAAGAAGAGAATACATATGTCAAAACACCGTGGACAAACAATGAGTCCTACACACGGAATGACACATCAGATCGGTTGTCACAGTTATTGGCCACATTGAAAGTGGACGATCAATATAAATCCAAACTCACTACGTTCGTCACTAAACACCAGATAGCTAATCGAAACTCCCAGAAAGCTTTTAAGAAATGGCAGAAGCAGCATGATAAAAGAGCTAAATTAGAGCAATTTCAAGTTGGTGATAAGGTTTATTACAAGAACAATGTTCGAGATAATAAATTTGATGCACGATGGCTCGACGGATATAAAGTGCTTGAACAGACAACACCCATAAATTATATGTTATGGAATGAAGAGAAGAACATAGTCTCCAAAGCAAACGCAGCACAAATGAAGAAAGATAATCATCACCCCACCGCACCACCAGCTTTACCGAATGGCAGACCAGTACGAAAAGCCACGTTGCGTCACTATAATTTTACAGAGTCCTCAAGCACTTCACATAGCGAACGTGACACAGATGGTGAGCAGGACACTAACGTAAAACAAAGTAACATTCCAGATCAATTACAAGATACTATACATCGTCTGACTCGCTGCAGAGACAACTCAGAAGACGAAGATGATATTCAACCAGCAGAACTAAGAGAGAGATTGATATCTCGAGATAATCGTCTACACGATAGGGATAGCAGTACACCAGTATCAGTGCATGATGAAGAACCCCATCCATACATAACGAGTCAAACATATTATGGCGGTCGACAATTACAACTGCCAGCTTCAAGTCAACACCAGCCCATACACTCCAGCTGGGATAGCGATGATGAAAGACCTTTACAAGCAACGAGAAACAACATAACCCCCCATAGTCGGAGCCCTACAGAAGAACATACCAGTCGACAATTACAACTGCCAGCTTCAAGTCAACACCAGCCCATACACTCCAGCTGGGATAGCGATGATGAAAAACCTTTACAAGCAACGAGAAGCAACATAATCCATCATACTCAGAGTTCTACGGCGAAGCATATAAACATTAACAAGAATATTATTGATACGCCTTTGGCGCCTGTTGAATCGGAACTTGACACAACAGAACGAGAAGAAAGCGACATCGATTGCATGGATGACACTACCAACACCAAGATACGTATAGCCACTAAGCGCAATTATCAACCTTCATCACCAGATTCATCACCAAGAGCGAAGTTGTTACGTCTACCGCAAGAATAAGTACGAGCTAGGTTCAAAAGAAATCATCGTCAAGTACACAAACCGTTGTCAGGTTTACAACATTGTATAAATATTTGATCGCCCCCTTCCTCCTGCAGAAAGACTATAAACACCATAGCACAGTCGATACCAACTTCGTCACAGTACGACAGTCGCCTCTCCAGTAGAGAAATTACACTGTTAGAGCTTGCAAAAGAGTTTTCAAAAGTTATGCAAGTAGTGTAATCATCGTAAAGTACTCACCCGGCAATAGTACTAATTCGCAGCACTCACCCAGCAATAGTGCTTATAGGTACTCTAATCAACATAGTACATAAAATTAAGTCACCTAATTAAGTTTCTCTGTGGTTAACTTAGTTGATATTGATATTCCTGTGCACATTTAGACACTCACAAACCTTTTAAAGTGAGAGAGTATAGAACTTTGAGAAAAAAAGACAGAAAACAAACATACGATAAAGAAACATAAAAGTTATGATACTATAGACTAATTACGTAGAATTTCATGAAGCATGGTAGTGTTCCTCCCAAGGTTCAAGACTCAGAACACCAGACGATCAAGACTGATAATTATTATTAGTATACATAGCGTTATATGCATTTTTATTTATATAATGTATGAGTTTCAGGTATATGCTTTTCACGACTGAAAAAAGAGGAAAATAGAAAAAAAGAAGAGATATGATACAGATCAAGCCACGTCATAGCAGAGTAAGAAACTCTCTTACTCATATACAAGTGCACATAATGCACTGATGATCAACGTTCCTACTTACCATTGCACTGGTTATATAGCGACACCAGAGATACGACATGGTTGCAGTATTGATATTGTATGCACTATCTACTTGATAGATGATCGTGATGACACTTACATAGTCACGTTGACATTAATTTCAGGCACAATGATGTTTGGTATTTTGTTAAGTCTGATACACATAGGTATAGCGTATATAATTTCAGACAGAGTTGACGATTTGACTGGTGCATCCAAGGCTAGCATCAGCCGAGCACATCAAATTCTGACCTGAATAGTGACACATATCTTACACTATCGCCCCGGGACAGTTACTTGGACATGCGTATATAGTTTCAGACAGAATTGACGATTTGACTGGTGCATCCAAGGCTAGCATCAGCCGAGCACATCAAATTCTGACTTAGCGACACATATCTTTCACTATCGCCTTAGGACATTTACTTATGCATGCTTCGCTATATTTATTAGATTAATTCTGCTTATCTGTCCGTATAATGCATCAACGACATTGACGGCAGAAACTATAAGACATAAAAAAGGTACTGACAAATCTCTGTGTTCAGAGACAGTGACCATGTCGACAGAATGCACATATTTAAATATTGTACGTGTTGAATTATTGTTAATTATTTGGTGGTATTATATGAGGTCGAGTATGGATGATATACCTCAATTCAAGACTTAGTAACTGTAATGAGATAACGTTACACTTATTTTTTTTTTAAATTCTTTTTTCTCATATTGTGATTCATAGTTCATAAATGTATATATACGGGAGCAGATATGGTGGTATTCTAAGAGAAGACTAGATAGTAGTTGATAGAACGCAAATGTCTCCGTATGGGATACATTTGTACGGCCCCGGGTTGTATGTCACCGTAGGGTTTGCCCAAGCATGTTTATGCTTTTGGCAAAGTTATATGAATGCTTAAAGTATGGCACCATAGGGTTTGCCCAGGCATTACAAATAAATTGCCAAAGTTTAGGTGAACGTTCAAAACAGTTCACGAGAAAAATAGGGTGACGAATAAATAAAACGAGTGTTCAGTATTAACACGTCTCACGATTAATAGAACGTGCGTATTTTTTCGTGAGTTGTAAATCAGAGGCGCAACCAATTAGAGTACAGAAAAACAACTTAAGATAGCGAATCAGGGGTACGGGTTGAATCGTACGAGGGAAGAATGACCAGGGGTCATTAGGGCAGAGCGGTTTGAGAAACTGAAGAGGCAAGATGTGTATTGCCGAGCTCTCAAGTTTTAATTATGTGGGTGTACAGAAGTTTTCCTCTGAAGTCATATAGATATAGCATGAGTTGTAGTAATATTCAGGAGATTAAATAATGCTGTGGTTAAGAAGTAGAAGTGAAAGTAGGAAGTGTGATTTTGTGAGGATTCGGTGTGTTGACAGTAAGTATGCTCTTCACTTATTATGTGCATGAACAATAAGTATGAATTGAAAATGTTGCAGAAATCACAAGATGAGATTCTGTAGAGTGGATAACTCAGTTGACTAAGAAAAGTAAAGAAAGAAGAAAACAGAGATGAATAGCAACCTGATAGCCAAACTGGGCTTTACTCTAGATGAGTAAACGACTAAGCAAAGAGTATCAAGAGGAGAAATAAGTTCATTATTGCGGACTCAGAATAAATGAACTATAAGTTGTCGTCAGAGATATTTACGACAAGTAAGAGATTTGAGAACCGGAAATTTATGAAATTACTCATGTGCTCTCACATGTAAGTATATTTAGGCTTCTGCAGATGTATTTAAGAATTGACTTTTGAGTATGAAATACGTTCAGATTACAGGAATGGTAGTAGAGATGAACCTGACAGGATTAGTCAGAAGGGAATGAAAGTTCCAAGGAGTTATTGAGGTGCTTAGACAAATCCAGGGAAGGTTTGAAGCACGGAAGGATTCAGCCAGTTTGATTTAATATGAATTTGTTTCAAGAGGAGAATATATATGTATATAAGTCAGAAGTTGTACTTGAGGCAATTATGAAATAACTGTAAAAGAGATATATGCTGCATGCCTCACCATGTCGAAGGAAATAATTACATGTAAATAAACATGTTTTGATGGATACCACCTAAGTTGGGCTCAATCTGTGAGGGTTGTTGTTGTGTGCCAGGTTAATAGTCATTATAAAATCCACTATACGATTAGTCACTATATAACAACGGAGAAGGAAGAGAACGAGACAAGGGTTAAAAAGAAGGACCATATCTCATCCAGGAATTGTCATCACTGGCGGGGATGGCCAGTACACCGGTTACCTAGTAACCTAGTTGGAAGATATAATTATAAAAGAGATTAGTATCTTTATGGAAATATAACTAGGCCTGCCATCTGCCACCTAGTTAATGGAAATTGCTTTGTTGGAGAATAATAACTACACCACCAGTATTCATCACGCGGTTACACAGAGAATGAAACTGTTGTGAATATTCACAAGCGTCTATGTGATGTGTATGGATATTTTGCAGTCGACAGGAGTACAATCAGTCGCTGGGTTCAGGGAATCAAAGAATCAGGAAGTGGAGATACGGAGCTGCTTGATCGGCCGCGCTGTGGACGTTCTGCCACAGCCACCAACGCAGAAATGTTGAAATGCGCTGAGGGCATTATTCTTACTGATAGGCGAATCACTACTCAACAATTGGCCTTACAGCTGTCAGTCAGCATTGGTAGTGCAAATGCAGTTATAAAAACTCTGGGATTTTCTAAGGTTTGCGCAAAATGGTTTCCTCGAAGTCTCACAAATGACCACCAATTGCAAAGGAAAGCAATTTCTTCTAAATGGTTGGAGCGTTTAAATGCTGATAAAGAGAACATTTTGGCTAAGATCGTTACAGGTGAAGAATCCTGAGCACATAATTTGGAACCTGAGACAAAAAGACAGTCAATGGAATGGCATCATCCGCAATCACCACGAAGAAAGAAATTCAAGACAATTCCTTCAGCTGGAAAGGTCATGATCACTGTCTTTTTTTATATTGAAGGTGTGATTCTTGTGGACGTTATGCCAAGAGGAGAGACAATCAATTCGCAAGCTTACATTAAGACATTGAAAAAACTCAATCAACGTTTTCGCAGAGTTCGGCCGCACAAGAATCCAGCAGACCTGCTTCTTCTTCACGACAATGCGCTCCCTCTCACAAGTCTGGCAACACGGGAAGCAATCACCAAATTGGGTTGGACTGTACTACCCTATCCACCCTATAGTCCCGATTTGGCACCCTCTGATTTTCATCTGTTTGGTCCACTTAAAGATGCACTCCGTGGGACAAGGTTTGAAGATGATGAAGGAGTGATTCATGCAGCGAAGAAATGGCTACATGATCAAGACAAAATCTGGTACAAACTAGGAATACATGCACTTGTTTTGCGCTGGCATAAAGCCGTACATGTTGATGAGGATTATGTTGAATAATACCAATGTTTACATGACACATCCATGTATATTGTGTATAAATTTCATGCTTTTTGAATAAACAGCTCTTGAGAAAAACGATGTGGTGCATTACTTTCTGAACGCCCCTCGTATTATAGTTCCGATCAAATAGTATCTGAAGATCCCAATGATGTTAGGAACTATCCAGCCAGTTTATTCATTGGCAAACTTCATCAGCTATGCCACTTCGTGCACTGCCATTTTTATGTTAAGAAAATGGGGGTGGGGGGAGGGGTCATCGTTATGCTGATCTGCAATTTGAATCCGAAAATAGGTTTGCGCAATAGAACACGATTGATCATTCAATGACGTCATCGCTATTTCCTTGCTGCAGAAGTTTTAACGGAATCAAATAAAGCAGACTTGGCACCTGGCCATGTCAATTTGTCATTCATTCTGAAGCGACGCCTATTTCCAATCATTCCAGCATGTGTGATAACCATAAACAAATCTCACGGGCAAACTTCTTAACGCGTTGGAATTTTCTTGATAGAAACAGTTTTCTCTTTCGGACGTCGCATTTTCTTGATTAAGAAATTACAACAATATAAAAGGTATTGTTAATCAGAATCGACGTCATTGCACTCCGGACAAACCCATAGGTGCTCAGTCTCCCGCAGCAAATGTCAAAGGGTATGAATGCTAATTGTTCCTGTTGCGCACTGGTTGTATACACGGCGGATGCTGTCGTAGATTTTGCGATAGGTGAATTAAGATTTAGACTGGTCCCTTCTGAATAGCATTTGAAAACAGGCGATAGCTCAGTGAGATATAAGTAGAAATAGATTTCACGAGTGAGATGGAGGAAATATATTAGAGTCGGTCTCTGACCCTCGAGATGATTTCTCTCAGTCAGCCTATCATCCACAACAGATTAAAACTCGTCAGGCCGTCTAGTTCAATATATATTTATATATATATATATATATATATATATATATATATATATATATATATATATATATATATCCCTCACATACACACACACATAAGTGACTACAATAGACGCACAGACGTGAAACTATGACAATGGAAATATAGATAATTTGGAACGAGCTGACCGACACACTGATTAAGTTTAAGTGAATTTTAATTATAAGAAGAAAATTCCATCACAACACATAAAAATTACATCAAGCAAATACAAAAATTCATAAAGTCAATGAATTGCTACAAGAATGATAGACCCATAGGTATGATCTTTTCCCTCGATGTATAGCCCCCAGTCTTGTTAGAAGAAAAGTGATATCCCCAAAGAGTCACGGATGCATATGCTATAGTCTAAGATTTCCCTTTAAATGTATGAACAGACTTTGATACTCTAATCTATCCTAAGGAAAACATTGTTAGCAACAAAACTTGCATAAAGAAATTTAAGACAGCAAAATGGGTGCCAAAAATACAACAATAAAGGGATCACTCAGTCCTGCATTCACTCTATTCAGTCAGCCATGATCACTAGCTTGCATTCGTACTTACAGCTTTGGTAGCAACTTCTGGAAGAAACAATTTTTAGGACATGCACGTACAGAATCTCCAGGGTAGTCTTGGCCAAGGGAACCCCAGCTCCACAAAGACGGGTTGAATTCACTACTTCAGGGACTTTTTCCTTGTTTATTCTTATTTTAGGATGTCTGTTTATGTCACATGAAAATTGTCCAGGCACGAACGTTAACAGCGAGCAAAGTGTCAATAGCTTAGATTTCTAGCAACTAGGAATGTCAGGTCGGTGCCTTCTCGCAGTATATTACTTTATTTGGTCACACCATAATCAGTCAAAACTCCGTCGGAACGTTACTGATAGTAATATTTTACTTGCCATAAGGGCTGAAATGTACGTGAGGTTTTTCTCAGGAAGAATTAAATCTGGCTCGATAGGCCCGTTACTTCATTTAATCTTAAAGTTCATGTAATGGGTTCTCTGTCGTTCTGGATGCCAATGCAATGCCAGATAGGTTTTACTTTATACACCCAAGTCTTTAAGAAAAATATGTTTTAGTTCTTCACAGATATTTCTCAGTACTAAAACGCTGGTAGAGTTGGGCCACCTCAGTTTCACTGAATAAAGAAAAAAAACAACATATAAAATACTTATACATACTATTCACTTCGGTTATAACTTACATTATAAACTGCAAGCGGACAGTTTGACTTATCGTTTAAAACTCCCGTAAAATAAGTTATATTCATAAAATCAATCATCATGAATTAGAAATACATACGTATTTCGTCAATACTCAATGATGAATCAGTGCAGTTATAAGTTGGTTTAAAATATTCTCGACTGATTACTAGCAATTTAATAAAATTTATTTATAGCTGCATGAGTTTAAGCTAGAAATTATAATTTATTTTGCTATCCACTGAAACACGTCAGCTAGAGAATATAACAGACTTACGATTTAATTACTTCTGCACAGAAATCTAACTAGTAAAATGAAATAAGCGGTTATCACTGAATCACTCAACACCACTAGATATATAATATATTTACCTCCAGACAGAACTGCAGGCGATGGCACAAACTTTGAATTATACGCTTATATTTATTGGTAGTCTAGAAGCTCGGCAAAATTTCCGAAAACAAACTGAGACTTCGTTATACAGCTTATTCTCTTAGCACGAAACGACCTGTCTACTGCAAGTTTAGGAGAATTGAATGAAATCAAGTTTAAACTACGGGGTAGATATATGAAACAGACAAATGATTCCACGCTATTACGAAAACCCGAAATAGCGCCGGTCTTTCTCTCCCCCCCTCTCTCTCTTAACACTTCATTAACTTAGACGCTAGCCATAACTGCCAAAACGCGTCTTCACACCTACTACGACATGTCTCATTTCTGAGCGATGCAGATTGGCGCCTACCACACCTCACGCCAAGAAAATAGCCGAAGAAAAACTCGTGTCAGATGAAAATGTAGACAAATGTCTGCTCTCTTTGTCTGACGAGACGAATTCTCACACTATTTCGTTCACATCCAGGGACAGACGTCTTACTCAATAAAATGCGTTACTAGTATTAGAAAAGAAACGGCAAAAATCAGAATGGGAAAGTTATATTTTGCCGCAAACGAACGCATGCGAAAAACAGGAAAATGATAAAAGATCGATAATAAAGTAGAGGACACGGGTAGAAAAGAAAAGAATATAGACAATTTATTGATTATAAATCTCTATGCGACAGAACGCCCCCCCCCCCCCCCACCCCCCTTTAAGATATGGAAGCACTCCATGTCTTCGTTATGGAAATAAATTTCCTATATCCGTAACTTCAGGGTGTCTGTTCTTTTCCCTCTCATCTCCCCCCTCCGTCTCTGTCCCATTCCTACTCAAGTCTACTCCCAAATTTTCCTTTCTCTGGAATGTCTTCCGTGCGCGCTTGAAAGAGCGTCGCCGCTTTTGACATTTTTGAAAGATTTCGTGTGTGTGCAGTGGAATTTCCCTGCCACTATCGTCATCCTCGTCAATTTTGGCGATCGTCAGGAGATGTTTGGAGGTCGGCACTGATCTTTCCAAGTATGTCTTTAACAGATTTAAATGGTAGACCTTCTCCTTTCCTTTTATAGAGATCTGGTAGTTAGCCTTGGAAATCTTTTTAAGGACGGTAAATGGCCCTTGCCATCCGATCCTCAGTTTGTTGTTCCCGGTAGGGAATAACACCAAACCTTTCTCTCCTGCTTCCAATGCTCTCTCTTTCGCGGCTTTCCAGTATCGGTTAGCGTGCTTTGCGCGTGCTCGCTTAAAGTTAGTCGTTGCTAGATCCCATCCTAGTTTCAACCTTTCCTTTAAAACCGAAACGTATTTACTTGCTGAGACAACTGTCTCATCCACCTTCTGGTCTGTCAGCGACCAAAGTAAGGCTTCAAGTGGCCCCTTAATAGGTCTGCCGAATAAAAGCGTGGCTGGGAAAAATCCTGTGGAATTATGAGGAGCTTCCCTGTAGCTATATAAAGCTACAGGAATACAGAGATCCCACTCTTCAGGTTTCACTTGTCCCAGTTTTCTTAGCATCATGTTGAGGTTTCCCTTAACACGTTCCACTAGCCCATTTCCGGCCGGAGTATATGGCTTTATGTAGATGTGTTGGTTCCTCAAGATCTTCACGATCTCATCCATCAACAGGTTAAGGTATGGAGATCCGTTATCCGTCAACACTTGTTGAGGGAATCCCAACCGAGTGAAAATCTGTACGAAGGCTTCTGCGACATGCTTGGCATCCGCGCATGTTAGCGTATAGCTTCTGCCCATAAAGTGCATGTGTCGACTAGGATTTGGCTTCTGTACTGTTTTGGTACTAGGAGCTGGTTGTAACTTTGTTCAGGCTTGCCCGTTCTGCGATAAAGTACGCCATCCTTAGAAAAAATGTCCCCGTGCTGTCTGGGTTCCTTAGCCATGGGCAGTTTCCTAAAGCAGGGTGCTAAAGTAGGGTCCTTTTGTGGCGCCTCTTTAAGTTCCATAGGTAACAAATTAGGCGCAGGCTCCCGTTCCTTCTTGGTTTGCCCTCTCGTAGTTACTGCTGCCACAATCGGCTGTTCCGTATCTAACGCCAAGTATGACTGGGTAGATGGGGTCATCTATAACAGCCGCTTTGATCACGCCTCTGACAAAATCAGAGTGTATCTCCACCAGTGCGATGTGAAGCGTTGTTGGTGCCTCACTCTTAGAAACTCCACAAAGTTGGACGGTCTCTCCTGTCTCTTGACCGGGTTTAACCAGGTGTCTGGCAACAATGCAATCATAAGAAAATTCCGTGTCAAATAAACAAAAAGTTTGAGAACCGTTCAAAATAACAGTACCTCACGTTGAGGGTCTCTTTCTCTCAGGTTGGGAATCACTGTCAATAATTCCTCCTTGCAAGACTGTTAGCAAGCATCCGATGCGTTTAGGCTCGGTGTGCTCGCTCTGATCATTAGTCCCGTGCGCAGGGGTTTTCCCTTTGTCACCATGTCCTTTCTGGCCCCACTGTCATGTAGAACGGTTGGGTTGATCAGACTGTTTGTTGTTGGTGGGGTACTTGTTTTTGTAGAACTTAGACTTTTCATGGGGGGGGGGGGGGGGGTTTGAGGTCCAGTTTCTCTGTGGTTATTCTGATTAGAAGCATGAGAAGATTGATCTTGATTATTCTTTCGAAAAGTTCTTCTGTCGGTTTACGTTTTGTGGATAGCAGTTCTGTCAGCGCATTGTGATATCGCTCAGACTTTTTTAAAATGTCTTCAAGCTTTTCTGCACCTTGCTCAGCTAAAATCTTCGGGTGTCCGCAGACAAAGTGTTCTTTATTTGTTCTGTTATAACAAATTCCTCAAGTCCTTCAAAGGTAGAGGCGAGCTGTGAAAGCTCCAGACACTTTGTCAGATAACCCTTTAGACGGGAAGAGAACTGCTGAAAAGTTTGAGAGCTCTCCTTCCTGCTGTTGCAAAACAGTTGCACAAATTTGCGCGCGTTCATTTCGAAGCGCTCAAGTAAAGCTTTCTTCAACACGTCGTAGTTGTCTTGTTGTCTGCTTTCTAGTTTTGCATACACATCGTAAGCACTGCTTATCAAAGCCTGGGAAAGCTTCATATTCCATCGCGAACTCTCTAAACCGTACAGAGTTGCAATTTTCTCAAATTTTTCTAGATACGTGTCAATATTCTCATTAGGACAAGGGAAAGATTCTAGAGCGAAAGACATAGCGGTGAGATTAGGAGATTGAGTGTTAGAAGGATCCGTTAAAGAAGAATGAGGAGAAGACTCTCCATTGCTGGAGGTAGAGGCAGCACCACGGCTTTGGAACTCTAGCGTCTTAAGCGCCAACTCCTACTGTCTCTGTTTCTTTTTTTCCTCATGCTGTCTCTCTTTCTCTCTTTCCTCATGCTGTCTCTTCTTCTCTCTTCCCTCTTCTCTTTGCCGTATACATTAATGATCTTCCTCTGCACATCAAACATTCATCCTGTGACCTGTTTGCCGATGACTGTACTATTTACATTAGTGACAAAAGTTGCACTGCACTAGAACTATCTTTACAAACTGACACACATAATATTATTAAGTGGAGCAACGAGAATCGAATGCAAATAAATATTAGTAAAACGAAATGGATGTTAATATCAACCAGACAAAAACTACAAAACTCGCAGAAAACAACACTTCAGCTCTACATTGGAACATCACTAATTGAAAACGTAAATGAACATAAAACTCTAGGTCTAACTGTTGACCAGCACCTAAGTTGGAATTCACATGTAAGTGCACTCACAAAGCTAACGGCACAAAAAGTTTACCAATTAGCCAAAATCAAACACTTCCTGGATGAGGGGGCAAGGAAAATGTTCTACACATCTCACATACAAACATACCTAGACTATTGTTCCACAATCTGGGATGGTTGTTCCATATCCAACACAAAAAGGCTTCATTCACTTCAAAAACGTGCAGTGCGCCTAGTTGCTGATAAACACCAAACACATTGTATAGATCTATATAACTATCTTAAAATATTACCCCTTAGAAAGCGCTTCTTATTTAACAAAGCTAAATTCGCTCACAAAATCTTGTCACATAATGCTCCAACGTATCTGTGGCCACTTTTAAAATTCAATGAAAAACGTAGTCAGCACTTAAACCAGTTAGAGGTACCCAAGCCGAGGCTAGATTTGTACAAGAAGAGCTTGGCTTACTCAGCTGCTCATCTTTGGAACAATCTTCCACGTGACCTGAAAAACATGCACAGTCCCTACTCATATAATCGTAGACTGTTCAAATACATTATGAGTGCGGATTATATGCCGCCCTAAGGGATTATGTTTCGAATTATTATTATCTAATATACTGTATGGAGGTTCTGATGATCTAGTTTTTTCATTTTAATATACCTTACTTCTTAATTGTAATCAGATATTGTAAATGTATGCTTTTATACTACTTATAATGTTGCATCGCCATTGAACTAATACCTTAAGTATGTTGGAGAATGTCTGGATACCTAGCAATAAAGATGAGTAAGAGGAAGGGCAAAATGCAAGACGGGCCTATATGTACGATTCTCATCTATCAGTCAATACCCTTTACCTCCCTAAGGAGCATAGGTCATAAAACTGGATCTCGTGTAGTGGAGGCGTCCACAATTCACTCCATGTGGCAGTATCTGCTTGGGACTCAAAGTTGCTCACCTGTGGGAACATTTTCCGCATGCGCTGACAACACATTAGTCCCAGCTAATTCAGCAGATTTCCAAAATGTCACGAGTTCTTATTATATGCCACCATTGTCTGATTACGTTTCAAATTATCTCTTATTTACCGTATGAATGGTTTAGATTGTGTTTGTTAGTTTTTTATTTTTATTTATTTATTTTTTATTTTTAAGGTATTAATTTTTGTTAATGTATTTTAATTAATAATTTTTTCCCCCTTAAATTTGATTTTGTCTGCATGTTACAAATGTATGTTATTATTTTACCTCGATAATGTTGTATGCTTAAATAATGCTAAAAATACATGTGCTATTGAAAGGATACTGTATGAAAGGTGAGCGAAAGGAAGGGCAGAATGTTAGACGGGCCTGCGTGCCCAATTCTCAACCCTTTGAAAATAAAGTTCGTTCGTTCGTTCGTTCGTTCTTTCGTCATGCTGTCTCTCCTTCTCTCTTTCGTTCACCGTGCGGATTTCCATTTCCTCTTCCATCTTCTTCTACTGTAATAGACGGTCTTCAGCTTCTTTCCTCCTAGCTTCTTCTTTTTCCTCTTTAGCTTCAGCTGCTTTCCTCCCCGCATCATATCTCTCAAGTTCGTCCCTGACAAAAGCTTTTGCATCTTCATCGTCCAGTCCCTCTTCGATTGCTTCCTATCTGAGCATCTGCCTAAGCTTTGCCCTTTCTGCCATAGTAAATAGCTGAATGAGACTTGTCAAGAAAGAGGTAAGACAAAGGATACACTGGTTGTCTACCACTTACGGGAAAAATACCAAAAATAAAAAGATGATATTATTTTAACCTGGGATACCTCCTCCTATGATATTAGTATCTAACTATCGCTGCTATTAATCAGCAAAAAAATCTCTAAATGCAAGCGACTATGCCAAATAAATGGTAGTTAAGAATAATCACTAAAAAAATAAGTTGCTACAGTGGAAACAAAATAATTACTGCAAAAAATTATTTAGGAGAAAAAAAAATCCCCTTAAATTTTAAGTCCACTGAAAGTTCATCCCTGAAGTCAGATCGGGTAAGGGAGGCAATTAATCTGGACGAAATAGTCCGAAACGCACTCCTTAACTTAGTTCAAAACACCTTTCTGCTTCAAACCCAGTGACTGTTAGACAATCACAAACTTTACCAGCGTTTAGTATTACAAAATCAATAATTAACATATAATCCGACAAAATCAACCTGTAACTCAAATGTATAATACTCAAAAATTCTGTGGAAAAAACCAATTATTAATTGTGTGGTCAGCACGTCCATAAACAGATCGTTAGTCTAGGGGATGGTTATTTTTAAAAGATACTAAAATCCACGAGACAATCACACTCTTTCTCTATTACAAAATACAGAAATCTTACAGACGAGCTGATAGTGTCGTGCTAGCTCAGGACTAAGAGTTCAATTCCCAGAAAAACAAGCACTATTTGTCGTATCGTCGGAGGAAATATATTAGAGTCGGTCTCTGACCCTCGAGATGATTTCTCTCAGTCAGCCTATCATCCACAACAGATTAAAACTCGTCAGGCCGTCTAGTTCAATATATATTTATATATATATATATATATATATATATATATATATATATATATATATATATATCCCTCACATACACACACACATAAGTGACTACAATAGACGCACAGACGTGAAACTATGACAATGGAAATATAGATAATTTGGAACGAGCTGACCGACACACTGATTAAGTTTAAGTGAATTTTAATTATCAGAAGAAAATTCCATCACAACACATAAAAATTACATCAAGTATTTACAAATAGTCATAAAGTCACTGAATTGCTACAAGAATGATAGACCCATAGGTATGATCTTTTCCCTCGATGTATAGCCCCCAGTCCTGTTAGAAGAAAAGTGATAGCCCCAAAGAGTCACGGATACATATGCTATAGTCTAAGATTTTCCTTTAAACATATGAACAGACTTTGATACTCTAATCTATCCTAAGGAAAATATTGTTAGCAACAAAACTTGCATAAAGAAATTTAAGACAGCGAAATGGGTGCCAAAAATACAACAATAAAGGGATCACTCAGTCCTGCATTCACTCTATTCAGTCAGCCGTGATCACTAGCTTGCATTCGTACTTACAGCTTTGGTAGCAACTTCTGGAAGAAACAATTTTTAGGACATGCACGTACAGAATCTCCAGGGTAGTCTTGGCCAAGGGAACCCCAGCTCCACAAAGACGGGTTGAATTCACTACTTCAGGGACTTTTTCCTTGTTTATTCTTATTTTAGGATGTCTGTTTATGTCACATGAAAATTGTCCAGGCACGAACGTTAACAGCGAGCAAAGTGTCAATAGCTTAGATTTCTAGTAACTAGGAATGTCAGGTCGGTGCCTTCTCACAGTATAGGACTTTATTTGGTCACACCACAATTAGTCAAAATTCCGTCGGAATGTTACTGATAGTAATATTTTAATTGCCGCAAGGGCTGAAATGTACTTGAGATTTTTCTCAGGAAGAATTAAATCTGGCTCGATAGGCCCGTTACTTCATTTAATCTTAAAGTTCATGTAATGGGTACTCTGTCGTTCTGGATGCCAACGCAATGCCAGACAGGTTTTACTTTATACACCCAAGTCTTTAAGAAAAATATGTTTTAGTTCTTCACAGATATTTCTCAGTACTAAAACGCTGGTAGAGTTGGGCTACCTCAGTTTCACTGAATAAAGAAAAAAACAACATATAAAATACTTATACATACTATTCACTTCGGTAATAACTTACATTATAAACTGCAAGCGGAGAGCTTGAATTATCGTTTAAAGCTCCCGTAAAATAAGTTATATTCATAAAATCAATCATTATGAATTAGAAATACATACGTATCTCGTCAATACTCAATGATGAATCAGTGCAGTTATCATCATCATCTCAGCCCGTAACCCGTCATGGGTCGTAGGGGTGCCATGGTGGAAGCATCAGCAGACAGGGTCCTCCACTGCTCTCTATCCTCAGCAATGCGTACAAGTGTGGAAAAACCGTGTCCTGCCCATTCTTTGATGTTATCAGCCCAGGATTTTCTCTGCCTTCCTCTTCTCCGTTTACCTTCGACTGTTCCCTGAAGGATCGTTTTCGAAAGGGAGTCATGACGAGTTACATGCCCAAACCAGGCAAGCTTTCGACGTTTCACTGTTGACAAAAGTGGTTCTTGGTGGCCTGCATAGGTGTTTATCTTCTCTCTAACATAGACATTTGTTTTGTGCTCTTTATAGCAAATGCGCAAAATTCTTCTATAACATTTATGCTCGAAAGCCTGAATCCTTCGCTCCGTATCTGCAGTGAGTGTCCAGCTCTCACACCCATACAAGAGAATAGATAATACAAGTGATTTGTATAATTTGATCTTCACAGGAAAACTGATGTTACTTTTCCAGATCACATTCAACCTTGTCATGGCAGCTGAGGCCATCTCAAGTCTTGTCTTGATTTCTTTAATTGATCTTCCATCACTGCATATAGTGGACCCGAGATATTTAAAGGTGATAACTTCTTCTAACGTTTGCCCATTTAACGTAATGTTGGTCGGAACATGTTTCTTATGGCTATTCACCAATATCTTGCTTTTTTCTATATTAATTTCCATCCCATACGTTCTTGTTACTTTCTCCAGTCTAGAGGTAAGGTCTTGAAGTTCTGATTCTGATCCAGCTATCAGATCAATATCATCAGCAAAACGTAGGTTGCACAGAGGTCGGCCTCCAATCGATATGGTTGATTTATAATCGTAGAGAGCCTCTTGCATAATATGTTCTAGATAAATATTAAAGAGCACTGGGGACAGGATACATCCCTGCCGAACTCCTACAGTTGTTTTGAAAAATTCTCCAATGTCGTTGCTTGCAAAAACAGCACTGCTTGCGTCCTTGTATAGTGCTTCAATGATATCTATGATGTTGGTATCAAAATTGAATTTTTTCATTACTTGCCATAAGCCTTCATGCCAGTCTCGATCGAAGGCTTTTGTGAAATCGATGAAGTTATGGTATAAATCGTGTTGATGTTGGAGATGTTTTTCGATAAGTAATCTAATATTGAAGATTTGTTCTGAGGTACTTCTTTTTGGTCTAAAGCCAGCCTGTTCCTCTGACAAGATTTCTTCTGATTTCTGTTTTATTCTGTTCAAAAGTATCCTTAACATCACCTTACTTGGATGACTAATAAGGCTAATGGTTCTGTAGTTCTTGCACATTTTTAGATTTCCTTTCTTTGGAAGCGGTATTACTAATGACTGCGTCCATTCTTTTGGCCATTTTTTTTGTACTCCATATCTTCTGGCAAATTGTTGTCATGATTTTTACTATATCTGGTCCTCCATATTTCAAGAGCTCTGCTGGGATATTATCCACACCCGGTGACTTCCCTCCTTTCATCGAACATATAGCCTCTTCCACTTCTTCCCGTAATATTGCTGCATTTCCGAGTTCCCTGTTTTCGCACTTAATGTTGTTTAATATGCCTAAGTTAGTGTCAAGTTTACAGTTATATAATTCTTTACAATATTCTGTCCATCTTCTCATTACAGCTGTTTTTTCATTGAGCAGAGCCCCATTGCTATCTTCTATGACAGTTACCCTGGGCTGTTGGGGTTTTGATAGTTTTCTTAATGTGTCAAAAGCTGCCTTGCTGTTACCTTTTATTAGCCCCGTATTAATGGACTCACATTGATCAGCTACCCATTTTTCTTTGGCCTGTTTCATTTTCTTCCTAATATTTTTATTCACCATACTGTATTGCCATGCTGCTTCAGGAACCTCTTTATTAACCTTTTTCATTTCTCGCCGTGTATCACATAACTTCAGAATGTCATCTGTAACCCATGGTTTGTTTATTTTCTTTCTTTTACCAAGTATTTCTGTTGCTGATTCAATGAGCACGTCTTTCATGTTCTCTGTGATTGAGTTGATATCATCCTCCAAAAAGTTGAGAGCTGCGAATTTTCCTCCAACAGTTGCCTCAAAGATTCCCGCGATTTCTGGATCTTTCAGTTTGTCTAAATTGAATCTTAACTGAGAACATCTGTTTTGATTATAGTTCTTTTTAAGTTTAAGCTTGAGCGTCATCAATACCATGTCGTGATCACTACCAATGTCGGCGCCAGGAAAAGTCCTAGTCTTGGCTTTATTAATACTGGACTTGAATCTTTTGGATACAAGAATAAAATCAATTTGGCCATGTATCTCAGTTTTTGGGGCATGCCACGTTGTTCTTCTTGATAACTTATGAGGAAATAGTGTATTTGCAATGGTTAGTTTATAGTTGCTGGCAAATTCTAGTAGCCTTAGTCCTCGATCGTTAGTTTCACCTGTCCCAAATCTCCCCACTGTACCAGCCCAGTGACCGTATGCATCTGGCCCTATTTTAGCATTCCAATCACCTAACACGATGAGAAGATCTTTCTTTGGAATTTTCTTAATTGCTTCATCCAGATTGTCATAAAATGTATCAATTGCCTCATCCTCATAGTCAGTAGTGGGGGCATATACCTGTATGATGGAGATGTTCTTTGGATGTGCTGCAATACGAATGGTGATAAGCCTGCTATTTATTGGGGTGCAGCTGATGACAGAGTTCAATCTATCTTTATGTACGATAAAACCTACTCCATGCTGATGTTTAGACTCATCTCCACTAAACCAAATTTTGTGACCATCATCCGTTATTGATTCACCTAATCCTGTCCATCTGACTTCTGCTAGGCCCAGGATGTCCCACGAGTATCTAACAAGTTCATGTGTTAGTTCTTTGACTTTTCCACACGCATATAGCGTGCGTACATTCCAAGTTCCAACAACAAAACTTTCTCTTGGAAGTTTCAAAACAGGTGTTTTTACCCCATTCGCTGACTTATCACTCTCAAGGGGTAATGAGAGCGCGGTCGTTGTTAATCCGGGCATCGGCCGATCCGGCAAATTATTACTGAGTTGACTTTCCATCATAGCATTTCAGTGGGCAAGAGGTTTGCTTGGCGGTGCCCATCTCCTCTCCAAGTATCCTTGCAGGTACATACAAAAATGTACCTGGAGCAGTAACAATAGCCCTCAATAAATCTGTAATGTTTTGAAACACTGTCCGATCGACACATCACAAAACCGCCATCTTGGCTACTTGTATCAACACAAACAGCGAACTCACATGATAGGCAAACTTGATGTTAGTGCAGTTATAAGTTGGTTTAAAATATTCTCGACTGATATTAGCAATTTAATAAAATTTATTTATAGCTGCATGAGTTTAAGCTAGAAATTATAATTTATTTTGCTATCCACTGAAACATGTCAGCTGGAGAATATAACAGACTTACGTTTTAATTACTTCTGCACAGAAATCTAACTAGTAAAATGAAATAAGCGGTTATCACTGAATCACTCAACACTACTAGAAATATATTATATTTACCCCCAGACAGAACTACAGGCGATCGCACAAACTTTGAATTATACGCTTATATTTATTGGTAGTCTAGAAGCTCGGCGAAATCTCCGAGAACAAACTGAGACTTCGCTATACAGCTTATTCTCTTAGCACGAAACGACCTGTCTACTGCAAGTTTAGGAGAACTGAATGAAATCAAGTTTAAACTACGGGGTAGATATATGAAACAGACAAAGGGTCCTACGCTATTACGAAAACCCGAAATAACGCCGGTCTCTCTTTCTCTCTCCCCTTCTCTCTCTCTCTCCTTTAACACTTCACATTAACTTAGACGCTGACCATAACTGCCAAAACGCGTCTTCACACCTACTACGACATGTCTCATTTCTGAGCGATGCAGATTGGCGCCTTCCACACCTCACGCCAAGAAAATAGCCGAAGAAAAACTCGTGTCAGATGAAAATGTAGACAAATGTCTGCTCTATCTGACGAGACGAATTCTCACACTATTTCGTTCACATCCAGGGACTGACGTCTTACGCAATAAAATGCGTTACTAGTATGAGAAAAGAAACGGCAAAAATCAGAATGGGAAAGTTATATTTTGCCGCAAACGAACGAATGCGAAAAACAGGAAAAGGATAAAAGAGCGATAATAAAGTAGAGGACACGGGTAGAAAAGAAAAGAATATAGAACATTTATTGATCATAAATCTCTATGCGACAGATGCGTCCTCTCATACGTCCATCCCTGCTGGTCTTACGCTTGATGCCAAATTCCAGCAGTCTTAGGATTGATGGTTCATCAAATAACGCTTTCAAAACGAAGGGATGAGTATAGTCTTGGGCTGCACACGAGATACCCCTATTGTGATGATGCGGCACATGATTGGATTGCTGCCAATTAGATCCAGATATACGATGGCCCAGGTAAAAGCGCATATGCGTGTAACCACATACAATATAAAAGTACAAAATAAAACAACAGACAATCAATGTGCTCTTCTCGTGGCCTATCGAATGTTTAACAGTATTTTTCCACAAGTCTTTGAATAAATAGAATTGTCGTTAAGTATTGGTGCTTTTTATGTTATATAAATTACTTGGTAAAGTCTGGGAAAAGGAAGAGATACCAGCAGAATGGAAGGAAGGATATCTGGTTGTTGCCTAAGAAAGGAAATTTACAAGAGTGCACAAATTATAGAGGAATAATGTTACTATCAGTGCCAGGAAAAGTATTAAATAGGATTATCCTTGAGAGAATAAAAGAGTCCATATACAAGAAACTGAGAGATGAACAAGCAGGTTTTCGACAAAACAGATCCTGTACAGACCAAATAGCTACTTTGAGAATAATAGTTGAACAAAGTCTGGAATGGAATTTACCATTTATACGTCGGATTTGTGGACAACGAAAAGGCATTTGACAGTGTAGACAGAGAATGACTTTGGAAATTGATGAGGCATTATGGAGTTCCCCTGAAGATCATTAATCTAATAAAGAAAACATATGAAGACATGACATGCAGAGTTCTTCATAAAAGACAGCTTACAGAACCATTTGGGATAAGAACAGGAGTGCAACAGGGATGCCTCTTGTCTCCATTTCTTTTCTTACTAGCAATAGACTGGGTTATGAGAACATTAACAACACACAACAGAAATGGAATCCAGTGGACTAAGTAATTGGATGATCTGGATTTTGCTGATGACTTGGCTCTTCTGTCCCATAACCGTAATCAGAGGCAGGACAAATTGAAAACACTCGATGAGAGGTCACAGCAATTGGGTCTGAAAATATACAGGGAAAAGACAAAGGTAATGAGAATAAATGTAGGTAATGAAAACAGGGTTGAACTTGAAGAAGCACCAATACAAGATGTAGAATCGTACACATATCTTGGCAGAAATATAGACAACGTTGAAGTGACAGACAGTGATATCAAAATAAGAATACAAAAGGCAAGAGGAGCTTTCATTGCATTGGGAAATATATGGAGATCAAGAGAAATCGGATCCAACACGAAAATAAGAATCTTCAACTCAAATGTGAAGTCAGTACTATTGTATGGCTCTGAGACATGGAGAACAACAAAGACAACAACCAAAAAGCTACAGACTTTCATAAATGAGTGCTTGCGTAGAATAGAGGGATTAAAATGGTATGACAAGGTTACCAACGTGGAACTGACGACAAGAACTAGGCAAGTGCCAGTGGAACAAGAGATGAGAAGAAGACGATGGCGATGGATAGGACACACATTGAGGAAACATGTTGATAGCATTACAAGGCAGTCCTTGTTCTGGAACCCCCAGGGAAAGAGAGGCAGAGAACGTGGAAAGAACTTGAGATGATGGCACGTAACAGGAGGACTTGGCATGTGTTTGTTGAAGGCCTATGCTGCTTTGGGAGTGGAGAGTTATGAATGAATGAATTGATGCTTTTGAATTTAATTTCCTTCAAATGACGGAGTTTTACTCTAGTCTGCTATAGAACTACCTTAATCACTATTTGTTATTTTACTGAGAATAAGTGGTACACTGACACATATCCACAATCACATGGGCATCTCAAGGGATGAAGGATGGTTTCCCATACGAGACCAGCATGTAGGGTCAGCAGCAATACGAACACATCATCGTTATGAGATCCTCGATAGTTTTATAACATGTGATTGGAGAAAGTGAACTAGTCCTGCAGTAAACTGATCTAGATGAGTAAGGCGGGAAGATAAATAATAAACCAAAGTTTGGAAGAGAATCAAATACAAAAATGTCAATCAGCGTTGAGGACCAAGAGTTGTGGTCAGCTAGTGGCCATATAACGATTATTAATATGAAATTCACTGGAACGAACGAACGAACTTTATTTTCAAAGGTTTAGAATTGGGCACGCAGGCCCGTCTAACATTCTTGGTGGTAATATCTTAGGAAATATATATGGGTCTACACACTGTGTGAGGTTTGTGTCTGACACTAGGCGCACTGCACGTTTTTGTAATGAATAGTCTTTTAGTGTTGGACATGGAGCAGCCATCCCAGATTGTGGAACAATAGTCTAGATGTGTGTGTATTTGGGATATATAGAACATCTTCCGTGTTTCCTCAACTAGGGAATGTTTGATTTTAGCTAACTGGTAAACTTGTTGTGCCGTTTGTTTGGTCAGTGCTTGTACAAGCGAATTCCAAATTCAATGTTGGTCAATTATTAAACTCAGTGTTTTATTTTCATTTACATTTTCAATTAGTGAGGTACCAATATAGAGTTGAAGTGCAGTTGTCTGTAGGTTTTGTCATTTTAGTTTAGTTGATATTCTCATACATTTTGTTTTAATTAAATTTATTTGCATGCATTTTCAATTTTCCACTTAATAAGATTGTCTGTACCGCTTTGTAATAATATTTCTAGTGTGTTGCAGTTTTCATCACTAGTGTAAATGGTACAGTCATCTGCAAATAGGTCGCATGATGAGTTCTTTATGTGTAGTGGAAGGTCATTTATGTAAATGGAAAAAAGTGGAGGACCGAGAATAGAGCCCTGAGAAACACCAGTGTCAATAGTAGTTGGGCTTGACAAGGAGTTATTATAAGACACTACTTGCTGTCTGTCGGACAAGAATGATTTAAATAATGTCACTAGTTTAAAGTTAACTTTTATTGTTTCTAATTTTCTTTTTAAAACAGCGTAATCTAACATATCAAAGGCTTTCCTAGAGTCTACAAAGATTGCTCCACGTATGTTACTGTTATAGATGTTTAGGTGCAAGTTGTCTCTCATCTTAGTTAGAGCTGTGTGGCATGAATGCTTTTGTCTAAACCCTGACTGACTGTCAGTTAGCAAGTCATTGCTAACTAGGTACTGTAGTGTTGTTTTATGTATGTGCTTTTCTATTGGTTTAAATAGCAATGAAATCAGAGACATTGGTCTATAGTTGCCGAGGTAACTGGTATCTGATGAACCAGGTTTGAAGTGGGGATATACTTTGGCGATCGTAAAGGCCGAAGAAAAATAACCCGTAGCGATACACTAATTATATATACTGAAGCACATTAAAAACGCACCACTATTATATATACTGATGCCGAGAAGCTGGAAAAAAGTGTGGGAATGGATTTTGCCCGTGTTTGTCATGAGGTAGAGAGCGAATGGCTGCTGGAATGGAAAGTGCATGATTCAACCCAAGGGTTTGTGTACAGACTACATGAAAACAATGAAAGTTACACGTGCAACACGATTCCCAACAGCTATGATCCTGAAAATGTGTACGCGTTGTGGCAGTATACTCGATATAAAAAGGACATTGAGACAAAACACTCAGTACATGTTCTTGAAATGCCACGACTATCTGAAAACGACCGCCAACGAGCCATTGGTATGTTGGAGACCGTAATGAGCTCGCGGGCCATTGCCAGAAGGATGAATTGCCACCACAACACTATTGTACGTCTCAATGAACGTTACGAAACCACTGGCAGTGCCCGGGATAGACTTCGGAGTGGCCAACCACGAGTTACTACCCCTGCGCATGATTGTTCTGAGTCACCTAAAGAATCGTTCTCTCCCGGCAAGTCAAACAGCAACAGCAATAGTGGATAGCCGTGGGCAAGTCTCTCGAATGACAATCATATGACGACTCAGAGATACAGGCCTTACTGCAAGACGACCTTATGTTAGGCCAAACATGACTCACAGACATCGTCAGCAGCGCCTGCAATGGGCAGAGCAACATGTCAGATAGACTAGACTGCAGTGGAATGCTGTCCTATTCACAGGCGAGAGCAGATTCAACATATCCTTTGCTGATGGACGTATGCGGATTTGGCGACGGTGTGGAGAGCGCTTTGCAGATTGCTGTGTTCGTCAGCACAACCGATTTGGAGGTGGCAGTATTCACATTTGGGGAGGATTCAGTTTTCACCATCGCTTGCCTCTTCACGTCTTCCGTGGAAATGTTAATGCTGTGACATATCGAGATGAGGTTCTGGATGCATTGGTTGCTCCTGCATTCAAAATTATCCAGACTTACAGCTTCTCCAGCAGGATAACGCACGTGCGCGCACCGCATGCATTACGCAGCAATATCTACAGCAGCAGAACATTGTGACGATTGATTGACCGGCCCTATCACCAGACACGTCCCCTATAAAACATCTGTGGGACGAGCTTGGACACAGAGTCTACAGGCAAGGTTTTCCAGCTAATCTGCAACAGCTCGAAGCTGCTCTTACACGTGAATGGGACTTGATTCCCCGGAATTTCCTTCAGAGACTTGTTCGTTAGATGCGGAGCCGCTGCCAAGCTTTTTTGCAAGCACACGTTGGACATACCAGATACTGAGGATATTGTGAATGAATTTTTTTATTGGTTGCATTTTTGCTTTTCTCCCTTGCCTGCACAGAATGCAATGAATTTCATAACAATCAAATGTACAAATTAATGACCAGCATAGATTCATAGGAAAATGAATAAAGATTCAAAATATGTAAACTTGTAAACACTTATATTTACATTTCACACTCTGTTCCTGGATTATACAGGTGGTGCGTTTTTAATGTGCTTCAGTATATATAAGTTAGTGAATCACTAATAGCTGGTACAGCATAACGCAGTTTTCGACTGCGAATTCTATCAAGCCCTGGTGAGCTATTATCTTTAAGACCAAGAAGATAGTTATACACATCATTAGCTGTCGGGTGGAACTGAGTTTGTACATTTGTACTCACAGAATGCTTAAAGTTTGTCTAAGTCACTAGGGGAATGTGGTATTGTGGATTTCATACTGTTTATTTCTTCTTGAAAGTGATTGCTGCTGTATGTGCAGGTAAATGAAGTGTTGGAAGATAATGAGTTTTACGCTTTTTCGCTATGGTGTTAATTGCCTTACATATTTCCTTACTATTTTATTTGTCCTGAACCATATTTTTAAAGTGATTTTTTTTTTCTTTTCTATGCGAATAAAATATTTAAATTTCTTTCTTTATACCTTGTATGTGTTGAGGTCCTTATATTTGTGTGCTTGATCTCTCTACGTCATAGTCTCCAACACCTCTTGCGTGATTCAAGGAGATTTTAACTGTCGTTTGACGCGAATTTCCTTAGCTGGTACGTGCATGTCAAAATCACTATAACAAATCTTTGTCCAGTATGCAATGGCGTCATCCTGATCAGGAATGTGGTAAACACTGAAGAGAAGTGCAGTTAGCAAGTCAATTAAAAGTAATTCCCGACTGAAATGTTTGAAGCTTCTAAATTTAATACTTACATGTTTATTTTTGTGAACTTTGCATTTATTCTATGACCATGTACAGCATACTTTGATAGTAGTCACTCATTGCAATAGTAGGGACATAGCATTCTATGATGTTTTCTGGACAAGTTACGTAGATGTGATCGATTACTGTGGATGGTGCGTGTTTTACGCGTGTAGGCTTGTTGCCTATTTGTTTTAAATAACGTTGAAATCCCTTTAATAAATGCCGTAGCGTCAAACAAGGCTGGGTCCTGGCTGTGATCCTCTTTGCAATCTTCTTTGCCTTATTTTGAAAACACGCATTCAGGGATCAAACCGAAGGAATATGCTATTACATTATGTTAGATAGCCGACTGTTTAACCTTGCAAGGCTAAAATGAAAGTAAGAACGGTCACTAAAAGAAACTTTTTGTTCGCCGATGACAAAATACAATCGTCATTCAAATCAACTGGAGCTCCAGAGCGTGATGAATCGCTCATCTCAAGCATGCAAGGAGTTAGGCCTCACAATAAGTCTAAATAAAACAAATGTGCTGGATCAAGGTGTGGCACAAAGTATTACTATCGATCGCTCTGAATTGGCAGCTGTGCAACACTCCTGTAGTGGGTGTTTGATGGTATTGTATGATGGTGATATTACTAAATGTAATTGTATGAGGCCAGCTGTGAAGGCTCCTGAGATAAGATGTAGTTGTGAATTGTCAGAAGGCCTTTCTTGCTACCACTACGACCTCACACTATTTTTTTTTTTTTAATGAATGTAGCTACGTAAAGTGTCTAGGGTTATGATATGTAGTGTGGTGTAATAGGTTATAGATATACCCACAGATATTTAACAAGACTAATAATATTAATAAATGTTAAAATACACTGAACTAACTCACGTGTGTAAAATTTTTTGATAGAATTATATTACATTTATTTTGTTCTGGATCAATTTTTTAGATTGACCAGAACTTAAAAGGATTTAGAGATTATGAAAGAAATGCATGGAATATTATATCATAAATGCAATAGTGTACATATATATGTACTATACTAGTTAGTTTTATTAAAATGTTCTAGTAGTCATCTACTTGGGAGGATAGTTAATGTTTGTGCTGTTGGGGTGGCCTCATCACACCTGTCTATATTGACTACACAGTGTCCAGAAAATGGTGGGAATTTTTATGGGGGTATTAGTAACTACAAAGCGTTGGTGAATGTCCAGCAGACCAGAGGCTCACTCATCTTGTAGTTGTAGCTCTGGTGCTGAAATCTGGTGGTCCCACCTCTCCGTGCTGGCGGGCAATAATGGTGGTCTCTGTCACAAGTACTGCACAGATACACTCGAGTAAAGTCACCAACTGAATAGACACTGCTTTGTTGACAACAGAAACTCACAGCTCTGCAATCAAAGTATGGGCCATGTGTCAAAATCTATTCTCTACCCACGTCTGGACACAACACTGACACAACAACCACATCATACAGACAGGTCAGATCTCTCTGACCAAACAGCACATTTACCATGGTGGTTTTACATCAGATAGATCCTCCCAGACTATAGATTCTGAAAAATATTTATTAGTTTTCTGCCCTAAAAGAGGATAGGTAATATGTTTCATTATTCTCAACACTTGATCTGTCTTGCCTAACCCTTGCTGGAGTTTATGTACATTGTTGGTCCCTAGACCCTGACTAGGGCGGGGGGTCTAGAGCAAATCCCTACTTGTTTGTAAGGCTAGATTTTGATATGGCAGTATCAAATCACTCGAACATTAAACAATATTCAAAACATATAAAGAAATAATTTCAATCTTACCAGATTATGAATAAATAACACAGAATTGCTAGCAAAACTCAGCTGAGCTGCTGGCTATAGTATGGCGTCCCTAAACTTCTTTCACTTTCTTTCATATGGAAATCACCACACTTTAAAATCTGTGTCTATCACTGAACAACTATTGAGGAATGGCCCCACTTCTCGTCTGAGCGCCGATAAAATGTTTGTCTGTGGCCAATCACTGCCTAGGTTTATTTGAAATTCAAATTTCCTACCCTAAAGTCATTTCAGTCATGCTTCAGTCAAGTATGGATGGTTATCTGTTAGTCTGTCCGTCTCTACTTGTGTTTCTACAAAAATGTACTTGATTTTTGAACCAACCTTTCTCTCCCCTCCAAAATTTTGTCGTTAAAAGTTATTTTTAGACACAGCCACCACAAAATCCCTTCTCTTCCATACTAAGTAGATTTGAACACCTGCGTCTCGAGGTCGTGTTTTTTTGTGCAAATAGCGACACTTTTAGATTCAATACAGTCTGTCGATGATGTGAACAACACTGTCTTTTGTCATTATCTTCAATATTATCTATCCGTTTGTAAAATTAAGAACATATTAGTTCACTGCTCAGAATGGGCCATCCGGCCAGCTAATTTTTATATTCCTAACATTAATATTAAGAAAAAAGTACTTTTTAAATTTTGTAATATTTCGAACATCTGCGTAACATATCTATGGTCCCTTCTGTCGAGTTGCTTACTTTTTATGTCAACTTGGGAAACGTGACTTTTCTACGTCCGCCCCCCCCCCCCCCCCCCCCCCCCCCCCCCCCCCCCCCCCCCCCCCCCCCCCCCCCCCCTCGCCCCCCCCCCCCCCCCCCCTCCCACCCCCCCCCCCCCCCCACCCCCCCCCCTCCCCCACCGCCACGGACCACCCCCCCCACCCCCCCCCCCCCACCACACACCCCCCCCCCCCCCCACCCCCCCCCCCCCCCCCCCTCCCCCCCCCCCACCCCCCACCCCCCCCAATTGCGTCTCCTTAGCCTTTCTAGTCTCACGCAATCTTTCCAGTCATATTTTTTTCCTTTTTGATCCGCCGTTCCCCTCCTGTCTAGCAAGTCAATTATTATGGAGGATGATGACCCGCGGTCTAGGCGATCATGTACTATTCGCAGCCTACGCATTATGTTTTTATCCTTAAATGTTATCTTTGGAGGTATTTTACCGTTGTATCTCTGTCAATTTCACTACAACTCCCCATACTTTGAATCTACCATCGGGACCCAAAGATGCAGCAATAGAGAATGCAGTCAGCGACCCATAGCTTGCCTGCTTGCATCAGGGTCAGCGAACCAGAGCTGACCAAGACCCTACTCCACCTCCACGTGGTGGTCCTGGAAACAGGCTGCATCACTGCAGTCTGGCTGAGAGAGTAGGGATCGCAGAGGGAAGAGAAACCCGGTCCCAAAAAATGCCGTGCTGAAGTCGGATGTGTCGACCGAAAGGTGCAGATATCACAGCTCCGGCGTAAACAGACACAACGCAACCAACGTCCTTTTCAGGACAAACGAGGAAGAAGAGGAAGAAGAAGAAGAATCTACAATCAACAATAAACTCTCTCTATATACAGAAATTAACAGCAGCATTGGCAAAGCTGCAACCATCCTTGCACACCTCACAACGCATATTTGGGGACACGTGTGGCTTGTAATGTGTTTTCAGAGCATTGGACTGTTTCCTTCATTGAATGGCTATCATCTTCAATAATTTATCGAAGTAGTTTATTTTCAGGAAGATTTTGAAGAGTCCATCCCTGTTAACCAGGTAAAGGCGATGTATATATTCTTTTTCTACTCTCTTGATGTTTCTTGTAGTTGACATTTTAGAAACGCTAATTCACCTAAATTTATTTATTTTTCACGTGTTAACGATTCTTTATTATAAAATTGTGTATCTGTAAATGGACAAATTTATAGATTTAATACTTTTTTTTAATGAACTGCACCCGCATGTTTCAGTCATTTAAATACTTAAAACAGAGCTATTAAAGTAATGTTTTAACTGAGTTAAATCAGTTGGGGTTACATCAGAACGAGCACAATCTTTACTCATAAAAGCTCAGGAAAGATAAAAAGTTTACAGGGCATTGATCCTATCAGCTGTAGTACTTGATTTCTTTAAATTCCTATGAGGCTGCCTTTGATGGAAGCACCCTTCTTCAATTCACATATTTTACTTACTTACTTAGTCGTTCCTCTTCTACCGTGAGGTGTAGAGGTCTGTAAGAGAGAGCGCCATACTATTCTATCGGCTGTCTTCCTCCTGGCTGGCTTCCATTCCAGTCCTAGGTCCTTCAAAGATTGTCTAATGTTGTCCTCCCAACGGACTTTGGGTCGTCCTGGAAGTCTGGATCCCTGGCTGTTAGTTTCCCATGATTGCCGTAGTAGTCGATCGTCTCCCATTCTGCAGACATGGCCAAACCATCTTAGTTGGGACTGTTCTACTTGGGTCTGCAATGGTTGGGTTTTTAGGCCTTGACCTATCATCTGATAGCGGACCATGTCTTTTCTTGTTGCTTCAACCACCTTCCTCAGATACCTCATTTCTGAGGTTTGGATCTGGCTTGTGTGGGTTGTAGTCATTGCCCATGACTCGCATCCTGTTGTAGTATGTGTTATTGATGAGGTTGTTTACGTCTCGTATGTTGATTGAGGTTGTTTTGATGATATATATATATATATATATATATATATATATATATATATATATATATATATATATATATATATATATATATATATACGCCCACACAGGGCTACTGTAAACAAGTCATGAGGACATCACAGTAACTCATGAAGATGAAGTCAAGTAAACGTTAAACGGCTGTTGACGTTTCGACACTTTATTACAGGACGACAACAGGTTACGCTGACATCAATACATAGTCATTTTGACAGGACTCAGTAACATTTACAGGCATGATAACCGTTCAATGCAGCTGACATCTATAAATCATTAGTAGCTTGTACATCTCATAGTACTGGCACATCATTCTGTCCTTCCTTGGCACAGCTACAGCAAAAACTCCCCGTATGGCAAACGGGTCTTCAAAATGTTCATCTTTCGCCTGACCCCAGTAAGTCAGGTACTTCTCTGGTCAAATTACACCGCAAAGTCAGCAGGATTTTAGAATACCATGCTAATCTCTACTTTCTTTTAAATATCCGCTGACTAACCCCGTCAGGTACATTTTCTGGCATAAGCAGGCCGCACGAATATGGCGGGCTTTATAAATACGATGACCTCTGTGGCTTTCCTTTAGACAAATAAGGTATGTCAGCCCTTGTTCAGTTGATACCGCCTGAATAGCGGGTTCTAGCATGTGCAATGTTCACTGGGTTTCCTTAACCCGATAAATACAATGTCAGTATAATGAGCGAGCTCCAGTTCTATTATCTTCAGTGACCTTTTCCCAGCACAGGAGAAAAAATCACTACAATGTCAATTGACGACAGAGAGACAAAAATGGTGTAAAGTTATTTTTACCTTGCCAGCAATCTTACGAATAAACACCAAAACCACACTTCGCCTCCTAGGAGCTTAGAATACAACAAGGGGTAAATCTAGACATCTTTAGACACACAGAGGCTTTCTTTCCCCTAAACACTTCGCTAGAAAGGAGTCATTGCACGTCTTCACAGCTTGAAAATCTCAGCTCGACTCCTTAAACAAATAGCTTTCTTAGCGCGCCACAAAACTCGCGCATGCGTCGTGAGACGCAAGACACCTGAGTTAAGCTCAGATGGGCGATCTGAAAACATTCCAGGAAAAGCTGACCATTCAAGCCACATATGGTCAGGTAACAAGACATCAGTTCTAAAATTAGACCGTATGGTTAAAAGACAAGTGGGATAACAACCGCAGTTGACTCCAACCCAAGTAAAAAATGAGTAACTTCCCTTTGATCACGAATCTTAACAAATAATGTCTCCAAACTTAAATAGGTACATTTAACAGACTATAAACTCAGCGAAACTGTCCGCAATAGTTTACCGCACCCCCCGGAAAAACAATGAAACTTTTTTTAAAAAAATACATCCAAGAGCAAGATACAACAGGCTCATAACGCACGAATGATGCGCAGACGAGAAGTATCACAAATAAATATGACGTCTCAACGCATGGAGCGTCAGGTGAGAATATATCTCAGAACATTAGAGAAAGCATTTCTCTAAGTATACACATATCCACGGAGGGGCCACCATCGTACACTACAATGCTGGCAATGTTACAATGCAAGCCAAAGTTAATTTTATATATCACATCAAGTACCTTATTTCCATGTTTAGCAATGACAAAAAATCATAAAAAAACCGGCGGTGTCATTATCTTAATGTACCGCAGTATAGTGATACAATCACTTTAATAACAAAAGGTTACATCATTTTAAAATGTAATATCTTCTTTAATACAATGTTATATACTATATTAACTATGTAGATGATCAATGAAGTTCAAGATCATAGACTAAGCGGGCGCATCTATAGTGTCGTCCGAAGGATAAGTATGGACATCATAATACGTCATGGTTGGCAAAATGTAAAGATTCTTCCAGAACATCAATGATTTGCTGAGAAAATACAAATAACACAATTCTATTTGATAACCGTTAGATTTTCTAATATACAGTAATCAAACATACATTCTTAACTATAAACTGTGGCCGTGCGAACTTTCGGCCCTTATATTGTGCCAACTCAACCTTCATCCGTTATACCAGAGATGGTAACAGAGAAAGAAATCACTTAATTTACAATTCTAAGGTGAAAACAAATGTGCTAATATATAATGTTATAGTAAAGAACTGTCATAAGTCTAGATGTGTATCAGGAAATTTAGGACACAAGGGTTAAGTGAAGTTATGTGGGCATCTAGACAATATGTCTGCCATCACATTATCCGAACCACGGATAGCTCGTCCCGTGAAATGAAAAGGTTGAAGAGCAATGGCATATCGAGTGGATCTCGAGCATTTCAAGTTGTTACGCTGAATAGCTGAAAGAGCTTTTTGGTCGGTTTCCACAATGAAATGCGCGCCAAGAAGGAATCTTTGTAGCTTAAGGATTGACCAAACCATAGCCAACAATTCACGGTCTAGAACCGAGTAATTCCTTTCTGCCGCATTCAGTTTCCTAGAGATATACATTACAGGATGCAAAGTTTCTGAATACTCCTGCACTAGTGCCGCCCCGATCCCAGTGGATGAGGCGTCACTTCGAAGAACAAAAGCCTTATCAGTAGTAGTTAGCCTTAAGATAGGGGAGATGAGAATAAAGTTTTAATCTGATCCAATGAAGACTGGCATTCTTGAGACCAGCGCACCATATTAGGAGATCCTTTCTTCAATAGAGTTGAAAGAGGTGCCGTACTAGAAGACAGATTCGGAATGAATCTTCCGTAGAACTGTATTAAACCTAGTAGACTACGTACTTGCTTTTTCGTCTTAGGAATAGAAATGTTTAGTATCGTAGAAGTGAAGTGGTCCTCTGTCTTCAAGAGACCATGACCAACACGGTGACCCAGGAAAGAAATTTCACTAAACCCAACATATGCTTTAGATGGTTTTGCAGTCAAATTATGCTCGCGTAGAGTAGACAGTAATTCATATAAACCCAAATAGTGATCTTCCCAAGAGTCACTGAAAAGACAGATATCGTCCAAGTATGCAATGACATCTGAAAGATATGAGAGAATTCGACGCATCATGCGTACGAAAGTAGCTTGGGCGTTCATAAGGCCGAAAGGCATGACATTCCATTGAAACAAACCCTAGGTGTTGAGAAAGCAGTGAGGGGTTTGGTGCGTTCAGTTAGAGGAACTTGCCAATAACCTTTCGACAAGTCGAGTTTGGTAAAGAATCGAGAATTAGAAAGTTTTAAAAGTAGATCTTCTAATAAAGGCATAGTTCAGCATCGAACTTCGTAACTTGGTTTAATTTGTGATAATCGACGCAAAGGCGTATGTTATTGTCTTTCTTTCGAACAATAACATGGACGAAGAGTATGCTGAAGTTGATGGTTCAATTATTTTCAATTGTATCATTTCATTCAATTCTTTCTCGACCTGTGTTTGAAAATGAATAGGGATAGGGTAGGGACTGACTCTGATCGTAGGCATCTATTCTTATTTGCAAATTGCCTTGCCTTTTCTTTAGCAAATTCGGATGAGGAAGTTGCTAGTTTGCATGCTTCGATAATCTTCTGCCTGAGAGCAATGACATACTCATATGACGATTGTGTGTCATCGTTAATATTATCGGCAGTTAAAAGATCGTGAAGCAAAGACACAGAGCCGCTCGGTCGCGCGCCAAATACAAGTTCAAAAAGAGAAAACCCTGTATGTTCGTTGGGGACCTCTCTATATGCAAAGAGAGCCGCGAGTAAAACCCTGTCCCAATCCTGATGATGATTCTCAGTTATCTTCCCAAGTAAATTCTTGAGTGTTCTATTCAAACGTTCAACTAACCAATTAGACATTGGGTGATAAATACTACTCAGAGACCTTTTAATATGCAGAGTAGACATTACCTGCGAAATAGTGTCTGATATTAGTTGGGTGCCATGGTCTGACAATATTTCTCTGTCCGCAACACATCCATACGTCAAGACTGGGACATAGGTGGAGCGCTATACAGCCATCTTCGTCTTTTGCCAAGGAATCTTCGATTTATGGCTTGAAAAAGTATCCTAGCTGCTGCTCTTTGGGTAGCCAACTCTTCTTCGATGCCTCACTTCCGGTCTATGACAGCTCCAAAGTATTTAAAGTGGTCGACCTGCTCCAGGACCTGTTCTCCCAGCTTAATCTGATTTCTTCTTTCCTCTCGTGCTATCACCATGGTTTTTGTTTTCGAGCTGTTTATGATCATCCCTTTTTTCCAGCTCTTCTTTCCAGACGTGCATGTTGGATTGAAGCTGTGCCTCTGATTTAGCAATCAGGGCAACATTATCAGCAAATGCCAGATCTAAAATACAGATCTGTCTCATCTTCCAGTACCCCACTGAATACTTTCCTGTCCTCTCCGTACATGCCTTTATGACATCGTCCATGTGGGACACAGAGAAGGGATATGCCTCTATGGTTTCCACATTGTCGGTTTCACCCTTTTTTGAAAATCGGTGTTAATATGGCATTCTCTTAATCCTTTGGTATGTCTTGTTGCACCAAGCTGCCTGTAGGACCCTTAGGAGTAATAGGTCGCCTGCTGCGCCCATGTACTTAACCATTTATGGTGTTATGCCATCATGTCCTTCTGCTTTGCCCATCTTGATTTTCTCCAGTGCTGCGTTCAGTTCTTCCATCTTTATGTCATCTTCACCACCATTGGTTTCCTCTTCTGTGCTAGTGGTTATCATTTCTGATGCTTGACCTTGCTCCCCAGCCAGGAGCTCTGAAAAATATTCTTTCCATCTTTCCATTACTTCTTTTGGGGCAGTAGGCAGTTTGCCTTGCGTGTCCTTTATAAATTTAAGAGGGCACTGTTTTTCCTTCCTCGTATATTTTAAGGTCTTATAGAACACTTTCTGGTTTTCTTGCGCATCGCTTTCTAGCTTTTCTCCAAATTATTCCCATGACTTCTGTTTTGCTGCTAGCACTTTTTTCTTTGCTTCTGTTCTGAGTATCATATATTCTCTCTATTTGTCTGTTTTCTCCTCCTGTGTTTTTAGCTCCTAAGTATTGTTTCTATGCTTTCTCTTTTATTTTCTCTTTAACCTCATCTGTCCACCAAAGTGTCCTCTTTCTCTTGTTCCCAAGTCGAACTTCACCACATGCTTCTGATGCAGCTTTCTTTTTAGCCAGAGTGTTTCCAGGTCATCAGGTTGTTGTTCTGTGTTTCTCATTGCGGTAGCAATAAGCCCCTGGTATCTGGTCTTCCTTCTGGCTTTCTCAGCTTGTCGGTCATAATGCTCGTTTCTCCAGTTCGTTTACTTAGCTTCTTGTGTTTTGTTAGGCAGTTCCTAGGTCGAGTAACTCTTTCATTTGTTCTTTTAATTGTTAACAAGTAGTGTTCACTTCCAATCTCTTGCCCCTTCCCACTCTAGCATACCGGACATACTTGAATAAGATCTTCCTAACTATGGCATAGTCGATCACTGACTTCTCATTCTTTGTTGGTTCACACCTAGTGTATACATGTATGCGCTTATGTGGGAACTTTGTAATGTTTGTATTGATCAGATTCTGCTCAGTGCAGAATCTAAGAAGTCGCTTTCCATTGTCATTAAGAGTATCTTCTCCATATCTTTCGGTAACTTCACCCCATCTAGCATGATCATTTCCAATTCTGGCATTGAAATCTCCGAGAATGATAATTTCATCTAGGCAGTCGTCCAGTGTCTTTTGAAGCAGCTCGAATAATTCCTCGTTGACCTCTGCTCGCTCATCTTCATTTGGCCCATAATACAATGACAAGGTTGACTATGGTTTCTCCTTCTTTTAGTTTTAGGACCATAATGCGTTTCGAGACAAAGTTCCATCCCTTGATACTTTCCCTCTGGTTATTGGCCTCAATACAACCCACGCCCCCTTTAGCTCTTTCAGATGTGGGGACACCACTGTAGAGCAGCGTGTCCCCATCGAGATCCATAACTCATTGTTTGTTTGTCTTTGTTTCTGTTAAAGCCAGAATTTCTAATTTGGCTTTCCTCATCTCTTTCACTAGCTTCTCTTCCTTCCCATTTAAACTTCTTGTGTTTCATTTCCGTAAGTCGTAGTCCGTTCCAGTTCGTCGCCTTTAGAATCAGTCCGGTTTTCTCTCTTATGTTTCGCGTAATCTGGTTTTTTTAAGACAAACAAGTGGTTGGCCTGTTGTGACTTTGCATGATGGAGGGGTTGCCTCCTTACCGCCTCCACGCAGGCCGCCCTCCTCCTTTTTAGGCCGGGCTTGGGACCGGCCTAGGCGGACTTTAAATTCACATCTTTGCCATGAGTAATGTTGAACGACGACCTTTGCCATGAGTAATGTTGAACGACGACCTTTGCCATGAGTAATGTTGAACGACGACCTTTGCCATGAGTAATGTTGAACGACAACTTTGCCATGAGTAATGTTGAACGACGATCTTTGAAGACCCTGAGTAGATACTCTGAAGTTTGGCCACTATTGGACCATCACTGCAGAGCAAAGGGAGTAAATCATGTGACATTAGGTCTGTCTGTACTTAACATCTCTTCTATATTTATAGGTCACTTTGATGCATGCAAATAATCTAATATTGGGATTCTCATTTAATCATACCTCTTACCTTGTATTAAGAAATGTTATTTATTATTGTCTTGAATACATCCTGCACAGCTCGTCTATTCTGAAATAGCCTTTCCCAGCTGTAGTCTGAGAAGTTTCTTGTTACTGGGAATTTTATATTCCTAGATATCTAACATTTTCTTATTGAGGCCTTGACCCCTTATCTGCATGTCTTCCTTTAGGATTTTTATCCCACTCTGTTTTCCAATCACCTGTTCTTATTTCGTTAATTAAGAGTTTATTCTCTGATTTATTCATCCGTACATTTATTAGATTTTTATCAGATCTACCTTTTTGGCTTCTTTATCTGCCTGTTCATTTCCCTCTATGCCAACATGTGAAGGTATCAAAGCTATGAAGACTGAACATCCTCTGGAACCATAAGTATGTAGTAGCCAGAAATATCTCCTCCGCTGTATCAGGTCTACTGCATTCTCGTACATTTTATAGTGCTTAAATTGTTCAGTGAGTTTTTTAAATGGTTAGTTTTTGGGAGGGTTTTTAGAGAAGATTTCAAAAGCTTTTAGTATTGCCATCATCTCTGCAGTGACAATGGATGTATATTCTGTGATTCTATATTCTTTTGTAACTTTCCATATTGGAATATATATTCCTATCGGTAATTTGCCATTTTCTCCCTTGGATCAATCTATGTATATCTCTTATCTTAGCCTGGTCGTTGATTTTTGTCCTGGAGACAGTTAATTTAAGTGTAAATATGTTTGTGTATTTCAAGATAAGCACAAAACACAAGTTCTTGTTGAAATATTTTGCGCATTCAGAAACAAAGTAAACTTTCCACCGTATACATTGCTTAATATATTGTTACGTCCGGTCACGTATATACAAACATTCGAGACAGCTTTTCCGTAATGGCGCAATATTTGCTGGGCTTTAAGTTAAAGCTACATATAACACCCAATGAAAGAACACGCATGCCTTTCAATCTGTTCAGTATGTTAGAAAAGGTCGAACCAGTTTTTTTATTTGTTTGTAGGTTACGGAAACTGCGCGTATAGTGGGCTTTGAGTGAAATATGTCTTGAATACACAATATAATCTCCCATATAAACGCACAACGCATATTATCGATTTTATCAAGATTTCACAGATCTCTGCAAATAACCGGTCACGAAATGACGGAAAAAAATTAATAATTTTAGTTCCATAATAAAAGAGCCACCCAGTACCTTTTCACTTCGTTTTAGCTTTAAAATTCTGTTAAACTTATCAGCTTGGCATCAACAATCAATCTTTTATCCTCTGAACCGGCTTTCCTACAGTGCATTCAGACTTTCATAAATCAGATGACGCTTCGTTTCCTAGTTGTATCATTATGGCGCTACTACCTATGAGCAAAAACATTCTCGAGTCTTCTTTTACTTAACTCCGCCTATGCCGGTCCCAAGCCCGGATGAAAAAGGAGGAGGGCGGCCTGCATGGAGGCCGTAAGGAGGCAGCCCCTCCACCATGCAAAGGCACAACAGGCCAATCACCTGTTTGTCTTAAACTATGATTACAAGCAATATAAGAGAGAAAACCGGACTGATTCTAAAGGCGACGAACTAGAACGGACTACGGACTACGACTTATGGAACATGGAACACAAGAAGTATAAATGGGAAAGAAGAGGAGCTGATGGAAGAGATGAGGAAAGCAAAACTAGAAATCCTGGCTATTACCGAAACAAAGAAAAAGGGACAAGGAGTCATGGATCTCGATGGCAACACTCTGCTATACAGTGGTGTACCCACATCTGAAAGAGCTAAAGGGGGCGTGGGTTGCATTGTGGCCAAAAACCAGAAAGATAGTATCAAGGGATGGAACTTTGTCTCGGAGCGCATTATGGTTGTAAAACTAAAAGAAGGAGAAACCATAGTCAACCTGGTCATAGTGTATGGGCCAAATGAGGATGAGAGAGCAGAGGTCAAGGAAGAATTCTTCGAGCTGCTTCAAAGGACAGTGGATGACTGCCTAGATGAAATTATCATGCTCGGAGATTTCAATGCCAGAGTTGGAAATGACCATGCTAGATGGGGTGGAGTTATCGGAAGATATGGAGAAGATACTCTCAATGACAATGGAAAGCGACTCCTCAGATTCTGCAGTGAGCAGAATCTGATCATTACCAACACAAAGTTCCCCCATAAGCGCATACATGCATACACTAGGTGTGAACCAACAAAGAATGAGAAGTCAGTGATCGACTATGCCATTGTTAGGAGGAGCTCATTCAAATATGTCCGGGATGCTAGAGTCTGGAGGGGGCCGGAGATTGGAAGTGATCACTACTTGCTTACAATCAAAAGAACAACTGAAAGAGTTGCTCAGCCTAGGAACTGCCCAGCACCACGCAAGAAACCAAGTAAACGAATGGAAGAAATGAGCATTAAGACCTACAAGCTGAAAGAGCCAGAAATTAAGACCAGATATCAGGGGCTTATTGCTACAGCGGTGAGAAACACAGAAGAACAACCTGATGACTTGGAAACCCTGTGGCTTAAATTCAAGGACATCATAAAGACAGCTGCTGCAGAAGCATGTGGTGAAGTCCGACTTGGGAACAAGAGAAAGAGGACACCTTGGTAGACAGAGGAAGTCAAAGAGAAAAGAAGAGAGAAGAAAATGGCATGGAAACAACACTTAGGAGCTAAAAACACAGCAGGACAAATAGAGAAATATAGAGAATATGTGATACTCAGAACAGAAGCAAAGAACAATGTGCTAGCAGCAAAACAGAAGTCCTGGGAAGAATTTGGAGAAAAGCTAGAAAAGGATGCGCAAGAAAACCAGAAATTGTTCTATAAGACCCTAAAGAACATGAGGAAGGAAAAACAATGCCCTCTTAAATTTATAAAGGACAAGCAAGGCAAATTGCTTACTGCCTCGAAGGAAGTAATGGAAAGATGGAAAGAATATTTCTCAGAACTCCTTGATGGTGAGCAAGGTAGAGCATCAGAAATGATAACCACTAGCACAGAAGAGGATACAAATGGTGATGAAGATGACATAAAGATGGAAGAACTGAAGGCAGCACTGGAGAAAATCAAGATGGGCAAAGCAGCAGGGCATAATGGTATAAACCAGAAATGGTTAAGTACATGGGAGCATCAGGCGACCTATTACTCCTAAGGGTCCTACAGGCAGCGTGGTGCAACAAGGCCATACCAAAGGATTGGGAGATTGCCATCATAACACCGATTTTCAAAAAGGTGACAATCGACAATGTGGAAACCACAGAGGCATATCCCTTCTCAGTGTCCCTGGTAAAATCTACTCTAGAATCCTAGAGCAGAGACTCCGATGCCTAGCTGAGCCACAATTAGATGAAGCCCAGTGCGGATTCCGAGCAAACCGAAGTACTCAAGACCTAATCTTCACACTCAGACAGCTGAGTGAAAAGGCCCTTGAGTACAAGAGTGAGATCCATCTTTGTTTCATAGATCTGGAAAAGGCGTTTGACAGGGTCCCCTGGAGCAAACTTTGGGACTGTTTGGCAAGGAAGAACATTCCAGCACCTCTGATTCATGCTATACAGAGCTTCTACAAGTTTTGCAGAAATTATGTGATGACAGCAAACTATAAGTCAGAAGAGTTCAGGACCACCACTGGTGTAAGACAAGGTGATATCCTGTCACCTTATCTTTTCATACTCCTCATGGACGATGTCATCAAGGCATGTAAGGAGAGAACAAGAAAGTATTCAGTGGGGTACTGGAAGATGAGACAGGTCTGTATTTCAGAGCTAGCATTTGCTGATGATGTTGTCCTGATAGCTAAATCAGAGACACATCTCCAATCCAACCTGCAAGTCTGGAAGGAAGAGCTGGAGAAGAGAGGGATGGTCATAAGCAGCTCTAAAACAAAATCTATGGTGATATCACGAGAAGAAAGAAAACATCACATTAAGTTAGGAGAACAGGTCCTGGAGCAGGTCGACCACTTTAAATACCTCGGAGCTATTATAGACCGAAAAGGGGGCATCAAAGAAGAGTTCTTCTTCTTCTTCTTTGATCCATAACCGCCAACCGTCAAAGCAGTCAGCGGCCATCACGCCTGGTGGCGTCTTGTAGGGCAGCAACAAATTGATTCCACTTTGCTCGGTCGGCGGCCATCCTTCGTACAGTGCCCCAACTGTGGTTCATTCTTTGCATCTCAGCTTCCACAGTTCTCCGCCAAGTTGTTTTTGGTCGGCCTCTCTTTCGCTTTCCCTCGGGGGTCCATAGCATAGCTGTTCTTGTGATGGTATCAGGGTCCCTTCTGAGGACATGGCCAACCCAACTCCAGCGTATGCCAGCTATGATAGTGTGCATGTCCTCCTGGTTACTCCGAATAAGCAGTTCTTGATTGCTGATGGTGTTTGGCCAAAAGATTCGGAGAATTTTCCTTAGGCAGATTGTGTGGAAGGAGGACAGTTTCGACATTTCCTTCTCTGTTACTCTCCAACATTCCGCACCATAGAGAAGCACAGAAAGTACACAGCTCTCATACAGTCTTAATTTAGTGTTTGTGCTGTACTGGGAAGACTTCCAAATGTTGTTGAGAACAGCAAAGGCTGTTCTCGCTTTATTCATTCTGTTGTTAATGTCCTTGCTTGTTCCGCCGTCAGGTGTTACTATGCTTCCTAGGTAAGTAAATGTGTCTGTCTGTTCTAACTTCTGGTTCCTTACTGTTATTGGCTCAGGATTGCCCACATTTAGTGTCATGACCTCTGTCTTCTTCAAATTGATGTTCAGGCCAACCTGCTGGCCATACTTATTCAGTCTATCGGTTTTGTCTTGAATGTGTTGGTGTGAGTGCGCGAGTAGTGCAATGTCATCTGCATATTCCAAATCTTCCAGTGTAGAAAACGTTGTCCATCTAATTCCTCTTGGACTGCCCTCTGTTGTCTGGCGCATCACCCAATCTATGACTGTCAAAAATAATGTTGTTGATAAGGGGCATCCCTGTCGTACTCCTGTTTTCACTTCGAAAGTTACATTACTCGATCCAACACTGCACGTAAAGTTAGAATAGAGGCTTTTTATAATGGAAACAATGCGGCTGGGAATTCCATAAGCCCTCAGAATTTTCCATACGCTGTCCCTGTGTATGCTGTCGAAAGCCTTTTCAAAATCAACAAAGTTAATGTACAGCTGTCTCTGCCATTCTGAGCACTGCTCTATAATGTTCCTGAGGGTAAATATATGATCTGCACATCTTCTGTTCTTTCTGAAGCCCGCTTGTTCTTTCCTCAGTTTATGATCAACTGCTTTTGAAATTCTCTGGATGATTATCCTGCCTAGTATTTTGCTGGGAACTGAGAGGAGGGTAATTCCTCTCCAGTTGTTGCAGTCTGCAAGGTCGCCCTTCTTGGGAAATTTGACAATTATTCCTTTACTCCACTCTGTTGGTGTTGTCTCAGTTTCCCAGACTTGTGCAAATAGTGGTTCTAATAGTTCTGCTGCTAGTTCAGGGTCTGTCTTGAATAGCTCAGCATTCAGATTGTCGTGACCAGGCGCTTTTCCATTTTTCAGCCCTTTGATAGCTGTGATAATTTCTTCTTTTCGTGGGATGTCTGTATTTACGTCTAAGTCCCTTTCAGCCTCAGGAACATTTAGCTGAGTCTCTGGTGGTTCCTTATTCAGTGTTTCTCTGAAGTGCTCTGCCCATCTTGTTTCCTGCCCCTGTGCTGTGGTGATGAGATTTCCTTGCTTGTCTCTTACTAACGTTATGTTGTTTGCACCTCATTTTCCACTGATAGCTTTAGTTATTTTATAAACTGTGCTTTGTTCATTTCTCAGTGCTGCCTCTTCTGCCTGTCTTGCAAGGTCATCCAGAAATGTCATTTTGTCAGCACGGGTTTGACGTTTTACTTCCTTGTCCAGCTGACTGTACTGTTCACTATATATTGCCTTTAACCTGGGAGACTTAGCTTCTGTTTTCTTCCTTTTCATTTCCTTTCTCTTCGCTATGGTGTTTAGCGTTTCTGGTGTTATCCAGTCTTGGCTCTTGCTCTCCTGGAATCCCAAGCATGACTTGCTGCTTTCTTTGTATATTGTTGAGATGGTGTTTAATTTCTGGTCCACATCGTCGGTCTCTGTTCTTTCCTGGCTTTTGGTAATCAGATATCGTCTCTTTACGTCGACCATGAACGCTTTTCTGGTGAGGGGGTCCTTAAGTTTCGTGATGTTATATCTTTTCTGTTTGACTGCAACTGGTCCAGCAGCTCTGAGTTTCACCTTCAGTCTTGCTACTACTAGGTGATGATCACTTCCCACATCTGCGCCTCTTCTTACTTTCACATCTTGTAGTACATGTCTCCATCTGCCATTGATCATTATGTGATCTATCTGGTTTTTGTCTCGTCCGTTTGGTGATTCCCATGTTAACTTGTGCACTTCTTTGTGTTGAAAAAGTGTTCCACCAATGACCAGGTTGTTAATACTGCAGAAGCTTATTAATTTGTCCCCAATCTCATTTACTGTTCCACTGCCGCATTTCCCCATTACTCTTTCGTTATAATTATTATGTGTTCCAACTTTCGCATTTAGGTCTCCCATTACTATAATAAGATCGTACCTGGGTACAGTTTCCATTTCCTTTTGTACCTGTTGATAGAACTCATCCTTGAGCTCTTCATCGCTGTCGTTTGTTGGTGCATAGCATTGTATAATTGTGGTGTTGGTGAATCTCCCTCTCAGTCTTGCTCTTATTAGTCTGTTGTTAATGGGTTTCCATTCCAGTAGAGACCTTTCCATTCCTTTCTTAAGGATAATGGCTACACTTTCGTTGTGCTGACCGTCCTCTCTACCAGAATAAAGTACTGTTTCCCCTGTAGCTGTTTTTATTCTCCCCATCCCTGTCCATCTGCTCTCGCTTATTCCCAGGATATGTAGTTTGTAATTCCTCATCTCTGCTGTGATCTGTCTCAGCTTTCCTGCCTCATTCATAGTTCTGACATTCCAAAAACCAATTCTGGTTTCGTGTTTTGCGGTCTGGGCATCCGTTTTCATGCCAGTGGCTTCCTTTCGGCTTTCACCACTGTCAGTCATACGAGCCTGAGACTCCGGATGTCCGTCCCGCATCAAAGTATTTTCATTTATTGCTGTTTCCGTAACGTGTGCGATTTTTTTTACACAGACAGGGGTGTCGGCCCTGTGCTAAAACCCCCAACCTGGAGGACCAGGGTACCAGCTTTTGTCTGACCCCTACCCACGCAGACCAGTCCAGCATGGTTGAACCTACCAGGAGTAAAACTCCCACTGGCATAGCTCTGGGGATTGTCAGGGTACACAAGCTGCCATACCGCTACAAGGTATAGGTACCATTGATGGCAGCAAAGAAGAGTTAGCCACTCGAAAAGCAGCGGCTGGGAGACTTTATCAGGCCATAAATCGAGGATTCCTCAGCAAGAAAGAGGTTGGTAAGAAAACAAAGATGGCTGTATACCGCTCCACCTATGTCCCAGTGTTGACATATGGATGCGAGTCATGGGCAATGACTACAACCCACAAAAGCCAGATCCAAACCTCAGAAATGAGATATCTGAGGAAGGTGGTTGAAGTAACAAGAAGAGACATGGTCCGCAACCAGACGATACGTCAAGGCCTAAAATCCCACCCGCTGCAGACCCAAATAGAACAGTCCCAACTAAGATGGTTTGGCCATGTCTGCAGAATGGGAGAAGATCGGCTACCACGACAAGCATGGGAAACAAAGAGCCAGGGATCCAGACCTCCAGGACGACCCAGAGTCCGCTGGGAGGACAACATTAGACAATCTTTGAAGGACCGAGGACTAGAATGGAACCAGGCCAGGAAGAAGACAGCTGATAGAATAGTCTGGCGCTCTCTCTTCCAAACCTCTACCCCTCACGGTAGAAGGGGAACGACTAAGTAAGTAAGTAAGTCTTCTTTTACTTGCAAATACGAGTGATGCCATTAAAGTATATAATGCTTACGTGGCGGTATCAAACTATTCCATTCCGTTGATTAGGTAAGGTTTAAAAAAAAAATACTTTGCGCAGAGCTTGCACAAGTTTTCCTAACAGTAATTATTAAGTGAGTAGTGTACATTTTGGTACAGATCAGCCGTATATTGAATATAGCTGTTCAGTTCATTTTATTACCGCCTGATAATTTGTGCCCGGGGCCTCCTCACATTGTAGTTACGCCACTGTCTTATTCTATAAAGCTAAAGGCCTATCTAGAAAAGTGTATTATAGATTAATTCTAATAAATAACAATTAATGCACATTATGAAAACATTATTGGGTTCATTCAATATTGTTATTGCTGAATTAGTGCTTGTGCTTATCTTCCACTCGTTATAGTTGTTTATGTAATGCAGGGAAATAGCAGACGTGTTCTGACAGCCAACGGGGCAGTGACTGGAAAAAGTGCGGGAAACACTGATGTAAAGCGCAGACGTGAAGAAACCAAACTACAACCAAACTGGCGTTAGAAGCGGATCAAAGGAGAATAATGTATCATATAGTGGAGCACAATATGGGTTGTGAGGTACAAAGAGTAAAAGCAAAGTGCACAACGAGCTGTTTCTCTATTTTCCTGACAAGCAGGTGCGAATGTTGCTAACAACCCTAACTAATAAACAACCAAAAGCTTGAATGGTGTGTTATTTTCATGGGTGCTCAAGATATTAATCATTAAAAGCACAGGGGAATGTGCTACTATTCCGTGTTTTATGTAAAACCCTTTACGCTTGTATGGAACAGATGTTACACACAAAAAAGAAAGGGTGGTTGGGTGGGATTTTGAGCTATGAGGTAAACTTGAAATGATGTGTTCCTGACTGTACTGATAATGTATTTTTGATACCTTGGACACGAATTTTACTGATTACATGGCGCCTGTATGTGCATTTATTGGGTTGTCCCCCTACTAAGTCACAGGAGTTGACTCATCATCAGCTGAGCCTATCATGTCGTGCATCCTTTATATATGGATGTTGGCCTGTGGTAACATAACATGATCGTTGGTTTTTTTTTTAATCAGACGGGGATTGAAGGACAGCATCAGAATCAGCTACGTCTCGTATGTGAGACTCTGTTTATGTAATCCCGTTATCAGTAGAAGCCTGCAGATAAGTTACCATTGTTGGCCTATATATCACGATATTTTTATTTATTTTTAGAATACCCCAACTGTAGTGTCTAATACAAAGTAAGAATAATTATAACACGTAATGTTTGGTTTGTTTACAGATTTATTTAACATAAACATTTAAGCAGAAATGAAGAACACTTTGTAAGTCAACATGTGACATTATCATGAATCAATGAACAATAACAAATAATTCTAATTTAACAGTTAAACTAAACAGCTTTATGTAAACATTTGCGTTATCAGGTATTAATCAAAATCTATCTGTATAAAACTTACTTCAAATAAAACAATTGATCCGTGTTATTAAAAGTCTCTCAAACATTCAAGCTGAGAAGATGATGATGATGATGATAGATAGGACAACACACTGAGGAAACCTTTTGATAGCATTACAAGGCAGTCCTTGTTCTGGAACCCCCAGGAAAAGAGAGGCAGAGGTAGACCAAGAAGCGTATGGAGAAGAGAGCTGGATCCAGAGGTGAAAATCATGAGGAAAACGTGGAGAGAACATGAGCTGATAGCACGTGACAGGAGGACTTGGCAAGTGTTTGTTGAAGGTCTATACTCCTTGGTGAGCTAAGATTAAGGATGAATGAATGAAACATTCAACTGTTGGACATGGAGAAATGAAAAATTTATTAGTCAAGCCAGAAAATTTATAAAAGTTGTCACAGACCTGAAAGTCAAACAAAACCCTAACTTACACAACAACAGTTACTTGAAACTGTATAGCTTAAACCAATTAAAAACTAAAGCTAACTTGTGAAAGTTATTTCTGACAACCAGAAATTTATAAACTTGCCACACAATTGTGGAAAAAGTTTTTTTTTTAAATTACAACATCACAATTTTCTGTGCCAGAATTCACAAAGAAACAATTATGTATGTGAATTAGTGTTTGAAACATTGCATAATTACTCTTGTCATGTATGGTTATTACTGTGTTGCTTTAGGTAAACACTGTATACCAAGCTTTTGGACATCACAGGTCTAAGGCTTCTCTCTTGTATGTATTCTTTTATGTCTCTTTAGATCACTACACCAAGTAAAACATGCACTACATATATCACACTTGTAAGGCTTCTCTCCTGTATGTATTCTTTTATGTGTCTTTAGATTATTGCTCTGAGTAAAACATGCACTGCAAATATCACACTTGTAAGGCTTCTCTTCTGTATGTATTATTTTGTGTTTCTTTAGATTATTGCTCTGAGTAAAACATGCACTGCAAATATCACACTTGTAAGGCTTCTCTTCTGTATGCATTCTTTTGTGTCTTTTTGACGGTGTACTCTCCATAGAAAAAAAAGCGAGTTGCGTGATACTGTGGTTTCCGGTGCGCCTTCTGGCCCAGTATCTACGACTTTAGCACCTGTTCAACGGGAGAGTGGGCTCATCCCTAATCTGTTTATGTTCCCAGTAGTAGACTATTCGCAAGCAGCCTGGGGGTGTCACTGCTCTGCGCGGACCTTGTTTACCGAGGCGGCGTCCGAGCTCGTATGTTAAAAATATGGATGCGTTATCTTCAAAATAGCCCTGTCTTTCCCGTGGCTTTTCTGCCATCCTGCAACTTTGAGTTAGGGAGTTCTGAGCTCCAGTATCTTTCCCAGGCATTTTATCCTGGCCTAGCACGCATACAGAGGACCCCACTTCTGGTTCTAAGTTAGCAGTTGGGGATAGGTGGGGTAGCACACTGTGCATTCCCCGTCATCCAGGGGGCTCTCCAACTATTCAGAGCTTGCACAATGCTGTGCTCTGGTTCTGGGCTCTCCCAAGGAATCCTCACGTCCTGCACAGAGCCACTTCCAGATACCCACCACCTGCCAACCCTCCATTGTAGAAATCTCCTGCATGCAGCCATCCAGTCAAGAGCCAGTATTAAGTCTGGTGCCCAAGTGATCCCCCCAACCTCAGTGTGCAATGCTTGGTTCTCATCATGCTGCAACACAGGGGGGATTGTGATGCTCAGCCATCTCTCTCAACTCTGCACCGATAAGTGACATCAGGGACTTAACTGTGCCTCAGTACTGGGAGGCCCCGTTTCCGGGTACACCACACACAGCCAATTGAGGCAACGGTCGCCGTGGGCGTTGTGTCTTTTTTTAGATGACCGCTCTGAGTAAAACATGCACTGCAAATATCACACTTGTAAGGCTTCTCTTCTGTATGCATTCTTTTGTGTGTCTTTAGATTACTGTGCTTAGTAAAACATGCACTACATATATCACATTTGTAAGGCTTCTCTCCTGTATGTATTCTTTTATGTGTCTTTAGATTATTGCTCTGAGTAAAACATGCACTGCAAATATCACACTTGTAAGGCTTCTCTTCTGTATGTATTCTTTTGTGTGTCTTTAGATTATTGCTCTGAGTAAAACATGCTTTGCAAATATCACACTTGTAAGGCTTCTCTTCTGTATGCATTCTTTTGTGTCTTTTTAGATGACCGCTCTGAGTAAAACATGCACTGCAAATATCACACTTGTAAGGCTTCTCTCCTGTGTGTATTCTTTTATGTGTCTTTAGACTACTGCTCCAAATAACACATGCACTACATATATCACACTTGTAAAGCTTCTCTCCTGTATGTATTATTTTATGTCTCTTTAAATTGCTGCTCTCAGTATCACTAACAATTTCAACGCATAATTCAGATGTATTAACATGTGTGGTTAGCTCATTGCTACAATCCTCATTTGGTAAGATCAGCCCTTCACTGATTTTAGCTTTATTAATGATCACTGTATTCTTCTTAAAATTCTTTACATATTGTGACACTTTACCCCCTCCCAGTTCTAAGTCAGTAGTGTTTCCTGGCGTTGTATCTATAAAATGACTGTCTCTCTTTTCTGATGTTGTATCTGTATTCTGACTATCTCTTTTTTTTGATGTTGCATCCATAATGTGACTATCTCTCTTTTCTGGTGTTGTATCTATAATGTGCCTATCTCTCTTTTCTGATGTTGTATCTATAATGTGACTATCTCTCTTTTCTGGTGTTTTATCTAAAACATGACCATCTCTCTTTACATGTGTTGTATCTATGACATGTATATCTCTATTTTCTGGCATTGTATCCCACAGCTCAGACAAGGCAATGTTGCACTGAGAACAAGAGTAGATTTCTAAAATTGAGAAAAACATAAAAAAATATGAGTTAATGTTTGAGAAAGTTAAAAAGAAAACAATTATAGTCATTTTACTAAATTTTAATTTTTTGGTTTATTATAACTATTATTATCACCACATGTACCAAATTTCAGTCACTCACAATGCTTTGTAATAATGTCTTTCTAATTACATTCTCAATACTCAATCATTTTGTTTTCTGTATCAATTTCACATTACACTGTCATTATGTCTTTCTAATAACACTCACTCAAATTCTCTGTCATGTCTTTCTAAAAACACTCACTCAAATATTCTGTAATCATGTCTTTCTAATAACACTGACTCACAATATACTGTCATCAGGTCTTTCTAATTTCACTCACTTACAATAAACTATCATCATCTCCTTCTAATAACGCTCACTCACAATACACTGTCGTCATGTCTTTCTAATAGCGTTCACTCAAATGCTCTGTCATTATGTCTTTCTAATAAAGATTCACTGAAATACTCTGTACTCATGTCTTTCTAATAACTCTCACTCACATACTCTTTCATTATGTCTTTCTAACAACACTCACTCAAATAATCTGACATCATGCCTTTCTAATATCATCATCATTATCAGTTGCCATCTCCACAACGAAGGTTGGCTGTAATGGATCTCCAATGTCTTCTGTCTCTTGTCTTGTTGGTGCACTCTGATAGACTCTTTCCTGTCCATCTCTTGATGTCATCTTCCCACTTATAGCGCTGTCTTCCCCTTGCACGTTTGCCTTCAACTCTCCCTTCTGTTATGGTCTTCTGCAAGGTGTTATGCCTTTTTATGTGGCCAAAGTATTTTAGCTGCCGAACTTTGACCTCCCTCATTAGTTCTCTTTTCATACCTAGATTTTCTAGGACCCCCTTTTTGTTTTCATCTCTTTCCATGAGATACGCCCCATTCTTCTATATATCCACATTTCAAGAGCCTCAGTTCTTTCTTCCAAATGCTTATTCATCGTCCATGTTTCTGCACCATACAGAAATGCAGAATATATATAACACATTATGATTCTCAGTTTTAATTTGTGAGATAACTGTTTGGATGTCAGTATATGTTTCATGTTGTTGAATGTAGCTTTGGCCATTCCTATTCTCTTCTTGATTTCTGTTTCACATCTGCCATCTTCTGTCATTATATGACCAAGATGTACGTAGCTCTTGACTTGTTCCAGGATTTTCCCATTTATGCTTATTTTTAATGTGGGTTTAACGTCTGTTTTGCTAATTATCATAGTTTTTGTTTTCTCAATATTTATGTCGAGTCCATATTCATGACTTATACTGTTCACTTGCTTCACTAGTTCTTGTAACTCCTGTTCGCTTTCAGCTAACAACATGTTATCATCTGCATATCTAAGGTTGTTTATTGACCTTCCACTGATGTTCAGTCCTGGTATTTCCTGTATCTGTTTGAAAATTTTTTCGGTGTATAAATTAAATAGGCAGGGGGACAGCATACAACCTTGTCTGACACCTCTTTTTATGTCTATGTATGGTGAATAATTCCTTTCCGATCTTACCGTGGCAGTTTGCTCCCAATAAAGGTTACTGAGTATTCTTATATCTTTTCCATCAATACCTATGTCTTTGAGGCATTCAATTATTTTCTCATGATGGACTCTGTCAAAAGCCTTCTTATAGTCAATGAAGCACATATACATACTTTTTTGGACCTCTGTATATTTTTCTGCTAATATTCTTAGGCAAAATATTGCCTCTCTTGTTTCTAATAGCATTCATTCAAATACTCTGTCATCATGTCTTTCTAATGACATTCACTCAAATACTCTACCATTATATCTTTCTAATCATACTCACTCAAATACTCTTTCATTATGTCTTTCTAATAACACTCATTTAAATTATCTGTCATCATGTCTTTCTAAAAAGACTCACTCACAATGCACTGTCATCATGTCTTTCTAATAACACACACTCAAATACTCTGTCATCATGTCTTTCTAATAACACACATTCCAGTATAGCCAGATGTAAAAGTTGGCATGTGAATCTACAGAAGGTAAAGACAGTGAGGAAAGGAATTGGTCATCCCACCTAATAAAGCTGAGAACTAGTACATGTAAACTGTCTCTAATGTTTCACTCCCCTACTGCAGTATCTGTTATATGTCTACCTTTACACTTTAAACCTGCACCACACAGTATCTGTTATACGTCTACCTTTACACTTTAAACCTGCACCACACAGTATCTGTTATATGTCTACCTTTACGCTTTCAACCTGCACCACACAGTATCTGTTATATGTCTACCTTTACACTTTAAACCTGCACCACACAGTATCTGTTATACGTCTACCTTTACAATTTAAACCCGCACCACACAGTATCTGTTATATGTCTACCTTTACACTTTAAACCCGCACCACACAGTATCTGTTATACATCTACTTTTACACCTTAAACCTGCAATACACAGTATCTGTTACGCATCTACCTTTACACTTTAAACCTGCACCACACGGTATCTGTTATACATCTACCTTTACACTTCAACTGTAAGTCTGTTATATGTCTACCTTTACACTTTAAACCCACACCACACAGTATCTGTTATATGCCTACCTTTACACTTTAAGCCCGCACCACACAGTATCTGTTATACATCTACCTTTACACTTTAAACCTGCACCACACAGTATCTGTTATATGTCTACCTTTACACTTTAAACCCGCATCACACAGTATCTGTTATATGTCTACCTTTACACTTTAAACCCGCACTACACAGTATCTGTTATATGTCTACCTTTACACTTTAAACCCGCACCACACAGTATCTGTTATATGTCTACCTTTACACTTTAAACCTGCACCACACAGTATCTGTTATATGTCTACCTTTACACTTTAAACCTGCACCACACAGTATCTGTTATATGTCTACCTTTACACTTTAAACCTGCCCCACACAGTATCTGTTATATGTCTACCTTTACACTTTAAACCTGCACCACACAGTATCTGTTATACATCTACCTTTACACTTTAAACCCGCACCACACAGTATCTGTTATATGTCTACCTTTACACTTTAAACCTGCACCACACAGTATCTGTTATATGTCTACCTTTACACTTTAAACCTGTACCACACAGTATCTGTTAAACCTGCACCACACAGTATCTGTTATATGTCTACCTTTACACTTTAAACCTGCACCACACAGTATCTGTTATATGTCTACCTTTACACTTTAAACCTGCACCACACAGTATCTGTTATACATCTACCTTTACACTTTAAACCTGCACCACACAGTATCTGTTATATGTCTACCTTTACACTTTAAACCTGCACCACACAGTATCTGTTATATGTCTACCTTTACACTTTAAACCTGCCCCACACAGTATCTGTTATATGTCTACCTTTACACTTTAAACCTGCACCACACAGTATCTGTTATATGTCTACCTTTACACTTTAAACCTGCACCACACAGTACTTTTACACTTTAAACCTGCACCACACAGTATCTGTTATACATCTACCTTTACACTTTAAACCTGCACCACACAGTATCTGTTATATGTCTACCTTTACACTTTAAACCCACACCAGACAGTATCATTTGATTTATTCTTTATTTCAACTATGACAATTAAGATATAAATGTAGTAGACAGCATCTCTAGTGTTTATGCTGAATGTGTGTCATTCACTTACTGTTATTTTCTGTTTTCCAACCAAGTTGTTGTACATTCTCCCTTCTTTGCACTTTTCTGAGCAGTTTGCCAAATGTTTGAACCTGTATACCCAAATCTTGTGCATAACTGTCACCATAGTACACCTGAAACAATAAAACTTAAAGTGACCAACAAACTATCCTTGTAAAAGTAGAAGCATTAGAAATATCACTCACGATCATTTTGACTTTTACATTTCATTAGAGCACTAAATGCATGATTAAAACTGAGAGACCAGTAAAAAGTAAGTTAAATATTCTTCTCATTCACTCAATACCCTTGAGTTCACCTTGACACACAGGTCTTTAACAAATTAATGCCAAGCCTTCCTGACCTATCCATGTTTTCTTTATCCCTTTCATGTCTGTATCTAATGTCCTTCTCACTAACAATACTTCTGGCTAACTAAAATAAAGTAAACAACAACTTGATACACTTAACATTACTGAAATAGCTGATCATCAGATGGTCAGTAGAGCAGTAATTAATCACTGACAGGATGTTAAACACTACGTAAAACTTTCAGCAAGAACTTTAGCTTCAAATGTGGTAAAGCGATGCTGAACAAGTTAACGGTCTACAGACATTACATGTGATTTAGATTATATATGTGCTCCATGGAAATTATACTGCATTTCTAAGTTCATTTCTGGAGATAAATTCATAATATTAATAACCCTTGTGCTTTCAGATGAAGCCTAAAATAATGCAGATTGGATTTTTTTATTTTCCTGCCGGAATATAAATAATAAAGTGTGTTCTTTCTGTCTTTTTCTAGTAACCTAGCTGGTCATTTCAGCCGCAGTAGCTCAGTGGTTAGTGCACTGGCTTTCTAGCTTGGTGGTCAATGGTTTGATCCCCACTTGAGGTTTGATGGTTCCCGGGTTGACCCAGCCTTATGAATTGAGTACCTAACACCATAATATGGGCATAACACCATATTTCCAATATGCTTCAATGGGCATGTAACGAGATCCTCCCCCCGCCCACTCCCGTTTTTCCTAGCTGGTCACTGGGGCAATATTTTCTTTTAAATGCTCCATTATTTGTTTATAGGTTTGTTTGTCTTGTGCCAGTACTTGCCTTTGCAAAAGCCTTTCCTGTTCATTTTTCTCACTACAGTCTGTCCAGCGTATTTTTGGTCTAGCCCTCCTTCTTGTTTCGGGACTATCCCTTTAAATATATTTATTTTTAAAATCCATTTGACCATGCAATATGGCTGCACCATTGTTATATGTTCTGAAATAGCTAAGATACAAAGGAATGCAAACTGATCTTTCAAGCTGCTCCAGCATGTATTGCAGAATTACATCTGTCTCTCAATGTACACTGCTATTACATGAAATCCAGGGTTAAATCTCTAACCATGACCCTGAAGCACTTTGCCATGGTGCATCTTGAAAACAGGCAAACTTCGAGTTGCTTGACCAGCAATTAGGGATCAATCATGAAGAAAACATGGGAAAACATAGACAAAGTACAACAAACAAACATGGTAACTATACAGATTATTACAAACTTCTGTACTTCAAATCAACTGGCGATAGGAGGAATCATGTTTCCACATAAAAGAATACACAAAACATCACGGGTATCACTAGATCATAGAACAGAAAATCTGATTGATAATATCTGTATGAACAAGAAGTTTGTGTCATCACTGCACGAAGTAAAGGTATGTAGAGGTACAGATGTTGCATCAGATCACCATCTTCTTTTAAGCCAAAATAATGATAATACACCAATACCTCGACTTTCGTCGCTTCAACTTTCGTCGCTTCACTCTTTCGTTGGTTTTCAATTCTAACCACGTTTCCAAATTTCGTTGCTCGCTTCGCTCTTTCGTCGCATTTGGTCACAACTGCGCGTCATCTTGATTCTTTCGTCGTTCTGTCTTTGAACCAGAAATCGTTCGGTGTGCACTGTTTTTTTTTAAGTTGTCCGCATTGAATCTCTTATATTTGTCATTAAACATATTAATACTACTTATTTTTGTGATTAAAATATCAAAACTATTCATACTATATTATTTTTGTGATTATACTGTAAACAGTCCATAGTTATTTTAGTGATAACAGTCTAATGACAGTGTTCATATGGTGATTATAAGACACGTGTATAGTTTTCATACAGTACTTTTTGTGTAATTAGGCCTTATACAGTACTACTTATTTTTGTGCTTTAATATATTCATAATGGGTCCTAAGTGTAGTGACAAAGTTAAAAGAACCCATAAGGTTCTCAATTTGCAAGAAAAGCTTAAGCTAATCAAGCTTAATGAACAAGGCATCTTAAATGCTGAAATAGGCCGCAGGCTAGGTGTACCAAGCACTACAGTTAGCACAATTGTAAAGAACAGAGCTAAAGTGTTAGAGGAAATTAAAAACGCTACGCCAGTGCATACCAAACTTATGAGAAAGAGGCACAATTTTAACTTCAGTCACGCCTCCCTCTAACCCTTCAGATTCCGAGCCATCAACATCAGCCCCAGCCCCAGTTAGATCTCCTTCAAAGTTCCCTTCTCCTAAAAGAATTAGATTGAAATCCTCCAGTTCTGAAGATGAGCCTCCTCAATTTTCTCCATCTGGTTTTCTAAGTCTAGAATCCCCCCTAAATTACCAACATTCAAAACTGTACCTACTGTATATATTCATCGTCTACTTGCTCAAGAATGATTTTAAGGTAAGATGCTATTTACGTATTTTTTATTGTATTTTCTTTACTCTTATGTTTATTTCTGTTTATCTAGGTGTTGCACGCATTCGCAAGTGTTATATAGTTAGTTATTTACGTTTTTTGGCGGCCCTAATGCATTTGTAAGCTAAATAAAGGCTATGCTTCGACTTTCGTCGATTTTCGACTTTCGTCATAGCTCTGGTCCCTAACCTGTCGAAAGAGTGAGGCATTGGTGTACATACATAACAGCACATAGCTATAGACAGCAATTTAATGTAGGTTATCTAAGCAACCAAGAAATAAGAGAAACTTTTGACCACAGTATTCAAATGATACCAAGTACTTCAACAGCAGGATGATGTAGCTAATACAGAAGACTATTGGCAACAAATAAAAAAATATATGGAATGAGACATTTAAAGAAGTACTGGGAAAAAGAGAACACTAGCACAAAGCATGCATAACAACAGAAACCCTTAACATGAAAAAAAAAAGCTGATTAAAACAGAAGTAAAACCAGAAGTTCCAAAGCTAAGGCTCAGGAAATGTACACAGAAATGAATAAAGATGTCAGACGATGCATAAAAAGAGACAAGACGAAACAAAATATATTGAGGAGCTGGGCTGAGCGGCAGAGGAAGCTGCAGCCAAAGGAAATATGAGAGACCTGTATAACAGCACAAAGAAGCTGACAGGGAAATCCAACCAAGCAAATGGCCTCGTCAAAGATAAGAATAGACTATTGCTTAGCAATATTGTGTGGACCTTCTCAATAGACCAGTTCCACAAAATCCCCCAGGCATTCAGCCAGCACAAGAAGAGCTACAAGTCAACTGTAAAAGACCTATTAAGGAAAAAATAAAGAAAGCCATAAAGCTTCTAAGAAATGGAAAAGCGGCTGGTCCAGATGGCATTCAAACAGAGGCCATCAAAGTAGACACTGCTACATAGATATTATTCAAATGATTTAGTAAAATCTGGAAGGGAGATCTTCCATTTTGCACACATGGCCAAACCATCGTAGTTGGGACTGTTCTACTTGGGGCTGCAGGGGCTGGGCTTTAAGGCATTGCCATATTGTTTGGTTGCAGAATGCAGACCATGTCTCTTCTTTTTTACTTCAAGCATCTTCATAAGATAATTTCTGAGATTTGCAGGTGGCTTTTGTGGGTTGTAGTCATTGTCCATGACCTGCATCCATACGCCAAGACTGGGACATAGGTGGAGCAGTATACAGCCATCTACATCCTCTTGCCTATCTCTTGTTTGCTGAGGAATTCTCATTTTATGGCCTGAAAAAATGCCCCAGCTGCAACTCTTTGGGTAGCCAATTCTTCTTCCATGCCTCCTTCCAGTCTATGGTAGCTTCAAGGCATTTAAATTGGTTGGCCTGCTCCAGGATCTGTTCTCCTAGCATAATATGATGCTTTTTTCCCTTCTCTTGAAGTCACCATGGTTTTTGTTTTGGAACTGCTAATAACCCTCCCTCTCTTCTCCAGATCTTCAGGTTGGATTGAAGATGTTCCTCTGATTAATTAGCAATCAGGGCACCATCATTGGCAAATGCCAGTTCTAAAAAAAACAGAGGCCGACCACTCGTAGTTTTGGGGCTAATAGATTTTATTCTTTTAGTATAATCTGGAAAGGGGAGATCTTCCATTTTGCACCACATGGCCAAACCAGTCGTAGTTGGGCATATGTTCTACTTGGGGCCTGCAGGGGGGGGGGGCTTTAAGGCATTGCCATATTGGATTGGTTGCAGAATGCAGACCATGTCTTTCTTTTTTTATTTACTTCAAGCATCATTCATAAAGATAATTTTATGAGATTTGCAGGTGGCTTTTGTGGGTTGTAGTCATTGTCCATGACCTGCATCCATACGCCAAGACTGGGACATAGGTGGAGCAGTATACAGCCATCTACATCCTCTTGCCTATCTCTTGTTTGCTGAGGAATTCTCATTTTATGGCCTGAAAAAAAAAACAAAAAAAATGGCCCCAGCTGCAAATAACTCTTTGGGTAGCCAATTCTTCTTCCATGCCTCCTTTTCCCAGGTTCTATGGGTAGCTTCAAGGCATTTTAAAAAAATTGGTTGGCCTGCTCCAGGGATTCTGTTCTCCTAGCATAATATGATGCTTTTTTCCCTTCTTCTTGAAGTCACCCATGGTTTTTGTTTTGGGAAACTGCTAATAAACCCTCCCTCTCTTTCTCCAGATCTTCAGGTTGGATTTTGAAGATGTTCCTTCTGATTAATTAGCAATCAGGGGCAACCATCATTGGCAAATGCCAGTTCTAAAATAATACAGACCTGTCTCATCTTTCAGTACCCTAGTGAAAATATCGTTTTTTAGTCTTTTCCTTTTACATGCTTCGAGGACATCATTCTTGGAGGAGTATTGAAAAAAAAGAATAAAGGTGACAGAATATCACCCTGTCCTTACTTCAGTGGTGGTCCTGGGAACTTTTGCTGACTTGTAGTTTTTTTTCCTTCCTCTCACATACTTTCTTCTGCAAGTCTTGTAGAAGCTTTCTATATTTAGCATGGACCGGACGGTTTTTACTGGAATGTTCTTCCTTGCCAAGCAGTCCCAAAGTTTTCCCTACGAGACATTGTCAAATACCTTCTCCAGATCCAGAAAACAAGATGCATCTTCACCGTTATACTCAAATGGGGCCTTTTCACTCTGAGTGTGAAGATAAGGTCCTGGGGGGTGTAGTTACTTCAGTTTGCTTGGATGGCCACACTGGACATCATCCATTTGTGGCTCAACCTAGGTGTCTTGAGTGTCTCTGCTCCAGTATTCTAGAGTTACATTTCTACCAGGGATTCTAAGAGGGATATTGCCTCTATGATTTTTTGGCATTGGTTCCACCCTTTTTAGGCTATCTCCCAATCCCCTTTGGTATGGTCTTGTTCTTTTTGTACCCACGCTGCTTGGTAGGGAGACCCACATGAGTAATAGGTTACTTTCTGCTCCCATGTACTTAATTTTTGGTGTTATACCAACATATCCTGCTGATTCCCTCACCTTGATTTTCTCCAATGCTGCCTTCAGTTCTTCTATATTGATGCCATCTTCATCACCATTGGTTTCCTCTTCTGTAATAGTGGTTATCATTTCTGAGGCTTGACCTTGTTCACAGTCAAGGAGCTCTGAGAAATATTATTTCTGTCTTTCAATCACTTTCTTAGGGGCAATAAGCAATTTGTCTTGTTTGTCTTTTATAAATTTAAGGGGACACTGTTTTTCCTTCCTCATATTCTTTAGTGTTTTGTAGAACGATTTCTGGTTTTCTTGAGCATCTTTTTTAGCTTTTCTCCAAATTCCTTCCAGAATTTCTGTTTTGCTGCTTGCACATTGTTCTTTGCTTCTGTTTCGAGTATCAAATATTCTCTATATTTCTCTGTTTTTCCTGCTGCATATTTAGATTTCTAAGTATTGTTTCTGTGGCTTTTTCTGTTCTCTAATTTTTTTCTTCTAATTTAACTTCTTCTGTTCACCAAGGTGTCCTCTTTCCTTTCTTTCCAAGTCCAATTTCACCACATGCTTCTGCTACAGCTGTTTTTATGATGTCTTTAAAGTTAAGCCAGAAAGTTTCTAGTTTCTTACTGCTGTCACAATAAGCCCCTGATACCTGGTCTTAACTTCTGGCCCTGTCAGCTTGTAGGCCTTAATCCTAATCTCTCCTGCTTGATTATTCATTTTTTTGAGTGATGATGGGCAATGTTTTCAGTTGTTCTTTAAATTGTCAGCAGGTGGTGATCACTTCCAATCTCTGGCCCTCTCCAGACTCTAGCATCCCACACATACTTGAATTTATGTATGCGCTTATGGGGGAACTTAGTATTTGTAATGACAAGGTTTTGCTCAGTGCAGAATCTAAAGAGTCACTTTCCATTGTCATTTAGTGTATTTTCTCCACATCTTCCAATAACTAAACTCCATCTAGCATGGTCATTTCCAGCTATGGCACTGAAATCTCAGAGTATGAAAATCTCATCCAGGCAGTCGCCCACTGTCTTATGAAGCAGCTCAAATAATTCTTATTTGACCTCTGCTTGCTCTTCTTCATTTGGCCCATACACAATGACACGGTTGACTATGGTTTCTCCATCTTTCAGATTTAGCATCATAATGCGCTTCAAGACAAAGTTCCATCCTTTGATGTTATTTGTCTTTTAGCCACAATACAACCCACACCTCCTTTAGCTCTTTTACTTGTGGGGCACTGTAGAGCAGTATGTTTCTACTTCTTATCCTTAGCCATCTTGGTCAGTGTACCCTGGGCGTTCTGATCGGAGACTGGTCCGATAAGTTTTCCTAGCCATTTTTCAGGGATCTGGAAGTCCTTTGTATGACTAAGATGTCATCTTTCCTTCCCCAAGTGAATTCTATATGCCAGGAATGGCAGTGTAGTGTTTTGTGTTATATAGGATTCTGAAATAAGGTAATGAAGTCAATTTTACTACATTTCGATTGCCTTTAGAAGCCATGTTGAACTCAGCTCACAACTGACTTGTTACATAGAGCCCCATCTTGGGTTCTTGAGAACGGGAACCAAGACCAAGTAGTCTTTTGTACCTTAGAAGCCCAGAGGAAAGTTATTTACTGGAGTAACCCGCTATTCAGACGGTGGGAGTGGCAGGAATTGGTACACGAATATATATATATAACACTACAAGATACCTGATATGTGAGGCCCGCTACTTGCGGCCTAATGCTGTCGCCATAGAGGTCCGTTGTCACGGCCTTTGTTCTTCAGGAGAAGAAATGTCTGGCATGAGACGCCAGCAGAAGTCTTAGCCTTTTTGGTTAGGCCATTAAACCGCCTTGTCCCGTGCGGTGTATTTTGTACAGGGGTACCTGACAGGGGTTCTGTCAGGGTACCAGAACTTCTCTAGTATATAGAAGCCGAAAGTGGATTGACAGACCATCATTGTTGGCTCCATACATCTGTGATTATGCAAATGCTTACCATCATAATATGTTCCATGAATATTATGCCATTGACTGTGTCGTCCATAATACTATCGTATGTCGTGCAATAAATGTAATGAAACGTCAGCAGCAGTTCCTTCCTTCACTGACCTCTGCATGTGGATGAGAGTGGGTTCAGAGTGTAGCTGTTCAGAACCCAACAACGCATTCGTCTCAACACACACACACCACATCATCCTACAGCAATATTATAGTACTGCACAGCTGAATACATGTATGCTGTTTCTGTGAGTGACTACAGTATACCCTGGCAGTGCCTCAAGCTGGTGACCTAAATCTTCACTACAACTTGGTACTGTCCAGGTAACATGACACGCTCACTCTACTAACATTCACTTCACACCGAAACAGTACTCTACAACTGGTGGAACAGATTCGTGGGGTTTTCAGCTAAATTTATTTACATGCCCACATCTGGCGTTACATCGAAACACACAAGAGAGTGCTAAATAGGTCTACGACTGCTGACCCAGATAAACACTGACGTTAGGACCATTACGATTCTGCTACAGAAATATTGCTACATGGACCACAGCTGCTACAGGAATATCGCTACATGGACCACGGCAGTTACAGAAATGTTGCTACATGGACTACTGCACTACGAATAAGCTGCTACTAAAGTTCTTCAGACGATGTCTGCTTACTGTGAGTAAACAAGTCACGTTGTTCGCTGTCAAGCTTTGATTGTAAACAACTCAGCTGTTTGTTTACAGTTTACAGTCTACAAACTCGTCAACATTGGAGCATCCAGTCTCAACTGGTTTTCGAGAAAGTTTTTGTAGCTGTACGTTCGAAGACCACTTCATTTGTCGTCGTTCGGTACCCGTCGACGGTGGATCTTCTGTTTTTGCAGTTCTAACATTGTACTGCTGTGTTGACAAAGGGTCAGGAAGTAACGTTAAGATAAGTGGCGAGTTATTTTGAAAACTGTGCCGTTATATTGTGTAACTGAGCCTTCTTTGTAACACATTATATGCTATTATATGCTATTTGTTGTTGTCACTTGTGTTATTAGTGTTATTTTTGTTTATTTCAGCGGGCATGGTTGGGTAGGTGGCTTCAATAGAATATCCCACATAAACGAGGGTCTATTGGAGTGTTCTTTAGGGAACTTATCGTAAATTTCCCCATTTGTGCGACTTTTGGTTGCTTACACGATATTTTTTGTTAGTTGTGACGAGATGTGTTAGTGTTGTTTTCGTTATTTTTTCACATTCTTTAGTTGTGTTCTAATTTGTGTGTATTTTTCTGCCTTCCCTTTTCTATTGTTTATTTCTATACACCCTTATGTTTATACACTGTGTTGTCATTGTATTATTGTATAATTTCGCAGTTATCACTACAATTTTTGTAACATTTTCTTTAGTTTGCTTTTCAGTTTATTTGACCTCTGCGAATGTTTTCATTTGTCAAGATATTTGTCTCTGTTTAATTGGTGTTAGATAGTGTTGTCACATACAGTCTACATATACATTTAATCATCAGCTGTTATAAATATGATGCACATAAGATACTGAAGTGATTTGGTGACATTATAAACAGGGTAACTGTATAAAGTTTTTGACAAAAGACTTGTCTCCCACTGAGATTGGGATAAGTGTATTATTATTTCAGGTGCTAATAGGTGATTATAAGACAGAATGTCTACATTGGATTTCTTCATCCAGCAAGGGTTGACCCTTGGCAAAACTGGTGAGAAATTGGAAGAGTTTGCATTGGCTCAACATGCAAAAGCACAGAAGGCTGAAGAGAAGAAGATGCAAATGCAACTGGATAGAGAAGCTGAAGATAGAAGAATTCAGCAACAACAGAAGCTACAAATTGAACTTGAAGAGAAAAAACTGCAAGCTGAAGAGAAAAAGCATCAAAGAGAGGCTGAAGAGAGGAAAATTCAGCATGAAAGAGAACTTGAAGAGAAAAAACTGCAGCATGAAAGAGAACTTGAAGAGAAAAAGCATCAAAGAGAGGCTGAAGAGAGGAAAATTCAGCATGAAAGAGAACTTGAAGAGAAAAAACTGCAGCATGAAAGAGAACTTGAAGAGAAAAAGCATCAAAGAGAGGCTGAAGAGAGGAAAATTCAGCAGGACAGAGAATTTGAGGACAGAAAGTTACAAAGAGAACATGAAGAAAAACTCTTAGCTTTGGAGATAGAGAAATCAAAAGTGATGAATATGAGTAGTTCTCAAGCGACTTCTAGTAAGACAGATCATAATACTTATAAAGTCAAACTACCCCCTTTCAATGCTGCAAAGGACGACATAACGTTTTATCTTGATAGGTTCAAACTTTCATGCAAAGGGCATAAGGTAGATAAGGAAAAGTATGTCGGTCAACTAATGGATATACTCAAAGGTGAACCATTGAATACTATTATGGCAATAGAGGAGCCTAACAAAACTAACTATGAAGTGGTTGGAGAAACCTTATTAAAGAGGTATCAGCTCAAAGAACATGATTATCGTCTTCGTTTTAAGATTATGTTATCAGAAACTGGGGTTGAGTTCTCAGACTTTATCACAAAGATACGTCTTACTTTCAATCAATGGATTGAGTTGTCTAAGACTGAACACACATATGAAGCACTTATGGACTTGTTATTTAGGGACAAAGTAATGTCATCAATTAATGAGTCCTTTCTCGCCTTTATTCATGAACGTAAACCTAAAGACATAAAAGAGATGGAACAGGTAATCGTAATTACGGACAGGATCAGGTTGATCCATCCTACAGGGGGTCATCTTCTAATAATTGGAGGCGATCTGACAGCCTTCGTATCTTTGGTTCCGCCAATTTTGGGAACTTTCGTAGGGGTAGCCACAATAAAAACTATCCTAGCTATCATAAATTTGCAGGGAAACAGCAAAAACAGTCGGGTAGATATGATGATCAAAGAGGAAACCACAGTTGCAATTGTGAAAACTGTGGTGCAAATCAAAGTGATAGTTGCAAAAAGTCAAAAAATAATAATTTCAGGGGACATAATAATCGGGGTAGAGGACAACATAACAATAATAGATCATGTCATCATGCTAACTGTGCTCAACAGGAGTCACAAGGAGTTAGTGGTGAATCGAATGATAAGAAACCTAACCCTAGTGCAATCACTTGTTCAGCCTTCGATTATGAAAGAGCATCTCTATGCCCTCAGTGCACTACTTTGTTTGAACCTACTACTATATCTACATTGAGTTGTGGCCATCCTCTGCCCGCTCTTCATGCCGCAGCGGCGCATGACGGGAGAGGATCTCTTCTTCTACATAGAGGTCTAGTGGACGACAATCCAGTCTCAGTTCTTTTTGATTCTGGGTGTACTACTATTGGGATTAGGCAATCTCTGGTAGATCCTTCCTGTGCTACTGGGAAAGAGATCAAATGTGTGACATTTGGTGGCACAGTAGAAAAATATTTTACTGCTATCATACACATAGCTACTCCTTTCTTTACAGGAGATGTCCACACGTGTCTTCTACCGAATCCTGTTGCGGATCTTATCATTGGGCGTATACACGGGGTTAAGCAGTGTACCCCACAGCAAATTGTTGCCTGGGAGGAGCGAAATATGGAAACTGCTAATGCAGTTGTCACTAGAGCACAGGCTCAGAACATGTCTCCATCTTCACCCACCGAAGGTGATGAAGTACAGGAGCAAGATAATCAGTCAGTAATTTCGAGTGACTCTTTTATAAAAAGTCAACAAGAAGACATTTCTTTAAAAAAATTCTTCCTCCTTGTTAAAGATGGTGACCCAAATCAGTACACAAATCGTAAATCCTGGATCACTATGAGGAATGGTGTGCTAGTGCGTATGGTACAGCACTCAGACACATCTATGCATTCCCAAATTCTTGTACCAAAAAATATGAGAGTTCGTATACTGCAACATGCTCACGACTCCCAATGCGCTGGTCATATGGGATTTTCATGTACTAAGTCGAGAGTTCTTGCGGCTTTCTTTTGGCAATTGGTAAATAGAGACATACATCTGTATTGCCGCTCGTGCAAAGTACGTCAAGAAGTCAAGTCGAAGGGTCCTCGCCATGCAGCACCTATTCAGGCTGCGGACATTTCTATCCGTCCGTTTCAAAAAATGGCGATAGATATAATTGGTCCTTTTAAAATCAAATCAACCAGAGGACACCAATATATTCTTACATGCGTAGACATGTGTACTCGCTGGCCAGAGGCAATACCTCTGAAGAGCATTTCTACTGCCGACATTGCAGACGCTCTTTGGATGGTATTTTCACATCTGGGATTTCCTGGGGAAATCTTATCAGACCATGGCACCCAACTGATATCTGACACTATGTTACAAGTGATGTCTACTCTTAATATTGATAGGTCTTTGAGTAGCATCTATCATCTGATGTCTAATTGGTTAGTCGAACGTCTCAATAGAACCCTCAAAAATTTACTTGGGAAGATAACTGATGATCATCCCGAGGATTGGGACAGAGTCTTACCTGCGGCTCTCTTCGCATACAGAGAGGTTCCTAATGAACACACCGGGTTTTCTCCTTTTGAGCTTGTCTTTGGTGCGCGTTCGCGCGGCCCTATGTCGTTGCTTCACGATCTGATAGCTGCCAATGATATTAGTGATTTTTTATTTTTTTTTTGCTTACGCCCGCTAATACTCGAGGCGAAATCTCAGGTTATTACTAATGTCTAACCTGACATTGATTTTACGTGAGTATCCCTTTTTACTTGTACAGAGACAGGTATCCCTCGCCATTCAGGCAAATACTCTCCGATTTCGGAGGTACCCATTGCAGCTGGGTCGGCTCAGGAGCCGCCAATCCCTGGTCGACGACACTCCTTCAAATGTTCTCGCCAGGTCTCGAGTTAATCCAGTCCAATTCCCGGTCGACGAAAAATCTTCAAATGCTGTCGCCCGGGTTTGATCCTGAATCACCCGGTCGCCAGAGCGGTGTTGTAACCACTACGCTAGCGCGGCTCCATTAGTGATGACACGCAATCTTCTTATGAATATGTCATTGCACTAAGGCAGAAATCATTGAAGCATGCAAATTAGCAACTTTTGCATTGGAATTTGCTAAAGAAAGGGCAAGGCAATTTGCGAATAAGAATAGACGCCTACGACAACTTTGTCCAGGTGACAAAGTGTTTGTATTACTCCCTACCAGGGAAAATAGACTTCTCATTGGATGGAAGGGTCCTTTTATGATTGTCTCTAAAATTTCTGATGTCGACTATGTTGTCGATATAGAGGGAAAACATAAAACCTTCCATATAAATATGCTTACGGAATTTTTTGAACATCCAGAGTTCTTGCAACCTATCTTTCGAGCGACGGACGACACTCCAGTCCCCAGGGTTGTTACTCATCACTGTCAGTTATACAGGATGAAGAATCTACTTTCTCGGACATTAATCTTCCTCTTCCGATGATTCCACTTCATTCTACGGAATCATGGGAAAACGTTTCTATTTCTCCTAAGTTGTCTACTGGGGAACGACTACAAGTCTATTCTACTTTACGAGAATTTCAGGATGTTCTCACGGACATTCCTGGACATACATTGGTCATTAAGCATGACATAATATTAACTGACTATACTCCTATCAGGGTCTGACCTTACCCTATCCCTATTCATTTTCAAACACAGGTCGAGAAAGAATTGGATGAAATGATACAGTTAGGGATAATTGAACCATCCAATTCGGCATACTCGTCGTCTATGGTTATTGTGCGAAAGAAAGACAATAACATACGCCTTTGCATCGATTACCATAAACTAAATCAGGTAACGAAGTTCGATGCAGAGCCTATGTCGCTATTGGATGAGCTACTTACTAGACTTTCTAACTCTCGGTTCTTCACCAAATTAGACTTGAGTAAAGGTTATTGGCAAGTTCCGCTGACTGAACGTGCCAAACATCTCACTGCTTTCTCTACACCCAGGGGCTTGTTTCAATGGAACTTCATGCCTTTCGGCCTTATGAATGTCCCTGCTACATTCGTACGCATGATGCGTTGTATTCTTTCACATCGTTCAGATGTTATAGCATACTTGGACAATATCTGTCTCTTTAGTGAACGAACGAACGAACGAACGAACTTTATTTTCAAAGGGTTAAGAATTGGGCACGCAGACCCATCTGACATTCTGCCCTTCCTCTCTCTCTCATCATGTATACTAATATCCTTTCATCCTCACATTTACTTTAAGCATTATTAAGGCATTTATCATTATAAAAGTAATATTACATTTGCAATAATCATCATAATTAAAGTGTTTAAAAAAAAAAAAAAAATTGAATTCTTCGTACTGTAAATTAGTGCTTTGAGACATATTCAGAGGTATGTTATGAGAACTTGTAAAATGTTCATACGGTGTTCAACTGAATGACTCAGGGACTTTTTTTTTTTTTTTTTTTTTTTTTTTTATCAAGATGAGGTGGGTAGACAGTTACTTTCCATTTTCCTTTCCATTTCCTTTGCGCCCCAAACTCAAGACCAGAATCAGACTAGGTAGATAGTTAGATAGACATATACGAAAGCAATTAATTTGCCAAGGGTTGAAAATCGGACACAGTCCCCTCTTGCATTCTTCCATCCTCTTGCTCATCTTTTATTACTGTTACTCAACATTCTCCAGCGTACTGAAAGTATTAATTTAAGGACAGTGCAACATTACAAGGAAGTATAACAGCATACATTAACAGTACCTGATCATAAAATTAAGAATATAATATTAAGAATAAGTATATTGTAATGAAAACTAGATCATCAGAGCATCCATACAGTATATTAGATAAAAGTACAACACAATCAGTTAGGGTGGCATATAATCAGCACTCATAAAGTATTTGAACAGTATACGATTGTATGAGTAAGGACTGTGCGTGTTTTTCAGGTCATTGGGAAGATTGTTCCAAAGATGAGCAGCTGAGTAAGCCAAACTAGTTTTAAATAGGTCAAGCCTGGGCTTGGGTACCTGTAATTGATTTAAGCGCTGACTACGTCTGTCATTTATTTTAAAAGCGGCCAAAGATACTTTGGAGCATTCTGTGACAGGATTTTGTGAATAAATTTCCCTTTGTTAAAGAGGAAGCGCTTCCTGAGGGGTAATATTTGAAGATAATTATATAAATCTATACAATGTGATTGGTGTTTATCAGCAACAAGGCGCATTGCGCGTTTTTGAAGCGAGTGGAGCCTTTTTATGTTGGAGACAGAACAACCATCCCAGATTGTGGAACAATAGTCTAGATGCGTTTGTATATGAGATATGTAGAACATTTTCCTTGCCTGTTCATCCAGGAAATGTTTAATTTTGGCTAATTGGTAAACTTTTTGTGCTGTTTGTTTTGTGAGTGCATGTACATGTGAGTTCCAACTTAAGTGTTGGTCAACAGTGATACCTAGAATTCTGTGTTCATTTACGCTTTCAATTAGTGATGTTCCAATGAAGAGCTGAAGTGTTGTTTTCTGCAAGTTTTGTAGTTTTTGTCTGGTTGATATTAACATACATTTTGTTTTACTAATATTTATTTGCATGCGATTCTCGTTGCTCCACGTAATAAGATTATGTGTATCGTTTTGTAAAGATTGTTCTAGTGTGATGCAACATTTATCACTAGTATAGACAGTGCAGTCATCGGCAAAAAGGTCACATGATGAGTGTTTGAAGTATAGAGGAAGATCATTAATGTATACGGTAAATAGAAGAGGGCCGAGAATAGAGCCCTGAGGAACACCTGTATGGACAACGGTTGGGTTCGACAAGGAATTATTGTAAGAGACTATTTGTTGTCTTGGGAAGATCACTATTTGGGGTTATGTGAACTGCTGTCTACTCTGCGCGAGCATAACGTGACAGCTAAACCATCTAAAGCCTATGTTGGATTTGGGAAATCTCTTTTCTTGGACACCTTGTTGGACATGGTCTCTTGAAGACAGAGGACCACAACACGTCTACGATACTCAACATCACTATTCCTAAGACTAAGAAACAGATCCGTAGTCTCTTAGGTCTAATACAGTTCTACGGAAGATTCATTCCGAATCTTTCTTCTATTACGGCACCACTCTCAACCCTATTGAAGAAAGGGTCTCCTAATGTGGTGCGCTGGTCACAAGAATGCCAATCTTCATTGGATCAAATTAAGTCTTTATTTTCATCTCCTCCTATCTTAAGACTACCTATAGCTGAGAAGACGTTTGTCCTTCGTAGTGACGCCTCATCAACAGGGATAGGGGCAGCACTGATGCAAGAGTATTCAGACACTCTGCATCCAGTAATGTACGTCTCTAGGAAACTGAATGCGGCAGAGAGGAATTATTCCGTTCTAGACCGAGAATTGTTGGCTATGGTCTGGGCGATTCTTTAACTGCAAAGATCCCTTCTCGGCGCGCATTTCATAGTAGAAACGGATCAAAAAGCTCTCACAGCTATGCAGAGTAAGGATTTGAAGAGCTCAAGATCCACGTGATATGCTATTGCTCTTCAACCTTTTCATTTTACAGTACGAGCTATCCGTGGTTCAGATAATGTGATGGCAGACATATTGTCGCGATGCCCACATGAATCTACTTAACTCTCATGTCTAGATCTCATGATATAGAAGTAGATTTAAGTCTGTATCTTACAATAACATACTACTAGAACAGTTGTTAACACTTTACTTAAATTCAGTGTTATGAATTTATTGTTCTTTCTCTGTTGCCGTTCTTGGTATAACAGAGATGGTTTGGTTGACACAATATAAAGGTCGAAAATTAATAAGGCCACATTTAGTTATTGTAAATGTAATAGTGACTATGGTACATTATAACATTCTAAGAATTGTGTTATTTGGATTGTTCTCAGCAAACCAGTACATTGTCCGAGAGTGCCGAAACAGACTATCTTGATGCAGTGTGACTTTCAGGCTATTCATTGGATCATACAAGCGTCCTCCAGACAAGGCTTCTGAGATCAACACCTGTTAGTTAGAATGTATACTGATGTTGAAAAACTTTGTAATGTTCAACCATTAGATAATAATGACTTTGTTACATTAATCTTTGAGAGATTTCTATACTAAATTTGATTTCTCTATATACATATTGTAATTCATCATTGCTACACATATTTATGGATATTGTATGTACATATTGTTGACATTGCAACATTGCCAGCACCTAAAGGTTCCAGTGGCACCTCCCGGATATATTTTATCTCGAGAATATATATTTTCTCTTGTCTTGTGAGATAACTGTTGTTCTCACCAGACGCGCTAGTGTGCGTCGTTTGGGTCTGACATTATGTCATTAGATTTATGTTGATCCTTTCATCGGCGCATTAATCTTGCTTTATGAGCTTGTTGCATCTTGCTCAGTGTGGTATTTCAAAAAAAAAAGTTTCATTTTTTTTAACCAGGGGGGAAAGGGGGGGGGGGGGGGGGGGGTGGTGCGCAGTAACCTGTTGCCCGTCTTGGTCAGAGTACCCTGGGCGTTCCGATCGGAGACAGGTCCAATAAGTTTTCCTAGCCATTTTTCAGGGATCTGGAAGTCCTTTGTATGACTAAGATGTCATCTTTCCTTCCCCAAGTGAATTCTATATGCCAGGAATGGCAGTGTAGTCTTTTGTGTTATATAGGATTCTGAAATAAGGTAATGAAGTCAATTTTACTACATTTCGATTGCCTTTAGAAGCCATGTTGAACTCAGCTCACAACTGACTTATTACATAGAGCCCCATATTGGGTTCTTGAGAACGGAAACCAAGACCAAGTTGTCTTTTCTACCTTAGAAGCCCAGAGGAAAGTTATTTACTGGAGTAACCCGCTATTCAGACGGTGGGAGTGGCAGGAATTGGTACACGAATATATATATATATAACACTACAAGATACCTGATATGTGAGGCCCGCTACTTGCGGCCTAATGCTGTCGCCATAAGGGTCTGTTGTCACGGCCTTTGTTCTTCAGGAGAAGAAATGTCTGGCATGAGACGCCAGCAGAAGTCTTAGCCTTTTTGGTTAGGCCTTTAAACCGCCTTGTCCCGTGCGGTGTATTTTGTACAGGGGTACCTGGCAGGGGTTCTGTCAGGGTACCAGAACTTCTCTAGTATATAGAAGCCGAAAGTGGATTGACAGACCATCATTGTTGGCTCCATACATCTGTGATTATGCAAGGGCTTACCATCGTAATATGTTCCATGATTATTATGCCATTGACTGTGTCGTCCATAATACTATCGTATGTCATGCAATAAATGTAATGAAACGTCAGCAGCAGTTCCTTCCTTCACTGACCTCTGCATGTGGATGAGAGTGGGTTCAGAGTGTAGCTGTTCAGAACCCAACAACGCATTCGTCTCAACACACACACATTACATCATCCCACAGCAATATTATAGTACTGCACAGCTGAATACATGTATGCTGTTTCTGTGAGTGACTACAGTATACCCAGGCAGTGCCTCACGCTGGTGACCTAAATCTTCACTACAACTTGGTACTGTCCAGGTAACACGACACGCTCACTCTACTAACATTCACTTCACACCGAAACAGTACTCTACACTGGTCAAAAGATTTGGTGAATTTTCCTTAGGTACACTGTGTGGATAGACAACAGTTTTGACATTTCCATCTCTGTTACTCTTCAGCGTTCTGCACCATAGAGAAGCACAGAAAGTACACAGCTCTCATATAATCTTAATTTGGTGTTTGTGCTGTACTGGGAAGACTTCCAGATGTTGTTGAGACTAGTAAAGGCTGCTCTCGCTTTATTCATTCTGTTATTGATGTCCTTGCTTGTTCCGCCATCTGGTGTTACTATGCATCCAAGGTAAGTAAATGTGTCCGTCTGTTCTAGCTTCTGGGTCCTTATTGTTATTGGCTCAGGATTGCCCACATTGAGTGTCACGAACTCTGTCTTCTTCAGATTGGTGTTCAGACATACTTGCTGGCTATACTTATTCAGTCTACTTGCTGGCTATACTTATTCAGTCTATCGCTTTTTTCTTGGATATTGGTGTTCAGACATACTTGCTGGCTATACTTATTCAGTCTATCGGTTTTGTCTTGGATGTGTTGATGTGAATGTGTGAGTAGAGCAATGTTATCTGCATATTCCAGGTCTTCCAGTGTAGAAAATGTTGTCCATCTAATTCCTCTTGGACTGCCCTCTGTTGTCTGGTGCATCAGCCAGTCTATGACTATCAAAAATAAAGTTGTTGATAAGGGGAGGTCCACAACACCTTGCCCTTTTTTCTTAGTTTCCATCAGAGCCAGGATTTCTAATTTTGTTTTCCTTATCTTCTCCACTAGCTCCTCCTCTTTCCCATTAATACTTCTACAATTCCATGTTCCATAAATCGTTGTCTGTAATTCGTACCAGTTCCTTTAGGATCAGTCTGGTTTTCTCTCTGCGTGTTCCGGTAATCACATGTTATGGGAAATAGGGGACTGGCTTGTTCTGCCTTTGCAAGTAAGAGGGGCTGCCTCCTTATGGCCTCCATGCATGCCTAGGTGCAGGTAAGATCACTAACTTAATGAAGAAAATTTATGAAGACATGATGCACATTTGTTCTTCATGAAGAACAACTTACTGAACTATTTGGGATAAGAACTGGAGTGCAAAGAGGATGCTTCTTGTCACCATTTCTCTTCTTATTGGCTAAAGATTGGGTTATGAAAATATCGACCTGAACCAACAGAAATAGGATCCAGTGGATTCCAATGAAATTTCTTGACAATCAAGATTTTGCTGATGACCAGACACTTATGTACTGTAACCATGCTCAAATGCAACACAATATTAAAATACTTGATGAGAGATCCTAGCCAGTAGGCATGAAAATACACAAGGAGAAAACTAAGATAATGAGAATTAATGCAGGAGATTATAAACAGATTTTACTTGAAGAAACACCCCTACAAGAGGTAGAATCATCCATATCCCTTGGCAGCAAAACAGACACAGTTGGTGGGATAGTGACATAAAAATAAGAATACAAAAAGCTAGAGGAGGTTTTATTGCATTTGAAAATATAGAGAAATCAAAAGAAATCAGATCCAACATAAAAATTAGAATTGTCAATTCAGATGTCAAGTCAGTCCTATTGTAAGGCTCTGAAACATGAAGAACAACACAAACAACAAACCAAAAAGATACAGATTTTCATAAATGGATACTTGCATAAATAGAAGGTTTGTTGTGGTATGACAAGATCACTAATGTAGAACTGATGACAGGAACTAAATAAGTGCCAGCACAACAAGAAATGAGAAGAAGGCTCTGGAGATAGACAGGACACACATTGAGAAAACCTGTTGATAGCACTACTAGACAGTCCTTGTTCTGGAACCCCTAGGGAATGAGAGGCAGAGGTATTCCTAAAAATACATGGAGTAGAGAACTGGAGATAGAAGTGAAAATGTTGAGGAAGATAGGGAAAGAACTTGAGCTGATGGCACATGACAGGTCGACTTGACATGTGTTTCTTGAAGGCCTATGCTTCTTAAGGAGTGAAAGGGTATTGATTAATTGATTGATTGTTAAGTCCTTTACTAGTTAAAAAAGTCATTTAGTACTGCTTCTGCTGATTAATTGATTGATTGTTAAGTCCTTTACTAGTTGAAAAAGTCATTTAGTACTGCTTCTGCTGATTAATTTATTGATTGTTAAGTCCTTTACTAGTTGAAAAAGTCATTTAGTACTGCTTCTGTTGATTAATTGATTGATTGTTGTCCTTTACTAGTTGAAAAAGTCATTTAGTACTGCTTCTGCTGATTAATTGATTGATTGTTAAGTCTTTTACTAGTTGAAAAAGTCATTTAGTGCTGCTTCTGCTGATTAATTGATTGACTGTTAAGTCCTTTACTAGTTGAAAAAGTCATTTAGTACTGCTTCTGCTTACTAACATTCAATTTCTATGTACTGTTAAACTATTCATTTCTCTTTAGCTTTCTTCATTTCAATGTTTACTTTTTTTGACACCACTTGCATTCATTTCTACTGTGACTAGTGCTCTGTCTAAGCTGGCAGGATCCTATCCCTCATCAGGTAGCCCCATTTGTCTGGAATCAAGCTGCCATCACAAATTGTGCTTGTCAAGGGGTGTTTTGATGGTGAGGAAATAGGTTGTTGTTTATGACAGATGCTCCACTGGGAGTGAGTTTATTTGAATAGTTGGGAGATGACTGAGAGCTCAGAATACAATTGATGTTCGGTAAGTGTGATACAAGAGCAGTGTATGAGTTGTCATCAGTCAGTATGTTGTGAGTTCTGTTTAGTAGCGTGAACTGAGAAGTTTTCACTGGTCAAGAGAGACCAGGGTGTGAGTTGAATAAGAGCAGTCAAAGGTTGGTGCTCAGACGAGCAGGTTAAGTTTTGCAGTGGTTCTTGCTGAGATGTTCATTTTATGCCTGAGAGGGGATATAATTGATAGTTGTTTGACTGTGGAAGATGTCACAAGAAATTATTCGTGTTGTACAATATGTCATCTTATATGTGAGATGGCGATAGTGGATTTGTCATGCTGAATCAAAGTCCATGTATTATGTATACAATGTTCAGTTGTTCATTATTTCAACTACCTGTGACATGCACAGTCGTTGTGTCATCACTCTGAATGGTGTATTTGTCCCTTAGTCAATGTAGCCCACAGCAAGCTCCATTCTACAAAGAAGGAGCCAGGACAGTGCTGTATATTATTTCACTTGAATCTTACAATATGCTTAGTGCATTGAAAGGCATTATGTTCAGCTGTTCATTAATAATGCACACAGATTTCCCCCACTGCATACTTACTAGTATCTCCATTCCAACAAAAATTTGCTTGTGAGCTCTATAATAGATTTCTCCTCTATACTGGTAGGCTGTTACACATTGCTCATCTTCATGCCTGGCGCAGTTCACAAACCTCATCCAGTTGGACTCACTAGGGTCTCTGCCATCCACAAAATGTGAAGTCTGTTCATCCTTCATAATCTGTTGACAGTATGCACTTATATGAGATGACGAGAGTTCACAGTACTAGTTTATTTCCCAGATTATGAATAATGCTCATGTTCGTGACAAAATAGGCAGGTATCTAAATACAATGCTGAAGGCTTAATAAAAAAAATCAATAAATAAATCTCTGTAATTCAGGATTACAACTCCGCCTAGGCAGGTCCCAAGCCTGGCTGAAAATGAAGGAGGGTGGCCTGCATGGAGGCCGGAAGGAGGCAGCCCCTCTACCACACAAAGGGACAACAGGCCAATCACCTGTTTGCTTTAAATCATTAATTTCGCGAACTACAAGAGAGAAAACCGGACTGATTCTAAAGGCGACAAACTTGAACGGACTAGGACTAAGTAAACGAACGGGAGAAATAAGCATTAAGAACTACATGCTGAGAGAGCCAGAAATTAAGACCAGATGTCAGGGGTTTAATGCTGCAGTGGTGAGCAACACAGAAGACCAACCTGATGACTTGGAAACCCCCTGGCTTATATTCATATACATCATAAAGACAGCTGCTGCAGAGGCATGTGGTGAAGTCCGACTTGGGAACAAGAAAAAGAGGACACTTTGGTGGACAGAGGAAGTCAAAGAGAAAATAAGAGAGAAGAAAATGGCATGGAAACAATACTTAGGAGCTAAAAATGGAGAAATATAGAGAATATGTGACACTCAGAACAGAAGCAAAGAACAAGGTGCTTGCAGCAAAACAGAAGTCCTGGGACGAATTTGGAGAAAAACTAGAAAAAGATGCACAAGAAAACCAGAAATTGAGGAACATGAGGAAGGAAAAACAATGCCCTCTCAAATTTATAAAGGACAAGCAAGGCAAAAAAGAGGCTTACTGCCTCAAAGGAAGTAATGGAAAGATGGAAATAATATTTCTCAGAGCTCCTGGATGGTGAGCAAGGTCAAGCATCAGAAATGATAACCACTAGCACCGAAGAGAAAACCAATGGTGGTGAAGATGGCATAAAGATGGAAGAACTGAAGGCAGCACTGGAGAAAATCAAGATGGGCAAAGCAGCAGGGTATGATGGTATAACACCAGAAATGGTTACGTACATGGGAGCATCAGATGACTTATTACTCTTAATGGTCTACAGACCTTGGTATGGTCTTGTGCAACAAGACCATACCAAAGGATTGGGAGATTGCCATCATAACACCAATTTTCAAAAAGGGTGACAACTGGCAATGGGGAAAACATAGAGGCATATCCCTTCTCAATGTCCCTGGTAAAATGTACTCTAGAATCCTAGAGCAGAGACTCCAATGCCTAGCTGAGCCACATTGGATGAGGTCCAGTGCAGATTCTGAGCAAACTGAAGTACTCAAGACCTAATCTTCACACTCACTTTCACAGCTTAGTGAAAAGGCCCTTGAGTATAAGAGTGAGATCCATCTTTGTTTCATAGATCTGGAAATGTCTGACATGGTCCCCTGGAGAAAACTTTGGGACTGTTTGGCAAGGAAGAACATTTTAGCACCTCTGATTCATGCTATAAACAGCTTCTATAAGTCTTGCAGAAATTATGTGAGGACAGCAAACTATAGGTCAGAAGAGTTCAGGACCACCACTGGTGTAAGACAAGGTGATATCCTGTCATCTTATCTTTTCATACGCCTCATGGACGATGTAATGAAGGCATGTAAGGAGAGAACAAGAAAGTATTCAGTGGGGTACTGGAAGATTAGATAGGTCTGTATTTCAGAGCTGGCATTTGCTGATGATGTTGCCCTGTTAAATTAGAGGCACATCTCAAATCCAACCTGCAAGTCTGAAGGAGGAGCTGAAGAAGAGAGGGATGGTCATAAGCAGCTGTAAAACAAAATCCATGGTGATATCACGAAAAGAAAGATGACATCAGATTAAGCTGGAAGAACAGGTCCTGGAGTAGGTTGACCACTCTAAATACCTCGGAGCTATTACAGACTGAAAGGGAGGCATCAAAGAAGAGCTGGCCACTCAAAAAGCAGCAGCTGGGAGACTTTTTCAGGCCATAAATCGAGGATTCCTCAGCAAGAGAAAGGTTGGTAAGAAAACGAAGATGGATGTATACCGCTCCACCTATGTCCCAGTCTTGACATATGGATGCGAGTCATGGGCAATGAATACAACCCACAAAAGCCAGATCCAAACCTCAGAAATGAGGTATCTGAGGAAGGTGGTTGAAGTAACAAGAAGAGACATGGTCTGCAACCAGACGATGCGTCAAGGCCTAAAATCCCACTCCCTGCAAACCCAAGTAGAACAGTCCCAACTATGATGGTTTGGCCATGTCTGCAGAATGGGAGAAGATCGGCTACCACAACAAGCATGGGAAACAAAGAGCCAGGGGTCCAGACCACCAGGATGACCCAGAGTTTGCTGGGAGGACAACATTAGACAATCTTTGAAGGACCGAGGACTAGAATGGAACCAGGTCAGGAGGAAGACAGCTGATAGGATAGTCTGGTGCTCTCTTTTCCAAACCTCTACACCTCACGGTAGAAGGGGAATGTAAATTCAGGATTACAGCTTCTTAAAGTTGGTGAAGTGCACAAGGATATTAAAATACAGAGGACAAGAGAGCTTCACTGCACAGAGAAAAATTGACTACAACCAAAAGAAGTTGCCTAAAACAAAAATATATGAATTTACAAATTTCAAGTCAGTTCTGTAGTATGGCTCTAACATACAGACAAAAGATGACCCAGAAGGTAGTCATTTATAATAAATGCATACACAGAGAAGAATGATTGCAATAATATGACAGGATAATTGACATGGCACTGATGGGAAGAGCCAGTTTCCAGCAAAACAAGAAATGAGAAGAAAACAATGGTACTAGATAGGATATACACTGAGGAAACTGGTTAAATAATTTGTTTTGGAATGCCCAAGACAATGGAAGATGCAGGAGACCTAAAAACACACGGAGAAGAGAACTAGTGACAGACGTTAACACATTAACTACCGCGAGCCAGTTGGACCGACATGAAATCCCATCACTTGGACTGCAAGCCGCTCAGAGCGTTAATTTATCTTTAGTAATAAAACGAATGAAAAATGTACTAAAACACTTTCCAATCTGGTTCAAGATTTTAAGTTGCCACCGGAAAACAAATTCCCAAATCATGGTTGTTGTAGACCACTGGAAAATTGATATTATGTTCATATTTTTCAACATTTTGGGTTAGTTACCAAATCATGTAAAACTGTTTACCATGGCAACTAATAATAGGACCACAAAAAATGCTTGTACATCTCCAATAACGTCGGAGCAAGCAAGAAATTTGTTTCAACAATTGACTGAAAGATTTAGCAACGAGGACATTTGTGAAAATGGTGTGCAAATTGATTAAAATAGTGATTTTGAAAGTAGTGGGTTGCAAGCAGTTATGATAGTGAAAATATTGCTAGTCCTCAACCATCGAAGGGCCATAAAATAGCAATGACCTGCATGCACATTTTGAGATTTTATGGAAGCGGTATAGGTGTGATTATGTAAACTACCAATAGTGTAAATATTAGTCTGTCCTTAGGCTTGTTATTCTTGTAATTGGTTATACTACGCGATAACCACCTACAGAAAGGCATTAACTGCCTTAGAAACAAGCGATATGTTGATAATTTAAAAAAAAATTGAAAATTTGTTTGTCTTTCAATCAATTAATATTATTAATACTATTTTCCATACCTGTAAACATAATTTTTTTTTCAGCTTGTAATAGTACATTCATTTATCTTTAACTTACTTAGTCATTCCCCTTCTACCGTGAGGTGTAGAGAAGAGAGAGTGCCAGACTATCCTATCAGCTGTAGTCCATTCCAGTTTGCCTTTAGAATCAGTCCGGTTTTCTCTCTTGTAGTTCTCGTAATCAAAAGTTTAAAGCAAAAAGGTGATTGGCCTGTTGTGCCTTTGCATGGTGGAGGAGCTGCCTCCTTATGGCCTCCATGCAGGCCGCCCTCCTCTTTTTTCAGCCGGGCTTGGGACCGGCCTAGGCGGAGTTATTTATCTTTAAAATGACGTATAATTCACAAAAATTTGTAAGCAATTACGAAAACTACAGCTTAGTTTATGCATACACCTACAGGGTGAAAATGAGAACAAAATTTAATGACGTCACAGTGTGTTTTCCAATTTGGTAGTCAATGTGTTAACAGAATGAAGAAGATAACGAAAGACCTTGAACAGAAGGAGCAGGACAGGAGAGCTGGTATGACCTAGTTGAAAGTCTATGCTAAACAGAAAGCTGAAAGACATAGAGAAGGAGATAACAACTTTCATTAGCAAATATTAAGACTAAATAAGTAAACGTAATGGTGGAATTAACTACAAAGATTATGGCGAGTTTTACACAGGTGCAGTGAATACCATCACCAACCAAGATCTGCTTACTCGTAGCAAGCAAGAGGACATGCATACCATCATAGCTGGCAGACGCTGGAGCTGGGTTGGTCATGTCCTCAGAAGAGACCCCGATGCCATCACAAGAACAGCTATGCTTTGGACCCCTGAAGGAAAGCGAAAGAGAGGCTGACCAAAAACAACTTGGCGGAGGACTGTGGAGGCTGAGATGCAAAGAATGAACCAGAGTTGGGGCACTGTACGAAGGATGGCCACCGACCGTGCAAAGTGGAATCAATTTGTTGTTGCCCTACAAGACGCCACTAGGCGTGATGGCCACTGACTGCTTTGACGGTCGGTGGTTAAGGATCGAAAAAGAGAAGAAGTAAATAAAACAATAAGTAAGAACAAGTATATGAACATCAGTTTTTACAAGGAATATAATAATTTTTTTTTTTAAATTGGTAAAAAAATGTATGTGTAAATTTTTGCCTTATTTAATTCTACATAAGTCTGACTGTTGGACCAGTTACCAAATACAAATAAAGGTTATCTAGTAATTACAAGACATATATATGCATCCAAACTTTTCATTCATTATAAACTTCAGTATCAAATCAAGAGAAACAGTATAATTTGTAGGCCATGAACATGTAAATTTCTATGATAGGAAACTCTTTACAAAGCAATACAACAGGAGGCAATCTGATCATCAGAAGTGGTTCTCCCCCCCCCCCCCCCCCCCTCAAACAAGGGTTTCAGCCCTGTGTATTCCTTTACACTCTAAGGTGGGGGGGGGGGGGAGGGGGGCGGGCCCACTTGGGTCTTGTATTGAAAATGAACCCATTTCACTTTGGTAGCAACTTTAAAATCCACAACCCCGCCAGCCGTGAAAGTGTAACAAAAAGAAGACAAATTATTCCGTTTGTTCTGTTGCACACCACGACTACGGACAGACAGTGACATACCTGCGCGAAGCGGACAAGGCTAGCCACTGCGCGCAAGCAACTGAAATTCTGTGCCCAACACCTCTTATAATATACGATGCGTGTTGCCCGTCAGTCACAACCCTTTCAACAGGACACAGAAAAACTGAACGTATTGTGGACTTTCACAGCCAGAGATTGTTTTAAAGTAAGACATTTAGTGCTGAGGAAACTGGATAACAGCTTTATTCTGTCATCCCCAAAGTAAAAAAAGAAAAAAAATGGATGAAACTTTTTAAAATTATTATTATAAAGTATGGTGTACTATTTCAACAAAATAAAGTCAGATTTTCATTATCTAAATATAGTACCTTCTGCCCCTCTCCACTCATTATAAATAAAGGATAAAACTAAAAATGCCATGCTGATGAGAGCTGACAACAGACAACAAGAATGAAGACATGGCAAGAATTTGAATGAATGGATCAGGACATGAGGGTCTGACATGACCAAACTGAAGGTGTGGATCAGGACATGAGGGTCTGACATGACCAAACTGAAGGTGTGGATCAGGACATGAGGGTCTGACATGACCAAACTGAAGGTGTGGATCAGGACATGAGGGTCTGACATGACCAAACTGAAGGTGTATGTTAAACAGAAAAGCTGTAGGACAAAGGGGAGATCGCAACATTTATAAGTAAACATTAAGTAAAGTTAATGGGGAAAATAACCACAAAGATTATAGTGAGCTTTATACAGATAGATTAAAAAAGATTTGAATGAATTTGAAGAAAAATTGTAGGATTGTACAAAAAAATTTACTTGTTAAAATAAGTTCACCCGTGTGTTACCGGGGCCTGAAAGGGGAGCAAAGAATAGTAACACTGCACCCTACCACGCATGTCGTAAAAAGCGACTAAGGAGGGTATGGGCATGGGGCTGTTTACCCCATCCCGTAAAAACTTCGCACAGTGGGCTGATCACCTGCTTGCCAACCAATCTGATTACGGAAACAATGATAGATTGTTTGGTCTGTTTTTGTTCCACAAAGACGCCACTAGGCGTGGTGGAAACAGCGATAGATTGATCAATTTGTTGTTGCCCTAAGACGCCACTAGGCGTACTGGCCACATACTGCTTTGCCGGTTGATGGCTAAGGATGGAAGAAGAAGAAGAAGAAAATAAGTTGTATGTTCCAGTTTGTACCTTATTTGATTATATCAGTTTTCTGTTGTTGCACTAGTTGTCCAAAACAAATAACATTAATTGCATGTAGTAATTACAAGAAATATATGCATCAAGGCTTCACAGTTTATGTTCAACTTCAGTATCAAATACAACTAATTGAGTAACACAGCATAATTTGTAGGCCATTAATATTTAAAATCCTAGTCCAAACTTTCATACCTAGAGATTGTTTAAAGTTCAAAATTCATTGACATGTTAAAAAGCAGGGTTTTTGACCATATTTATTGATCTTAGAGCTAATTACATCAGTAATAATTCATCACCTGCCAACTATAACCTGACTCATGAGCAATTTCCTCATTTATTTCCTTCTTTCCTCTGTAAAGTCCAAATCTGGTTCGAGCAGGGAAGTCTTTTAGAGAAAACACACCCAGTCCTGCCTTTCGTATCTTGGATTTCTTGATCACCAGGCCCTCTGGCAAAGTTCCTTTGCTGTACTCAGCACAGTCATTTGGACAAGTTATTGGTACCTTTCACATTCAAAAATACATAATGAGAGATACTGAATTTTGCAGAAATAATAGTTGAAGGTAAAAACCTAAACAATAGATTTTGATGAATGAGATTCCCTTCCTAGCTCCTTTAAAAACATGCAGCCACAATGGCAGTTAGCCTCCATGAAGAAAACCTGTGTTAATGGTTTGGTTTTTTTTTTCTTTCTTTTTTTAATTTTTTTTAATCAAACACACTCATTATTTAAATGAATCCAGCAAAGAATGAGATACTATATTCATTGTGATATTATATATTTTTGTTTGCATGGAAATGAGAAATAGAGGGTAACTGCCGCATCTTTTTGCTTCTGTGTGCAGCTAATTAAAAACACAGCTGGGGAGAAAATGCTCTTCTGCTGCTCTGTAGAAATATACTGAAGCACATTAAAAACGCACCACTATTATATATACTGATGCTGAGAAGCTGGAAAAAGAAAGTGTGGGAATGGATTTTCCCCATGTTTGTCATGAGGTAGAGAGCGAATGGCTGCTGGAATGGAAAGTGCATGATTCAATCCACGGGTTTGTGTACAGACTACATGAAAACAGTGAAAGTTACACGTGCAACACGATTCCCAACAGCTACGACCCTGAAAATGTGTACGCGTTGTGGCAGTATACTCGATATAAAAAGGCCATTGAGACAAAACACCCAGTACATGTGCTTGAAATGCCACGACTATCTGAAAACGACCGCCAACGAGCCATTGGTATGTTGGAGACCGGAATGAGCTCGCGGGCCATTGCCAGAAGGATGAATTGCCACCACAGCACTATTGTACGTCTCAATGAATGTTACGGAACCACTGGCAGTGCCCAGGATAGACTTCGGAGTGGCCAACCACGAGTTACTACCCCTGTGCAAGATCGTCATATTGTGCTGAGTCACCTAAGGAATCGTTCTCCCCCGGAAAGTCAAACAGCAAGAGCAAAAGTGGGTAGATGTGGGCAAGTCTCTCGAATGACAGTCATACGATGACTCAGAGATACAGGCCTTACTGCAAGACGACCTTATGTTGGGCCAAACGTGACTCACAGACATCGTCAGCAGCGCCTGCAATGGGCAGAGCAACATGTCAGATGGACTAGACTGCAGTGGAATGCTGTCCTATTCACAGACGAGAGCAGATTCAACATATCCTTTGCTGATGGACGTATGCGGATTTGGCGACGGTGTTGTCGTAGATTTTTGATAGGAGAATTAAGACTTGGGTTGGTCCCTTCTGAATAGGTTGGAATGAGTGATAGTCACAGTGTGAGATAGACATACAAAATAGATTTCCACGAGTGAGGTGGTAGAATTTGTGATAGAGGCTGTCTCTGAGAGTGAGAAATCTTCTCTCTCTCTCTCACCTATCTTCTACGACAGATCTAGAGTAGTCAGACAGTCTAACACATATACATTAAATACACTGACAAACAACATTTTTCTTTCTTATATAAGAATAAGTGTTCTTAGGTCAGTTTCTTGCGCTGATTTCAAATCTGAAATCCGTTTATCTCTATCACGTCGGGTTCTTAAGATATTTGTGAATAAATATATTTTTGGGAAATCGTTATTTGCTCCGTTTAATTTTTACTATATAACTTATTAAAAATTAATAAAAAGCAACATAATTCTACTTTTTATACTGCTAAAAGATGCATGACATATGTTACGCGATTTTTCAAATAGTTACTGTATTTTGAAATAATTCTGAGCAAAATATGGCTTCTAGAAGTTGTAGAAATTCGGCTGATCTGTTCTGTTACGTGTGCGGATATTTTACCGATCGTGTTGACCAGAAAAACTTTACACCATTACTAAAGAAAGCATATGAACTTTATTTCGATTCGAAAGTTGATGATGCAAATAAATCTTGGAAGCCAAATGCAGTTTGTTCGATACATTGGCAGGTTGGTTACAAAAATCGCCGAAGCATAAGTCGATGCCTTTTGGAGTGCCAGTAATATGGCGTGAACATACAAATCGCACTACTGATTGTTACTTCTGCTTGACAAATATCCATGGTTTCACTTTTAAAACTAGAAAGTCTGTGGTTTATCCAAATATTGAATCGGTTTCGAAACCAGTGCCTCATGATCCAATCACGTGTCTGATCCAAGTACCACCAGAACAATATCCGCTGGACGTGAATGAACCATCAGAAAGTGATAGTTTACCTGCTTTAGAAACTAATTCTTACTCAGATTACATACCGTTGAATGATGGTGTTTACTTAATTAACCATTCAGAACTTTCAGATCTAATACGTGATCTCGCTCTTACCAAAGGACACGCGGAATTACTCGGTTCGCGACTCAAAGAATGGAATCTTTTAGCGCCCAATACTCCGATATCTAAATTTTGTCATAGACACAGAGAACTTGTTCAATACTTTGAGATGGATGATGACATTTGCTATTGCAAAGATGTAAACGGTCATGAGCACATAGTCAACGAATGGCGATTTTTCATCGATTCTTCCAAGACTAGTCTAAAAGCCGTGTTATTGCATAACAGAAATTTATTTTCATCAATTCCAGTCGCCTACTCTGTTCATATGAAAGAAACTTATGACAATATGGCTATACGTTTGAAAAAAATAAAGTGCAATGACTACCAATGGCGGATTTGTGGAGACCTAAAGGTCATTGCAATTCTCACGGGCATGCAGACTGGGTATACTAAATTTGGTTGCTTCCGATGTGAATGGGACAGCCGCAACAGACAGGAACATTATGCAAGAAAGGTGTGGCCTATCCGGGATCGTATGCAGCTCGGGCATAAAAATGTAATACACGAGCCATTAGTTAACAAAGACAGCTTCATTTTACCACTGTTACATATAAAGTTGGGGCTCATGATAAAAAGAGCAAAGCTTTCACTTATCTTCGAGAGAATTATGACGGTGGAGTGTGACCATGCTTGCCGATTATTGTTGGATGCTTCATCGCGATGTATCACATGCGATTCACCGACGAAAGTCGACTGCAAAGAAATTCAAGCCTACATAACTGTTATACTTATTGTACGAATGATGTTGTAATACTGTATGCGCTGTTAAAAAACCTCAATTGCGTATTTCTAGAGATCCCGACCTGATAGAGAAAAACGGTTTGCAGATTTAAAAACAGCGCATTAAAATTGACCAGAAATACATAGAAATGTTAGAGAAAGAAAAAAAAAGTTTTTTTTTGTTAGTCAGTGATATATATATATATCCACTACCGTGCACGCACATTCAAGTGACGACAGGTAGACACACAGACGTGGGAAACTATAACAAATGATTATATAGATATTTAGAACGAGCTGACCAACATGCTGATTAATTTATTGTTAAGTTTATTTATCATTGTAAACTTACGTCACAACATGTAAAATTACATCAAAAAGGCATATACACAAGGTCATAAACAAATCAAGGAATGCTACAAGAACTGGTAGACCCACAGTTATGATCTTCCCTCGATGAATAGCCCACAGTCCCGTTAGGAGAAAGATGATAGCACAAAGAGTCCCAGATACATATGATTGAGTCTAAGAGTTTTCCCCGTTTAAGGTATGAACAGACCTGATACTATAATCTAGTTTAAGGGAAAGTATTGTTAGCAAAACAAACTTGCATGAAGAAAGTTATGACAGCAAATAGGTGCCAAAATACAACGGTAAAAAATAACACTCAGACCTGCGTTCTCTCTATTCATTCAGCCGTGGCCACGTGCGCACATTTATACTTACAACTTTGATCGCTGCCTCTGGGATTATAATTTTTTCTAGGACCTTCACACAGACCCGTAAATGCAGCTTGACCAAAAAATCCCCAGTTCCAAAAAGACGTACTGAATTCTCTGTCTCAGGGAACGATTCCTTGGGTGTTCTTATTTTTCGGATGTCTGTTTAAGTCACATAAAAGTTGTCCAGGCACGAAAGTTAGCAGAGCACAGTGTCACTAGCGTAGGTTTCTAAAAAAATGAGGAATGTCAGGTCGGGTGCCTTATCTCAGTATATGACTATATATTTGGTCACCACACTACTAGTCAAAACTCTGTCGGAATGTTACTGATATTTTGCTTGCCATAGCGGGCTGATCTGTACTTAAGTGTTATTCTGGAAGAATTAATTCTGGCGCGATAGGCCTTTTACTTCATTTAACTGTTACAGTTCATGTAATGAAAGTGCTTAAGTTCTTCACAGATAAAGTTCACGTACTAGAACGCTGGCAAAGATTGGGTCACCCCAGTATTCACTAAATAAGGGGAAAAAACACAGATAAATGATTTACATATTATGTACTCAATATAACTGATAATTTAAACTGCAAGCGTAGCTTGTCTTATAGTTTACCACTTCCCGTGGAATAAGTTATATTTAAAAATCAAACATCCTGAATTAGGAATACTTACGTATTCCATCAATACTCAAGACGTGGCAGTCATTTAATAAGTTAGTTTTAAAATATATTCTCTCGACTGAGTATTTAGCAGTTAAATTAAATTCATTATAGCTACCTGATTTATAAGCTAGAAATTATTATTTATTCTGCTTTCCACTGTAACTCATCAGCTAGAGAATATAACCGACTTATAAATATTCACTCTGCACAAAAGAAACTAGTGAAATATGAAATCAGCGATTATCACTTTATCACTTCACAAAATACTAGATATAATATATTTTTACCTCAAACAGAACTACAGGTAGTCGCACAACTTAGAATTATACGCTGAATATTTATGGAAGTCTAGAAGTTCGACAAATTGTCGAAACAAACTGAGAAACTTCGCTATACAGCTTATTCTATTCCGAGCAACCTGTCTACTGCGAATTTAGAGAACTGAATGAAAATAAAATATAACTCCCTCCAGTATATATGAAACACCAGACAAAGATCACTATTTCCATAAACTATGCAATAGCCTCCCCTTCTCTTAACACCTCCTGTACATAGATGCATGCCGTAACTGCCATCAGTGCGTCTATGACACCTCCTATCCTCATTACTGAGCGAGGGGTGAGTGGCAGATCACACTTTTTGCTGAGAAAAGTAACCGAGAAACTACGTATCAGGTGGGATATCCCAGACACTGTCTGGTCTGAGCGAATGCGTCTGGTGCGATTCACACCTCCGTCCAGCTATCGGACCGTGAGCGCTCATGGCAAGTGCGAGAAACGCGGTGACAGGTGAAAAATGCAGACGGTATCTCGCCTATAAGTCTGGCGAAAACGAATATTCACAGTTTACGTCCACAACGCAATAACCCCCCGAGCCTGGCATCTACGTAATAACCTCACTAGTGCGTTTCTAAATGAGAAACTAAACCCGGCAAAAGTTAGAATGGGAAAATAGTAATGTATATAGTCGCAAACGTACAAATGCGAAAAACACAGGAAAAGGATAAAATGATAAAAAGAAGAGGATATAGGCAATTTATAGATCATAAATGTCTACGTGACAGGTGTGGAGAGCGCTTTGCAGATTGCTGTGTTCGTCAGCACAACCGATTTGGAGGTGGCAGTATTCACATTTGGGGAGGATTCAGTTTTCACCATCGCTTGCCTCTTCACGTCTTCCGTGGAAATGTTAATGCTGTGACATATTGAGATGAGGTTCTGGATGCATTGATTGCTCCTTGTAGTGAAGTGTATCTGTATCACAACACACTCAAATTCTCCGCTTCAACACCTAGTTAACGTATTTTTACAATCTATAAATAACCACAAAATTTTGAATTTTGTCTGGGGCACAGTCAAATCTATCGCCAACAATTTAACTAGAGTATTTGAATATTTCTAAGAAAACAAGTAAAATTTTACCACCCCCCTATACACCCACCCCAATATTTAGTAAAGGACGTAGTAAAATTTAACAACCAATCAAATCATTACCTCGTTTTGTAGGCACAAGAAAATTTTGGTTGTAGTGAAATAATGCCCATTTTGTGTTTTTGAATAAACTTAAATAATTTATTTCTCCCTAACTACAGATAATAAAAAGAAAAGGGATATCTTGAATTATAGCGCTGATATTGCTAAACATATAAACATAAATGATCCCTCATAATAATATTATCTTAACTTAGTAAAATTTAATTTAGTGATATTTTCATATCAGGGTAAAGGAACATTTAATTACTTAAAAATTACCCAGATGAAAAGGCTAAGGAATAATTAAAGGAAACCTATATAGGACGATAGAGGGCAATGGGCTGTTTAATTATCACTTTTGATAATTAAAATAGGTCTATAAATAACTAAGATATATAATATACCAATTTAGTCAGATTAACAAACACACTTAAAATCGCTCAAGTTTATAGAATTTTTTTGACTCGTCTTCTGGTGATAAAGTTGAATATATGTTGATAAAGTACTGCTGGAAGACAGGCGTCAGCCACCATCATCAGTTGACAAGATCTCTATGGTGTTGCCTGCCCCACTGTAGTGTATGGAATGTCAACTTGACCTACGCAGTGGTGTGTAGACATGGATTGAGTGTACAATGTGCGAATGATGATACGGGTTCGTGTTGTTGACAAATGTTCTTTTCTCACACTCATGTATGACCGGAAGTCATCGACACCAACGACTGTGTACCTTTTTCTAAAGTTTAATTGGACGTACGCACTCGACAGCACAGATAGTGACAAATCACAGGTTGGCATAATACATCATAGTACAGTGGACAAATGGTCTTGCAATGTTACATGGGCACTCATGTAGAATAATTGTATAATGGACTGTCAGTAGCCAAGCCCTCAGCATCGCCCATACATATATCATCTGACTTCACTGACTGAGCACGTCAGCTTATAAACAATATTTCAGATGGCTTCTAAACCTAATCTCGTCTAGCGACGATTCTTCAACATAATGTTCAGCACATATTTTTTTCATATAATAATATTGAACCGCTAATAACGGGTTCTCATGTGTAGCAGTGATCTCTGGACTAAACAAGCGATAATACGGGCATCCCCTTTCTCTTCTTGAAAGTCGCTACATGTTTTGGTTCCAAGATGGCTCCACTCGTGAACTGTCACTCACGTTTGGATGCAGATAATGAATCTGTCCTAAAGTTAGTCATTCATAAAACATTGCATTGCTCTGTAGATTTGATCATGAACAATTGACTGCATTCTACAGAATATAGTGCTGCTAGGAATCGAAGTCGTTTTCATCGAGTCAAATACATTCTCTTAGACATTCAAATCGTAACTATCGAAAATGGTGGCTTCGATCGAGAGTTCATAAGAGTATCTTTGATTACCTTGGTAGAGGGAATATGAAACTGCCATTCCTTGGCAATATGAATAAACACTGGGGTAAAGCATACACGATAGGTCTAGACGACTATCACTTTCCCCACAAATACTGAGATCACTTTTTCCCGGCGACAGGCCGACATAGGAAACACACACAGTCCCTATCAGGACGAAGCCAAATCACACCACACTCTAGCGACACATCCGCCGAATAGCCTTTGACCTCTCTAGAGACAACAGAACATATAGTTCGACTTAGATATGTAAAGATATACAGATATAAGACAGACTCGTCCTACTCAGACAAACAATACACATAATTCAGGCCATAGATATTCTGAAGCAAGAACAATCTATTATTACCCAAACAACGAATAAATCGCAGTAAAATGGATTTATCCGCGGAGTTTGATCGACGAGATGGCACAACTTTCAAGGGAAGTAACTCAATAATGACTTTCCCTTAAGCACTAAAAAATTACCTATGTATAATATTGTAAGATATCAAAGACTGCACGTAACAGTCTTACCACACCTCCCGGGAAAAAAAAAATGGAACTTTTTTTTTTTTTTTGAAATACATCTAGGAGCAACGTACAATAGGCTCACAACGCATGAATAATGCGCAGATGAAAATATCAGGAATACCTATAACGCCTAATATGAGGCTAAGTCGACTTATGGAGCGACTGGTGAGAATGTGTCTCATAAACTGAGAGAAATTATTTCTCTACAAGTATATTTTTCCAGGAAGGTGTCATCAAAGTATAATACAATTTTGGCAATTACACAATGCCTAAAAAAAAAAAAAATTCATATCATCATTTCGTGTAGATATCTTAAATTTATGATTTATGAAGAAAAAATCATCAAAGCACAGCGGTGAATAAACATACATGAACCGCTATGTAGTGATACAATCATTATATTATTAAATTACAAATGTGTATCTATCATGATATAGAAAAGGAACTACTATAGAACTAGACATATCAAGAAGTCTAAGCCCTAATAGTTATGTGGAATCATGTGGGCATCTTGACAGAATGTCTGCCATCACATTATCTGATCCACGAATAGCTCGCACAGAGAAATGAAAAGGTTGAAGAGCAATTGCATATCGAGTAGACCTCGAGCTCTTCAAATTCTTACTCTGTATAGCAGTAAGAGCTTTTTGGTCGGTTTCTACTATGAAATGTGCGCCTAGAAGGAATCTCTGTAGTTTGAGGATCGACCAAACCATAGCTAATAGCTCACGGTCTAAAACCGAATAATTCCTTTCTGCCGCATTAAGTTTTCTGGAAATATACATTACAGGATGCAGAGTTCCAGAGTACTCTTGCATTAGTGCCGCTCCAATCCCAGTGGATGAAGCGTCACTACGAAGAACGAATGTCTTATCTTTAGTGGGTAGCACTAAAATAGGTGGTGTTGAAAACAATGTTTTAATCTTATCCAGAGAGCATTGGCATTCCTGAGACCAGTGGACCACATTAGGCGAACCTTTCTTTAGAAGTGTTGAGAGAGGTGCCATGATAGAGGATAGATTCTGAATGAATCTGCCATAAAATTGAATAAGACCTAACAGACTTCTCACCTGTTTTTTAGTCTTAGGGATTGAGATGTTAAGTATCTTACTAGTATTATGGTCCTCTGTCTTTAGGAAACCATGACCAACTCGGTGGCCTAGGAAAGAAATTTCGCTAAAACCAATATAGGCTTTAGAGGGTTTCGCTGTCAGGTTGTGCTCACGCAAAGTAGACAGCAATTCATCTAACCCTGAATAGTGATCTTCCCAAGTATCGCTGAAAAGACAGATGTCGTCTAGATATGCAATGACATCTGACCGATAAGATAGGATTCGGCGCATCATGCGTACGAACGTAGCTGGTGCGTTCATAAGACCGAAAGGCATAAAATTCCATTGGAACAAACCTCTAGGTGTTGAAAAAGCCGTGAGAGGTTTGGCGCGTTCAGATAAAGGAACTTGCCAATATCCTTTAGACAAATCAAGTTTAGTGAAAAAATGAGATTTGGAGAGTCGAGTAAGTAGCTCTTCCAGTAAAGGCATAGGTTCGGCATCGAACTTAGTTACTTGATTCAATTTTCGATAGTCAACGCAAAGACGTATGTTATTGTCTTTTTTACGCACAATAACCATCGGCGAAGAATATGCAGAGGTGGATGGTTCGATTATTTTCAAATCTATCATCTCATCCAACTCTTTCTCGACCTGTGCTTGGAAATGTATAGGTATAGGATAAGGTCTAACCCTAATAGGAGTATGGTCAGTTAGTACAATGTCATGTTGAATGACATTCGTTTGTCCAGGGATGTCAGTGAGTACATCCTGAAATGTTTGCAACATAGTTGAAACTTGTCGCTGTTCTCCTAGAGACAAATCAGGAGAGACAGTAACGTTCTTCCATGATTCACTGGAATGAAGTGGGATCATTGGAAGAGGAAGATTTACATCTGAAAAACTTGTTTCCTCATCCTGTATCACGGACAGTGATGAGTAATGACCATGTGGTACTGGAGAATTGTCCGTTGCTTGGAAAATGGGTTGCAAATAATCCGGACGTTCATGGAATTCAGTAAGCATATTGATGTGGAAGGTTTTATGCTTCCCATCAATATCGACAATATAGTCGACATCGGAAATTTTCGATATTATATCGTACGGACCTTTCCAAGAAATAAGTAATCTGTTTTCCCTACAAGGTAGTAATACAAATGCTTTGTCACCAGGACAAAGTTGTCGTAAGCATCTCTTCTTATTGGCAAATTGCCTTGCCTTCTGTTTCGCAAATTCAGAAGAAGAAGTTGCTAATTTGCATGCTTCGATAACTTTTTGTCTCAACGCGATGACATATTCGTAGGATGACTTTGTGTCATCGTCAATATTGTCAGATGTTATGAGATCGTGAAGCAACGACATAGGGCCACGCGGACGCGCGCCAAAGACGAGTTCAAAGGGAGAAAATCCCGTATGTTCATTGGGTACCTCTCTGTAAGCGAAGAGGGCCGCAGGTAAAACTCTGTCCCAGTCTTGAGGATGATCCTCAGTTATCTTCCCCAGTAAGTTTTTAAGTGTTCTATTAAGGCGTTCGACCATACCATTAGACATTGGATGGTAGATACTACTTAAAGATCTATTCTATCTGCAGGGTAGACATTACTTGAGACATGGTATCTGATATTAGTTGGGTGCCATGGTCTGACAATATCTCTCCGGGGAACCCCAGACGAGAAAATATAAGCCAAAGAGCATCTGCAATATCAGCAGTAGTAATGCTCTTCAGAGGAATAGCCTCTGGCCAACGTGTGCACATATCAACACACGTCAAGATAAACTGATGTCCTCTGGCAGACTTGATCTTAAATGGACCAATAATGTCTATGGCCATTTTTTGAAACGGCCGAATAGGAATGTCCGCCGCCTGAATGGGTGCAGCATGCCGTGGACCTTTGGATTTAACTTCCTGACATACTTTACAAGATCGACAATAAATCCGTATGTCCTTGTTTACCAATGGCCAAAAGAAAGCCGCAAGGACTCTTGACTTAGTACGGGAAAAACCCATGTGTCCAGCACACTGAGAGTCGTGAGTGTGCTGCAAAATTTTAACTCTCAAATTCTTGGGAACCAGGATTTGAGAATGACTTGACGTAATGGAGTCTTGAACCATACGTACAAGTACGCCATTCTTCTTTGTAATCCACGATTTACGACTTGTGTCTTTATTCGGATCACCTTTAGTTGCAAGAATGAAGAATTTCTTCAGAGTGGGATCATCTTCTTGCTGTTTTATAAACGAGTCACGAGAAATTACCAAGGGATTATCTTGGTTATGCACTTCATTATCTTCAATAGATGAAGTTTGAGGCATATTAAGAGCCTGAGCTCTAGTGACTACAGCGTTAGCAATCTGCATGTTTTGCCTTTCCCACGTGGAAATTTGTTGCGGAGTGCATTCCTTGACTCCATGAATGCGACCGATGATGAGGTCAGCGATCGGATTCGGAAGAAGACATGCGTGTACATCTCCTGTAAAGAAAGGAGTAGCAATCCTAATGATAGCAGTAGAGTATTTCTCTAATGTGCCGCCAAATGTTACACATTTGACTACTTGTCCAGTGGCACGGGAAGGATCTACGAGTGACTGCCTAACACCAATTGTGGTGCATCCAGAATCAAATAGCACAGAGACTGGATTGTTATTCACTAAACCCTTATGTAAGACAAGAGACCCTCTTCCATCATGCGCGACTGATGCTGGAAGAGCAGGAAGATGATGGCCACAGCTTAAAGTAGACACTGTGGTTGGCTCAAATAACGTTTTGCATTGGGGGCACTGAGATGCTCTCCCAAAATCAAAAGCGGCACATGCCATATTACTAGCATCATTATTATCTTTACTCTGTTTATAGGCTCCATGGGACTCTTGTTGTACAGAGTTTGCCTGAAAATGTGGTTTATGTCTTTTGTTTTGAGATCTACCTCGGTTATTATCACCTCTGTAGTTATTGTTACCTCTATTGTAACCCCTATTTGGGTTTGAGTCATAGTTCCCTTGGTTACCATTATCATATTCATTATAATGAGTATCTCTGTAATTATGATCTTGTTGACTCCAAGACGGATAACCCTGATAGTTTCTATAATTACTTCCTCTACGGAAATTCCTATAATTATGACCACCCCTGTGTCGAGAGCTATCAGGTCGTCTCCAGTTCTTTGAAGAAGAACCCTGAAATGATTGGTTACCTTGGTTTTGATAACTATTATGGTTACCTTTTTTATCAAATCTGTTTTGAGGTCCCTGAAATCTGTGTGAATAATTGGGATTGTATGGTGTTGCCGAAGCAACTGGCATACTCTCCTTAATCTTAGTGTTGCCAAAAGTCACGTCGGGGTGTGCAGTGACATATTGGGAACAATATTCTTCCATTTCTTTTAGAGATTTGGGTTTACGCTCATGTATAAATTCAAGGAAAGGTTTGTTCACACATGATATAATCTTATCTCTGAGCAACAAATCCATAAGTCCTTCATACGTTTTTTCTGTTTTGGAAAGCTCAATCCAACGATCAACTGTGAGACGTGCCTTTGCAGTGAATTCTGAGAATTCTACACCCGTCTCAGGTACCATCGTCTTAAATAAAAGGCGATAGCCTTCCTCACTTAGCTGATATTTTTTTTATCAAAGCCGCCCTAATGACATCATAATTATCCTTATCTGCTTCTCCTACAAGGCATAATCTAGTCAAAGATTCACCTTTCAAGTTTTCTGATAATTGATTAGCGTATTGTGATTTATCCACATTATGTGTACGACAAGAACGTTCAAATCTATCCAGCCAGAATGTAATATCGTCACTGGACTGATTGAACGGTGGAACCTTAACCTTGTAAGTAGCAGGTTTACCATTACCACTAGATGCCTGATTAACATTACTCATACTTGTCAATCTTAATTTCTCCAACTCAAATTCATGTTCTCTTATTGCTTTTTTCTCTTCAGCATCTAATCTTTTTTGTTCAGCCTCCCTGTCTAATCTTTTTTGTTCAGCTTCCCTGTCTAATCTTTTTTGTTCAGCTTCACTGTCTAATCTTTTTTGTTCAGCTTCCCTGTCTAATCTTTTTTGTTCAGCTTCACTGTCTAATCTTTTTTGTTCAGCCGCAGCTTCTCTTTCTAATTTTTTTTGTTCAGCTTCACTGTCTAATCTTTTTTGTTCAGCCGCAGCTTCTCTTTCCAATTTTTTTTGTTCAGCTTCAAATCTCCTTTCCTCTACCTGCATCTGCAATTTCTTTTGTTCAGCAGCAGCCTCAGCTTCCTTTTCTAATCTTTTCTCTTCCGCCATAGCTTTTCTTTCTTCTGCAGCTAATCTTTTCTCTTCTGCAGCTAATGCTTTGTCATACTGAGCAACTGCCCATTGTTCTAATTGTTGACCAGTCTTATCAAGAGCTTTCCCTTGTGTAATGAAGTAATCTAAAGTAGACATGATGCCTAACAATAATACTAATCACCTGAATCAATAATAATACCACAAGTTCTCAATGACCTGATTAATCAGTATACTATCCCAATATCTGTGGGTCACAAGCCTTTAATAAGGTCTTGTATAATAGTAATAATAATCAGGTACTGGTTTATACTATAATCCAAGTGCAGTGCACAGGCAATTGTGTCTTATGAAATATACCCATATAAAACATATGTCAACCAACAGAATACATAAAGTACAAATAGGACTGACAATACAAGAACGTTTGCAGAAATCAAAATAAATCAAATAGGGAAATCAATGAAAATAATCACTGAATCTGCAAAGAATAACAACACAAATGACGTCACAATATATGAATATAAATTATGAATAGAACTGAAAGATAGAAAAGGTTAGACCAACAAATTACAAACAAATCAAAACAAAACTAAAGAACAAAGAAATATTACAAAAATAACAATAATTACAGACTTCACAGCTAACACAAAAGCAACAGTTGTCGCAGCAAATTTTCAATCAAGAAAATTGCACCTATAGAAAACGCTTACAACGGACCCTCTATGACGTGGGATATTCTGTTGTGAGGACGCCGCCCAACCTTAAACACAACCCGCTGACATAGAAACTAACATACTATACAAACAAATGACATGTAAACATAAATATATATAAATTATGTGTATGATAGTATGTGTTGCAAAATAGGCTCAGTCTTACAGTAATGGCAAAGTTATTTTTATGAAAATAAACAAACTGCCACTTTATTCAATTAAACATTCTGGCCTTAAATATTAAAGTTCATATATGGAAAACAAGAAGATCCATCGATGAAAATAGGACTTCTTAGTTCACAAATACTGTCTTCCTGTTAACATTGACAAGAATTGATCCAACTGTTCTGTGAAACTCTGTAATGTCTAATGTAAAACTGTCAACAACGCTGGCCTACATACTGCATTCACTTGACAGGTCACGTGACGAAGTGTTGACAAAGAGCAAACCAATACTGCAAGTGTGTCGTATCAGCCACAGGAAACGGTCTGGTATCGGTAATCTGTTGACTTCTGAACTTCTGCGAGGTCAAACCCAGAAAGCTGGCCACCAGTTGATAAAGTTGAATATATGTTGATAAAGTACTGCTGGAAGACAGGCGTCAGCCACCATCATCAGTTGACAAGATCTCTATGGTGTTGCCTGCCCCACTGTAGTGTATGGAATGTCAACTTGACCTACGCAGTGGTGTGTAGACATGGATTGAGTGTACAATGTGCGAATGATGATACGGGTTCGTGTTGTTGACAAATGTTCTTTTCTCACACTCATGTATGACCGGAAGTCATCGACACCAACGACTGTGTACCTTTTCTAAAGTTTAATTGGACGTACACACTCGACAGCACAGATAGTGACAAATCACAGGTTGGCATAATACATCATAGTACAGTGGACAAATGGTCTTGCAATGTTACATGGGCACTCATGTAGAATAATTGTATAATGGACTGTCAGTAGCCAAGCCCTCAGCATCGCCCATACATATATCATCTGACTTCACTGACTGAGCACGTCAGCTTATAAACAATATTTCAGATGGCTTCTAAACCTAATCTCGTCTAGCGACGATTCTTCAACATAATGTTCAGCACATATTTTTTTCATATAATAATATTGAACCGCTAATAACGGGTTCTCATGTGTAGCAGTGATCTCTGGACTAAACAAGCGATAATACGGGCATCCCCTTTCTCTTCTTGAAAGTCGCTACATGTTTTGGTTCCAAGATGGCTCCACTCGTGAACTGTCACTCACGTTTGGATGCAGATAATGAATCTGTCCTAAAGTTAGTCATTCATAAAACATTGCATTGCTCTGTAGATTTGATCATGAACAATTGACTGCATTCTACAGAATATAGTGCTGCTAGGAATCGAAGTCGTTTTCATCGAGTCAAATACATTCTCTTAGACATTCAAATCGTAACTATCGACAATGGTGGCTTCGATCGAGAGTTCATAAGAGTATCTTTGATTACCTTGGTAGAGGGAATATGAAACTGCCATTCCTTGGCAATATGAATAAACACTGGGGTAAAGCATACACGATAGGTCTAGACGACTATCACTTTCCCCACAAATACTGAGATCACTTTTTCCCGGCGACAGGCCGACATAGGAAACACACACAGTCCCTATCAGGACGAAGCCAAATCACACCACCCTCTAGCGACACATCCGCCGAATAGCCTTTGACCTCTCTAGAGACAACAGAACATATAGTTCGACTTAGATATGTAAAGATATACAGATATAAGACAGACTCGTCCTACTCAGACAAACAATACACATAAATTCAGGCCATAGATATTCTGAAGCAAGAACAATCTATTATTACCCAAACAACGAATAAATCGCAGTAAAATGGATTTATCCGCGGAGTTTGATCGACGAGATGGCACAACTTTCAAGGGAAGTAACTCAATAATGACTTTCCCTTAAGCACTAAAAAATTACCTATGTATAATATTGTAAGATATCAAAGACTGCACGTAACAGTGCCATAGTTTTACTTCGATACTGCCTAGATGGGAGAGTTTGTGTCACGACGACCTAAGTAGGAATGTACCTAAGCAGACTTATTGGGAAGTGAAATAAATGTGTAAAAATGTTTGGCAATTGGCCTTACAAAATTGTGACTGTAAGTGAGTGTTAATAAATTAATATCGGCTTCTGGAGTGCCACAATGTTTAAATATTATTTAAAATCATGTAGGGAATGTTAGAACGAAGTTATCAACAGGTTACAGTGCTAGATTATGCATACCATGACTATTGTATGGAAGACAAACCTGAATGATGGACATTGGCTTTGAATCAACACTGAAGAAGAGTGATTACACGAAACTGATTGTAGACAACAGAAGTTAAGGTCTGGTGCAATTTGTCAGCACAATGGGCTGACCCAGGTAAGCTTTAGATTGATTAGGGATGAAAGAGATGAGACAGGTCTACAAGGGATGGATTATTCTTATTCCAGGTTGAATTACAAAGTACTACGTTGCTGCCATAACCTGAGTGAAGAACATGTGGGAGTGAGTGCTCATGATACAGTTTGAAGCCAAAACCCTTATCTTCATCTAGAAGGCGCAACTTTTGGTGATGCTGAATTACTTGAGAAAATAGCAGCAACTATATTTTACAAGATAAGTCCGTTAGCCGGCTCTGGCGGTTCATCCCAAAACCACAGTTCATATTATAAAACATATTTCCTGGGGAATGATGACACTAAGTAGACTGATATTGAAAGAGTGGTGATAGTATCCAGCATAATAACAAGAACAGAGGGTTTAGTCATTCCAGTGACTTTTGTTTACAGACATGGACAGAGTGTCCAACATATTTATTTCTAGTTTGTAAATATCCTTTTCTTGATTTTTAAGAATTCCTGACCCCATAAAGATTGAGGTACAGGAACAATAAATTGTAAATAACCTTTAAACAGTCTTGCTTACTTAAATTTGGTTAAGTTGAAGTCTGTCTTTTTTGAAATTACATATATTGCATACATTACCCTAGACACTTAGCCACATAATACCACAGAGATTACTTTACACTGGGTGAGATCAGAAGAGGTAGCGGATAGGGACCCTGAGAAATACATCATCATCATTCTGTACTCAGGTAACTTACATAGCTTGACCTCACCTTGTTAACCTTTAATTTTATTAACATCAAAACCTCTTATCACACTCCTGCGTTCACAAATTATCCAGACTTGCAGCTTCTCCAGCAGGATAACGCACATGCGCACACCGCATGCATTACGCAGCAATATCTACAGCAGCAGAACATTGTGATGATTGATTGGCCTGCCCTATCACCAGGCATGTCCCCTATAGAACATCTGTGGGACGAGCTTGGACGCAGAGTCTACAAGCAAGGTTCTCCAGCTAATCTGCAACAGCTCGAAGCTGCTCTTACACGTGAATGGGACTTGATTCCCCGGAATTTCCTTCAGAGACTTGTGCGTTCCATGCGGAGCCGCTGGCAAGCTTGTTTGCAAGCACACGGTGGACATACCAGATACTGAGGATAGTGTGAATGAATTTTTTTATTGGTTGCATTTTTGGTTTTCTCCCTTGCCTGCACAGAATTTCACAACAATCAAATGTACAAATTAATGACCAGGAAAATGAATAAAGATTCCAAATATGTAAACTTGTAAACACTTATATTTACATTTCACACTCTGTTCCTGGATTATACAGGTGGTGCTTTTTTAATGCGCTTCAGTATACATTCCTAGGGTTAAGAATATCTCTATATTGCAGACTCCTTTAAAAGAAAAAGGAATCCAGTGGATTCAGTGTTAGTATTTTAACTGATCAGCACAGTCAGGAGATCTGGTGAAATGCTGCCCACATTACCCTTAATGTATGGTCAAGAAAATATGGGCCTAACACTATATTCCAAATATGCCTCAATAGGTGTGTAACGGGGTCCTTTACCCTTTTTTACCATCATACAGTCAGGAGATGGGAAAAATCATGGTTTAATTTGGTACTGTTAAGGACAGGATATCAGAGGTCTTATGGAGCCCTTGTGTTATATATAGAGAGGATAGGTGGTCTAGAAAATGACAATGAACCTTGAAAATGTTCTTGTGAAGCTATAGAAAGCATGAACTTTATCAAATCAAAAGCTTTGAAAGCTAGACTTGAGTTTTAAAAAAAGTTCAATTAAAAAAATGTTTCACATCTGCCACTGAATGCAATGAAGAGGTATACTTCAATTTTACTTTAGCATTAAGAGTACTTGCTAAGTCTGCCATTGTTGGATTCCTCATGGAAAGCAATATTTGTATATACAACAGACGCTTCTTCATGGGAGGCAACATATGTATATATTTTCTATGAATCCATGATAACATTAACAAGCTATTCAGGGTTCCATGGTATAATAAAGATGATGTTGACAAACAGTAGCTTATAGCAACAACAAAATAATAACAATTTTGTCAAGATATTCTGTCAAACTACAAGCTGATCCCATTACAGGAAGCCTGCACCAAACATTCACATGCTCTTGTAGCTGATCCCATTACAGGAAGCCTGCATCAAACATTCACATGCTCTTGTAGCTGGTACCATTACAGGAAGCCTGCACTAAACATTCACATGCTCTTGTAGCTGATCCCATTACAGGAAGCCTGCATCAAACATTCACATGCTCTTGTAGCTGATCCTATTACAGGAAGCCTGCACCAAACATTCACATGCTCTTGTACCTGATCCCATTACAGGAAGCCTGCACCAAACATTCATATGGTCTTGTAGCAGATCCCATTACAGGAAGCCTGCACAAAACATTCATATGATCTTGTAGCTGATCCCATCACAGGAAGCCTGCACCAAACATTCACATGCTCTTGTAGCTGATCCCATTACAGAAAGCCTGCACCAAACATTCACATGCTCTTGTAGTTGATCCCATTACAGGAAGCCTGCACCAAACATTCACATGCTCTTGTAGCTGATCCCATTACAGGAAGCCTGTACCAAACATTCACATGCTCTTGTAGCTGATCCCATTACAGGAAGCCTGCACCAAACATTCACATACTCTTGTAGCTGATACCATCACAGGAAGCCTGTACCAAACATTCACATACTCTTGTAGCTGATCCCATCCCAGGAAGCCTGCACCAAACATTCACATGCTCTTGTAGCTGATCCCATTACAGGAAGCCTGCACCAAACATTCACATACTCTTGTAGCTGATCCCATCCCAGGAAGCCTGCACCAAACATTCACATGCTCTTGTAGCTGATCCCATTACAGGAAGCCTGCACCAAACATTCACATGCTCTTGTAGCTGATCCCATCACAGGAAGCCTGCACCAAACATTCACATACTCTTGTAGCTGATCCCATTACAGGAAGCCTGCACCAAACATTCACATACTCTTGTAGCTGATCCCATCCCAGGAAGCCTGCACCAAACATTCACATGCTCTTGTAGCTGATCCCATTACAGGAAGCCTGCACCAAACATTCACATGCTCTTGTAGCTGATCCTATCACAGGAAGCTGTTGCAGTTGTATTTTTATTGAAGACCAGTTGGTTATTATTGGTTGACTGTCGTTCTGTCATATTAAATTCTTTACAGTATTCTTGACAGTATTCTTCCAAGTTCGTTAGTATCTTATTCCCTTTTTAAGTAATCGTGCTTGATGGTGAATCGCGAATGGTGGGGTGAACTTCAAATTCAACAGTAATGGATTCCACAACGCTTCTTATGTATGGGTCCATAGATACGTACATAGTTTAATGAACGAGACATTTCATCAACTGACATTTGCATAAGTAAAAATACATCAGCTCCGTGCAGTTATTCTAGTCTTCTTCAAATAAATCCTTTAACGTCAAAATGTCCTGTGGTTTACACGCGATTTCCGTATGTCGGTAAATCCGGTAACGAACCACTATCCTTCTGGCGAATACTAATGATTCTGACAAATCATAACATAAATACCTGCAGTTCCTCATCTAAGGAAATTCGTACCACTAAATTGGAATGCTTCGCTCTTGCATCCATAATACGAGATAATTGACCCTACCGTTTATCTCCGTGAAGAAACTACTGCACCATATAATACCAAACAGGAGCTATTAACAATGCGCCTATCTCGAACGACATTCAGGGTCTGAAGCATCAATGTAATATGTTGTCAAGTGGTGCCTTAACAACTCACCGCGTCATACTTTATCCTAGACAACTCTATCAATTTACCCCTAAGTTAATGTGAAATTATAAAATGCACACTATAGAAGTGGCTAACATCATTACACGAGTCCATAGATACGTACATAGTTTAATGAACGAGACATTTCATCAATTGACATTTGCATAAGTAAAAATACATCAGCTCCGTGCAGTTATTCTAGTCTTCTTCAAATAAATTCTTTAACGTCAAAATGTCCTGTGGTTTACACGCGATTTCCGTATGTCGGTAAATCCGGTAACGAACCACTATCCTTCTGGCGAATACTAATGATTCTGACAAATCATAACATAAATACCTGCAGTTCCTCATCTAAGGAAATTCGACAGAATTTAATATGACAGAACGACAGTCAACCAATAATAACCAACTGGTCTTCAATGAAAATACAACTATCGACTTTCCATTCAAACTTCGACATAAGGCAGAATCATTAGTATTCGCCAGAAGGATAGTGGTTCGATTTCCGTATGTCGGTAAATCCGGTAACGAACCACTATCCTTCTGGCGAATACTAATGATTCTGACAAATCATAACATAAATACCTGCAGTTCCTCATCTAAGGCAGATGACAACTGATCCTAAGAAAACTGTTGCCGTTGTCAACATTGACAAGGACGTTACGAAGAAGAGTAATATGTTGGAAAATAATGTTGGCGTTAAGAGTGATAGGAAGACACTCAATAAAATTAATACCAGCACAATGAAACAAAAGAATGTATGTAGGTCTTCTGATCCGTCGACAACTACAGGTTCTACAAATGTACTATTACAGGATAAGGTTCATCTTACTCAGGCTCAACATAACAATACAGTCTATAGAAATAATTATACTTACGGGAGGGACATACATTGCAATGTACCTCATGCAACTAAGGTTGCACATCAATCATTTTCCCATGTTAGTGTTAATGATATTACATATATTGGGAAAAGTGCATATTCTCGCACGGTATTAGTACATAATCTGCCACAAGGTACAACATGGCAGGAACTTGGTAATTTTTTTCAGTATACGGCAAACTTTAAGTTTGTTCGTCTTCTGCCATCATTCAATGGTCAGAATAGTAAGGCGTTGGTTACCTTATGTAACAATAGGGATGCTCGTATAGTTGTCGAGCGTGATAATGGTGCTTACTTTCATCGCCATTATCTAAAGTTACAATTAGTACCTTATTCTGCGTCACGCAGATAACATGTTGTAGTAACACTATTTGTCTCATATCTTTGATGACTCGGCATAGTCAGTCATCATTTCTTTTTTCTCTTGTCATCTATTCTTACATAGATTGGTTAGTGTAAACTTTTCTGGTAGAGAACAATTTTGTTGTCTTGTCTGCTATGACAATTTGTATTTTGTCTTTACATTGTGTTTACCATGCCGACGATAGACAATAACTTCGTTGATGGTCATAACTATGCTCAGCCAATGCAGTATAAGTTCGTATATCGTCTATTCGTTTGTGGATAGACATGCTTATGAGATACAAGTGGACTTATATTGCTAAAATCACGTTCACTAAATTACTAGGGAAATTTTTATTAAACATTCTATTTAGAAATCAAAATACGTTACTAAATTTTACACAAATTTGCATTTTCGACAGTGCAGGCAACTTCGACTTTAGTGTTGCTCTCAAACAAGATGAAGTATCGATTGAAAAGAGTTCAATTTCGAAGAATCTCAGTTCCACATCGACTGTAAAAAATTGATGCGAGTCTACTTTATCACATGGTCGATTATATGGCACGAACGTAAAGCTCTTGAGTCAAGCATATCACTACTACATGACTACGTCGTAATCAACATTCTAGGTCACTATAGTGTCGATTTAAGTATCGGAGAACGTCGTCACAGATTCAATATCTCGCCACCTTTCATCAGCTGATAATAATTAATGATAAAATTGTACTGAGTTACGAACGATTAGGTAATTTTGCAAAGTCGGTGACTTTATGGATGATGTTTAAATCACTATTCACCTAGATATTCGTCACATTGTTATGCTGGCTTACGACTTGAAACTGAAAGACACTCGATGGTTTACTAACGTTTAGACATTTACAGACATCAATTCGTATTCACGTTTCTAATTGTGATTACACTATGAAAATTCAACTATCGACTTTCCATTCAAACTTCGACATAAATAAAGTTCTACATCAGAATATGTATCTACTTAAATTACAAAGTAAAATGATGGAAACGATACCGAGTCAAGGCCGTATGTCCAAACAATTAGGACATGAACATATTTACAAATATTTCAATCAACTGTCATTGCTTCCAAGTGGTTTCTAATGATTGATCAAGATATTTCGTTATCCTCTACCACGAAATTGATGTTGGACATATAATTAATCACTACTAGAAACTCAACAACAATGTACATTTTATCATTCGAAAAAAAAAAGTGTGATTGAAGACCCTTTCTTGGTTTTCCTTTGTCTACTATTAAGGACTTTGGATAGTGTCCATAACGATCTACTATTTTTACAGAACGATTTGCCATCAATTTACACTTTAAACTGAATGGAAACATTTACGTGACACATTCAATATTGTATTCGAACAATTCGTGACTACGACTACAGAAGGAACATTTACAGCAATTGGGAAAATAATGAACATTTATATTCTGTATGATTAATAAGAATACACGTTGTATTAGTGACACTTATGAATATCAAGTATATACATTAAACTAAACATTAGTTAATATTAATTAACATATTACTTACCTTCGTATTAACATACAGATTAATACAACAATACTATTTACATTTCATATTATGATTAACTGTTATATCTTAGATAGTAGATAGAATATTTTAATTTGAATAAGTAACTTAATTTAATTTATTTCTTACTTAGATAGATAGTTCATAATTAACTTTATTAATCTACTATTCTTAAATTAATTTTATTCTTTCACACCTACCATCATCTCATTTCCATACTGTCATTTTTATTTGCTCATATACTCATGGCGTATTCTTTGCCTTCTTTTTGTTATATATAATACTTTAGTTATATAATATTATATAATTATATTTTTATTGTATGTTTATAACTTAGAGTAGTTAATTAGGTAATTAACAAAAACACTTTCCTTTCTGACTGTTGACTTTTCTTTAGTTACTGTAGTTATTATATGACATTTTAATACTTTGACAGCGACCTCAAACACTGGTTGGTTCAAAACATCGTGGGGCCGTATGTCGGGAAATTAATTTTTGCAATAATTAATCACGTTATTATTATAATTTTTCGCATTCTTATTTTTTTAAAAATCTATATAATAGATTTTTTTTTATCCCGGTCGGTCAGGAAATGTTACGACTCGTGTAATGATGTTAGCCACTTCTATAGTGTGCATTTTATAATTTCACATTAACTTAGGGGTATTCTATAAAGTTTAGAGGTTTTCGCGCTTCACGGTGATGAACGCAAATTGATAGAGTTGTCTAGGATAAAGTATGACGCGGTGAGTTGTTAAGGCACCACTTGACAACATATTACATTGATGCTTCAGACCCTGAATGTCGTCCGAGATAGGCGCATTGTTAATAGCTCCTGTTTGGTATTATATGGTGCAGTAGTTTCTTCACTTAATACTCAAGGGTATCGTCCATCCGTTCTTATATTATTCAATTATCTATCATATTATGCCATACTCAGGCAGAAAAAATAGTTGCTACTTGCACCACTAGAAAAAACACCCAGAAAATATTTCCTGTATCAAATATTTTCAAATTAATCACCTATAAGTGATATATTATTTATTATATATGTATCTTATAATAATATTAAGGTTATTAATGAGGAACATATACAATTATTAACTAAAGAGTTTGACAATACAATTTTCACAAGACAAGTCGAATTACCAACATTAAAATGATTTTACAACTAAATAAACATCACGGAAGTGACGAAGTATACTTAACTTAGGATATAGGTCAGAGTACAAAAAATTCTACCGAAAAGTTAACAAAACATGAACCCTTACAAATGACGTCACAGTTTTATGTGTCAAAATGAAAGATAGCAAGGTCAGGGTTAACGGACATATTACAAACAGCAGACAAAAACTCAATTATAATAAAACTAAAGACAAAGATAATACAACATGCATATACAAAACTTCACAGCTAACAAATAATATTCGACTGAATTCAATGACGAACAAAGTATGCCGCAGCCGTTAGCGGATTTTTCGTCAGTCGAAGATAGTCAAACGGTTTCCTATCGAACGATTCTAGATTCTACGGTCTGCGAAGCGACATTGTAGACATATCTAGAATTTTCGCTTAGACAAACACCAACAACTTACAAGCATTTCACAAACCATGGAACATATAATGACAATCTTAAATAAACATGCCTTGAAACAGCAAATGGACTACTGTTTGCTTATTGGACCAACAACGGGTAGGCTACTTAGCTTTTTGTGTATGAATAGCTTCCTCGTTTAGTGCTGGAATGTATCAACGGAATGACCAGATGTTGAGAAATGTACTTCAATGTTAGATCGATCTTGTTTTTCTTGATTCATTCCTCGTAAATTGACTTGATTCATTTTGACTTGACATTCGATACAATTGTTACCGGCCACTACTTGACTTTCAACTTGCAGCGATGATGAGTTTGACCTTTATGACACATGCGCAATGGTTCATATCGTGCTCAAATCACGTGAGCGCACGACAAAAGTAAACAGTTCTTGACACATGTGAATGAGAATTCGTTAACCTGGAAGAAAAATTTTTCGTCCCCACACATTGGACGCCAGATTGTTGCAGTTGTATTTTCATTGAAGACCAGTTGGTTATTATTGGTTGACTGTCGTTCTGTCATCTTCAAATATTTTAAAAAATTCTTTTTACATTTCCGTATGTCGGTAAATCCGGTAACGAACCACTATCCTTCTGGCGCCTATCTCGGACGACATTCAGGGTCTGAAGCATCAATGTAATATGTTGTCAAGTGGTGCCTTAACAACTCACCGCGTCATACTTTATCCTAGACAACTCTATCAATTTGCGTTCATCACCGTGAAGCGCGAAAACCTCTAAACTTTATAGAATACCCCTAAGTTAATGTGAAATTATAAAATGCACACTATAGAAGTGGCTAACATCATTACACGAGTCGTAACAGAAGCCTGTACCAAACATTCACATGCTCTTGTAGCTGATACCATTACAGGAAGCCTGTACCAAACATTCACATGCTCTTGTAGCTGATGTTTCTGTAGCAACTAGTTTTACATGACAAGATTGCCAGCCCCAGGCACAACCTCATGTTAGCAGCCTTGTACGACATGATCCAGGGCTCAGTCAACTTATTCTTTCTTTGTCTCTTCAGAGACTCTCAGCAACTAGACAGCGTTAATATTGTCATACAGTTTGTCCATAAATGTGGCTGCTGGAGCTATGCTGTCATTCTGCTCCTATTGTGGAGTCAACATTCTTAGAGGAGGACATGTTCAATTGTTTGCTTGTCTTTCTCATATGGATACATTTTTTGCCTGTCTGGCTTTTAGTTTGTGATACAGATGGTATTTGAGTCAGTAGTAACAGGTTCTCAGTCTAAAAATTGTCACTGGGCAAGATGTAATAAATTATCTATTACATCTTTTTCTTCGTTCAACCTGAAAGGATTTTGGTTGTGTTGTGTCCGTTTACAGCAAAGCTGCAATATTTGTGTCTTTTGGCCGACACATCCAACTTCAGCACAGCATTTTTGGGACTTCCCTCTTCAATCCCTACTCACTCAGCCAGACTGCAATGAAGCAGCCTGTTTCCAGGACCACCACTTGGAGGTGGAGTATTGTCTTGGTCAGCTCTGGTTTGCTGATCCTGAAGCAAGCAGTCTAGCTATGGGTCGCTAACTGCATTCCTCACTGTTAGGTCCCATCTATTACATCTGATTCTGAGTGTTCTCGATAACATTTTTCTTTGAAGTTATTTTTGATTATTGCTTATATCTCTCTCTTCATTTGAATGTAGTTTCCTCTGTATGAATTTTATACCTACTTCTTTGGCAAGTCTATCTGCCTGTTCATTTCTATATATCCTGCAGTGGGCAGTAAAACAAACTAATCAACTGAACTGTCACTCTGTTTAATTTATAGCTGGTGCTTCCAAGATGTAGATATTTTTTAAAATGATCTTGCAAGAGATATACTACAAATAGAAGTTAAACATATACCAAACTCCATTGTGCAAAATACATAATTCTACATCAGTTAGAATAAAATAGAGAATACACAGTGAAACAAAACACAGCATCATGGTGGACAAACAAATGCATAGAAAAATAAATGTCCTGACACTGATAATAATATTCCAAATCTTACATCCAGGATCAAAATATATTAATATATTTGTTGAAGTTTTTTTGGCTTAAAGTTTCTACAGGATGGGCTGGTCAGCCACATGCCAGTCCTCCTTAGTAACCTTATGTGATATGCTTGATAGGTTACAGTGTTACTGTTCTTCTTTGCTCTCCCATTCAGACCTCACTAACAACTGGATGGAACACTAGCATTTTCTATGTGGGTTTTTGCATTTGTTTTAGAGCTTCTGCCCCAGTTTTAAAATGGCCACTAAAATATAGATTTCCTGTCCATTTCTAAATGTTGTGTAGATGTCTCCTTCTTAATTTGTAATAGTTCTTGATGTTGATCTGTTTGTAAATATATTGGTGCATTCTGCAGTTTGGTAAATCTATTTTATATATTCAATAGCTAGATGCTTATTTTCTGCATCCTTCTGGGATGTTGTCAACCAACTCTACGAATTTTTCTCTCAACCAAGGAGGGAAGGCACTTTATTTTTGCTGGCTGTGCCTTTGTCTGTACAAGTTCTGGTTTAAAAGGAAATTTCTTTCACTTTTTGTGTAAAACAGCTTCTCTGCAGTCTGTACATTTATCAACTTGATTTACCCATGTTGGAAAACCTGCAAGTGCTAATGAAAAGAAACCCACATAAAATACTATTTCTCATTTGTAAATTCTTGTAATTTAGGTTGAAAGGTCTTCACAAAATGTCTAAAGATTTGTTGTCACAGACAATGATAAATCAATAAAGAATTAATTGCTGGATTTTCAAATGTTTTTATGTTAGGTGATGGAAGTTATCACTGCAAGAATACTTTACCTGAGCATCATCAACATAGAAGAGAACGAACGAACGAACTTTATTTTCAAAGGGTTGAGAGGTCCATGCACAAGACAATCCCCATCATATTCCAAGTTACATTCCTCACAATCTTCATAAATGAATAAACTGTGATTACTGATGGCATATGGTATTATAACATGTTCAGGAAATCTATACTTACTGCTATCTACTGTCTTGATTTATCAACATTTAAGATGGTATGTCAGTCATTGATTCATGACCTATCACCTCCATGTGGATAATAGACCTTCAACAAATTCACATGCATCTCTATCATGTGCCATCTGTTCAATGTATAGGCCCTACTTTTTATGCCCATCTTTATGTCCGTTCTTCATATGGTGTTAAGTCTTTTTTTAATTTTACATGCTCTGGGGATTCTGGAACAATGACTGCCTTGTAATGTTATCAGATGGTCTCCTCAGTGCGTGTGTCCTATCCAATGCCAGCATCATATTTTTTCACATATTGTTTTATTTGTATTTGTCTGCTCAGTTCCATCAGTACTACATTGGTGATTTCAATCCTTCTATTCTTCTCAATCATCCATGTATGAATTTCTTGGTTGTTATTTTTTGTTGTCCTCCATTTTTCAGAACCATACAATAAGACGGCCTTGACATTAAGGTGCATTTACATTTTTGTGTGGAAAATTAAAACAAATATATAGTAGCTGCCGAATTAAAAAAAATATACACTAGCTGCTACAAAACTGTTTATAGTTAAATAATGATACTGTCAACCTCCTGAGAGAAAAAGCTGTATGCCGGACCTTTAAAAACCAGTACAAATACCCAAAAACACTTACCATACCTGTCAACCTCCTGAGACAAAAACCTGTACGCCGGACAATAAAAATCCTTACAAACACCCAAAAATCCTTACGCAAAAAATATATTAATAAATTATACACAATGCAGTTTTAAAACGAGAATTGACACATACAATTTGTATTACAAATCTATTAGCATTTGAATTAGTGTGATGTAAAACATGCTAATAGTCTCATGCTGTTCTTTACATATAAAAAACTTAGTGATCGTGGGGTAATAATCTTTCGATGCACAGTGTTTTGTATTATTATCAACACATGCACTTTTAGCACTTTGCATTTGTGGGCTTAAAGTCTGCACAGCATGAATCAATGTTAATCTTACACCTAGGGCCGGATTAAGGCCAACTGATGCCCTAAGCACGTTGGTAAGACAGGCAAACATACTGAACTCTAGGTCTATGTCTGACACTTTCAGTCACTCACCATACCAAAGAAAACTTTTTTTTTTTTTTTTTTTTTTTAACAATTCGAATTAAAGTCGGACACGTCAGATATTGAAAATTATAAAAAATGTGACTAAAGTGAAAGAGATGAGAGTTAAGGGCATGATAGCTAGAGAGAAAACTCTGTGGTTCCCCCCTTCCTCTCTTGGTGCCCTAAGCACATGCTTATTTTGCTTAATTGTTTAATCCAGCCCTGCTTACACTGTAAAAAAGAAGTGAGTGTGTCCGCATTCTGTGTGGATTTTTTTATTGAAAAATAAAACAGCAAAGTTTACGCAAACAAACTTTTTTCTAGTTATGTAGGGCCGACACAGAATATTATGACATTAATTTATCGGATATACGTGTATATTGAAGGGCAAGATGTAACTGGAAAGATTAAGACTGCGATTAAATTGCAACAAAACAAAACAACAGCAATATTTAACCAAGTTATAAGTACTCAGCTTTTTTTTAAACAAAATGGCGTTGAAGTGTCTTGGCAAGCATGGCTGATAACAGGTAACTTTACAAATATGTCATGTCACGCTTAAAACCGAAAGTGTTTGAGGCCGAATTCAACGTTTTTGCTGAATTGTTGGGTAACTATAAAAGGATTTGATTGGTTGCTGGGAGAGACCTCAGTTTAAAAACAGACGCTGAGATTCCCGGAATTAAAAATAAAAAAATTGGTTTAAAAAAAAACCTGGGCTAGAAAATATTTTCTGATTTAAAATAAAAAAAACTTGGGTTGGAAAATATTTTTAGAATATTTTTTAATTTAAAAAAAAAAAGCTTTCGTTTTTTTTTTAATGGTGGGAGTGGGGAAAAATCCGTACAACGAGTCTGTACGGCCGTACACTGTTAAAAGTATGAAAAATACGTACATTGTACGAAAAATTCGTACAGGTTGAGAGGTATGACTTACGCAAAAAAATATATTAATATATTATACGCAATACGGTTTTAAAATGACAAATGATATATATGAATTAATTAAAATGTGAAATAGTGTGATATAAAGCATACTAATAAAGTCTCACGCTGTTCTTTAAGCTATGTGTACTAGAAATGCTGTGAGTGAAAATAATTTAAAATGTGTTTTATATCTCTTAAAGTTATCAGAGCGTTTAAAAATTGGCAATGATTGTGTTAGTTTTGTAAAATGCACCAGAAAATCAATGACTTTAGTCAAATTGCGACGTAACTATATCTCGCATAACTATAATTGCGGTAATGATATACATAGGCCCCTTTGTTTAATATAAATAAAAATGAAGACTGCTATATTTAAAAGCAAAAATATCTTAGTAGTTGTCAATTGATATGCTCTCAGAATGCAAAGCACTACCATTATTTCAATGAAAAAATTGTATTTATTATGCTAGTTCTTCAATTAAGGAATTCATTCCTTGCATAACATACTGTGGCTACTACCATGACATCTGACCCTATCTACGAGATTTCATGTCTTTGAATTAGGTTAACCATTATGTGGTGGATGAATTACTTCAACATAATCTCCAAAAGAACCTTGCAATTTGTTCCGCACAGAATACGCGTCTCTTAGAGTTATTTCTAAGAGACTCATATTCTGTGCGAAATAAATTGCAAAATTTCAAATAGGCCTAACAATCATAGATAGGGGAGGAAAACCTAACACTAATTTACAAAAAAATTATTTAAAGTTCGACCGCTGATATAAAGCACTGTATGGATTTATGGTTGAAATTAAGTACGGTGGGCCAATTGTTTGACACAGCCTTAAAAAAAGAATTCAGAAACACAGTGAAAATGGATAAGGGTTAGGTTTAGAAATCCTAAACCCAACCGTAATCCCAACCTTATCGACATTGGTGGTTTATTTGTATGACATCTAAGAACACGGTCCATTTTAGCTGGATTAACTGTAGAAACAGAAAAGCTTAGGCCTATGTAAACAAGTATTTTTTTCTAGTTATGAACATAAAAATATTGTTTTATCGGACATTAATTTATTATGAATAAATAAAAAGGCAAGATATAACTGGAATGATTAATTAAGAGATGATAAGAAATGCAACAAATCAAAACAACAGCAATATTTAACCAAGTTATAAGCACAATATCAAATGCTTAACTGGTTTTTTTTTTAAATGACATCTAGGGGTGGTCGCAAGCATTGTGATGACAGATAACCATACAACGACCATTGTACATGCGTACACTGCTAAAAGTATTAAAAAAACGTACATTGTATTTCAAAACAACTTGACAGGTATGTACTGTTAAAATGAGAATAAGTTCTCATCCAGAATACTTAATGTTGCAAGAAAAATGGTAAACTTACATAGAAATTCATCATCATCAGGAATAGCAAGGGACATGTAACTGGTCATTCTCTTCTTCCTAAATGGGTACATATGAACTTCCTCTTCCTCATAATTTGGGTCTGTTTGCTTTTTCCTCTGTATGACAGTAGTTTTAAAAATAAAAGTTATCAAGTAAAAAATTTGCCTCTTACAATTCGAAAAAACTGCAAACACCTTTAGCTTTCGTCAACATCTAAGGTGGAATAAATTCAATTAATAAATATATATTCATAAAAAGCTGACTTTGGCTGAAACATTTGTATTAAGTTTTAAATATATACATTTTATTCTGACAAGGTAAGCTGCAATGTTTTGTTCGACCTGTTGCCCACTGCATCCAATGTCATCAGGAGTTTTTGGAAGATTAGTTTTCCTTAGCCCTTGATTGTCAGGGCAGCTGGTTTGTATCTGCTTCAGTCTGGTATCAATCTTTCCACCTACTGGGCTTTGGAAAACCTGCTAGTAAGTATGCTAGTGCCAGCATAGCTCTCAGAGTCATGGGTGAATGCAAGCTCTTTCCACCTTTTGCAATGGGGAGACGATTCATGTCAATTCTGTCATATTCAACATTATTTTTAATGATAGACTGTGCAGTAATATAACAAGTATGTGAGGAAAAAATGTAATAGTTTACATTGCATAATCACAATAAATAATTGCTTTTATATATATATATATATATATATATATATATATATATATATATATATATATATATATATATATATATATATATATATATATATATATATATATATATATATATATATATATATATATATATATATATATATATATATATATATATATATATATATATATATATATATATATATATATATATATATATATATATATATATATATATATATATATATATATATAAAGTTTGGTGTATGGATGACAGTAACAAATGTGCCATAGGAACGTATGTTTGCTATGTTTTAAGTAGTACTGAGTGGAGTTAAGTTTATTTGGATTCACTCATGTTATTGCTGACTGTGTAGTAAGTGTTGTTAGACTTTTCCATGTTCTACATTATGTCAAAGTTTGTAGTAGATGGCTGCTTTGGTCAGAGTGGAAGATCAGTTGATTAACACTGATTTTTCTAGAATATCTAGAGTTGTGCTATTGATGCGTGATGTAGCTGCTACATCACTTGAGACTGTGACATCAGCACTTAATTCCAAACAGTTCATTCATAACCCTCCACTCCCAAAGGAGCATAGGACTTCAACAAACACATGTCAAGTCCTCCTGTCACATGCTGTCACAAAATGGATTTAGGACTAGAGACTGTCTACATATAGTGACAAGACAATAGTAAGAAGAAAGACTGAAATGATAGATTCAGATAGAAATATAGTGCAAACTGTGAAAGTTGAGACCATTGGCTCCGAGGTTGAGAACCGAGGTTGATTCTTTCCTCACCACTTCGGACGTTTAAATTGCTATGGCCTCGAACCACCTCTAACTACCCTATGGGGATAAGGTTCAATTAAGATTCACAAACACCAAGGTACAGACAACATATAGCTACTGTACTAAAGGAAATGACTGATGCCAGCTACAATTTATACAAGTTTATTATACACCTATAAACAACAAACATATGCATGTCAAAATACATGAAGTGCGAGGATGCACACCTGAAACAAAATCAAGCACAGTTAAAAATGCATCAACCCCAACCCTTCTCCCACAACTGCAACCTGTATGGAGAAAGAAGGTAAGGTTAACTGAAATGAACTACACTGCACTTGATGTCGCCTACACTCCAAACTAGCTGTTCTAAATTCTAACTCTAACTCTAAGTCCACTGATAGCTGGAACGACGGCGAAGTGACTACACAATCTCTGCACAGACTTCGGTTCTACACAGCCTATCCTGGAATCTCCTGAACACAACTAACTGCACCTCTAAACTTCAGCAGCTGTCCTCTGCTATGATTCACCAAAACTAACAGTTCTGCCTATCTGTGCTGACTTCAGTAGAGAGAATGTTTACCCTATCTCTCTCCACTACTCTGGAATTGACTGAGGTTTAACAGAACCCCCCTGGATTCTGGACTGGAACTGTAGCTGACTTCTACCACTCTGAAATTACCTGCCCGAGTATCTATAACTGGGCCGTCGGCTTTATTATGGCCGTGAAGAAACGAACACAAAATTACCACAACGCTGGCAGCCTGCCAAATCTGCGTGTGTAACGAGCGTCAGAGCTCAGGATTTATCCACAAAAATCCTATTCGCTGGAAAATGTTTTCCCCTGGCTGGGAAAAACGTATTTTCTTCCTCTCCTTCCACTACTGGCAACTAACGTAAAACCCTTGCGGTTCTGCGAATGCCCCAACTTTGCCGTGGGAGAAATTTTGTGCTCTCAAAATTCCGCTCTCATTCCCACAAAGCCGGTACCTGCTGTTTTAGACAAACCAAACCAACAGCTAAACAAACCATAATAATACATTTCAAATAACAATTAACTTCCTTACTCTTCACCACGTAACTCCCCTCTCTACCTGAGCCTACAAAGTAAACATTGGCTAACCCAGATCGCTTGTTCTGCCTGACTAACTCCGAGCAACAACAATATTTTCAATGGCCCGTCTGGGCAGACGTACTGTGGCCTACTTCTTACGCTGACACTAATGCCGTAATGTTTAACACAACTAAAACTAGCCTTCTCTAGGAATTCCTAAAATTCCCGTCAATAATAGTAATCACATTCAAAATGTAATACAAAATAATTTCCTTTAAAATTACTTCTCCCATCTTCTGAATTCACAGAACAATAATGCACAATCAATAACATATAATTCTGTTTACGCTAGCATCTTCCTGCCGTCAAAAGTTATACATAACCCCCGATTATCAAATTGAAAACCCCGTAGTTCAGCCACGTGGTGCCGCAGTTTTTCAACCACGCGCTCCTGCATACATATTCATTACTGATAGCACACACGTGCTCCAATTAATACCTCTATCACTTCCGTCCACAGTTATATGCGTAACTATATAAATAGCGAGCATCAATACTCTCACTAAAATCACAAATGAAAATACACATTACACGCTCCCGACTATTCTGTAAATACATATGATTCGCAGATGCGAGTTTCTCTCCCGACCGACTTTGCAATAATACAAAGCGGTGATATCTCAACTTTTAAACCATGCCGCTATTCCTTCAACAAGGAATTAAATGGACCTATAAAGTTTCTCGTCTATCACTAAGATCGAATTGATGGCTCTGGAGTTAAGAATTAAATTAAACTAAAACTTCCCAAGAAACTTAAATGATCGGCTAGGACTAGAAAAATTAAATAAAGTCCTCATGCAAAAATTCATGCTTACCAAATCTCGAATGTCCAACTGAAGGGCAATCGACTTGACTCTGGCAACCCGGCTTTGGCAATTAATTTTTAGAGACCGAACTTATGAAGTTCGGGCGTATTTATTCTCAAGCCCCCACGCGCCGACTTCATGACGTCACATGCGCGGCGTGGTTCTAAAGCCAATTGGCGCTCTGCATTTCAACTGCAGTTAGCTCTCCGCCAATCAGAACCTTAGATCTTTCTGATGCAACCAGTCCCCGCTAGACAAAGAACCGGGAATTGGTCCTAGCCCTATACTGCGGAAATGAAGCAAAAATGGCCGCAAATAATTTAACTCCCGAAAAATGCGTATATGGCCACGCAATATCTTTAAAAAAGGACACTGGTGCAAATCCTGATCCAGCCTCTATAATCTCAATCTAGAAAAATACTTTCTAATTCCCTACACCCCCATTCTAAACACATAAAGAAGAACCATAAAGCAGATGAGATCAAACTCCCTCGTGATCTCATCTTGAAAAAACGTAAATAATAGAAGGAGAAGAAACCTGGAGAAGGATTTCCTGTAATCCCTCCAAAAATATATTGAACAAATTGCAAGGAGAAAAAGACATGGGCCATTTGAAAGACAGAATCTCAGTACTCTCGTCACATCACTCCCCCCTTTCAAAGATTGAGCAACGATCTCATTACTGAAATCTCTGTGTTTCACATTGGCCCTTAACTGTCTACAAGGCTGTCTGTCCTTACCCCTCATATTCAGTGTTCTTCGACCTTCCTCTTTTGCGTTTCCTCCTTCTTCCTCTCCTAGAATGAGCTCCTATGCTCCGTTGGGAGAGTTGATCTCTCTTCAGACCTGTGCCGTCTAATGGCGGGTCTGAACTTTCCCTTGCTATGACCGTCAAAAGGCTGTCCTGGTCAGCTGATGTGACCGGCGGGCGCTGTGGCGACCTGGCAATGGCGACTTCCTCGCTGCGCGTCAGCAGAGTTGTGACTGCTGGTACCGTGCGAAACTGATGCAACGTCTCGGGTTCCTCTGGTGTAGAGCCTCCGATTTCTTGCTGGGTGTCTATTGGATCACGATCGACCTCAATAGCTTCTACCTTTGAAGAAAGGTAGGTAAGATCTGCCCCTGGCAGTGGTTCTGGACTCGCTCTTCCCCTACCAATCTGAAGCGGGACAGAGCTCTCCAAAATCGCTCCTTGCGAAGTTATAAGGCAGTTTCCCTCACTAATTCCTGGCCTGGAAAGTTTGTGAGATGCCCGTATAGTTCCAGAGAGTCCTCCGTCTAAAACTCTGGTTCTAAGAAAATTCTCAACCTTGCCCTCCCCGTCGAGAGTTGCTGGCGTCAGTTGGAATGTGTCCTGCAGTGACACTTGACGGTTTAAGATCCCGTTAGATCGCGGAGAATCTGAGATAAAGCTCTCGGTGACTGGTTCCAATGTTCCGTGAAACGAATTGGAAAAGATAGCCAATTTTTCAGGCTGCTCGTTACAAGAGTCGTTTCCTGTAAACGAGATACGAGAGTTGTGGGGCCCATCTCCGTTTATAGGCAAACGGATACTCAGATCACTGTCCTCCTCCGTTTGAGTAAAGTGCTGGTCGGATGGGGCTCCAGGGCTGGTTGGAACTATATGCTCGCTCAGACCGCTATCTTGTGCCCTATGAAGATGGCGCTGGTCGTTGACATATGTAATACCGCTCTTGTCAGTATGTCCCTCACTTGAAGGAGCTAATACCATCGGGGGCCTAATTCCCGACATCAAAGAGTGTACTTCCGGAATCAGAGGCGTCGTCACCACTGTTTGGCCGGTTGGCTGAACAGGGCTGGCGGGCGAATTTGCCTCTGCAAATAACATATCACTGTCGTCAGAGGCGTTGCACCCCTCCTTGGCACGACAGCTATGTTTGAGCTCGCTCGGGGCTCCGTGAATTAGGGGTTCTCCTTTTTCACTTATCTGGCCTGCAGTAGGCCCCCTTGCATCAGCAAGGATTGGTGTGGGCGGGTTCCCCAAAACTAAATATGGGTTACCGAGAATGAAGTCGTAGGCCGGCTGAGCCGTTACAGCTGCCTTGATGGTGCCAGACACGAACCTACATTTCACCTCAATATTGGCTACCGGAAAGCGCTGTGAAGTCCCTTTCCTTAAAACTCCACCAATATTCACTTTTTCCTTCGTCATCTGCCAGGGCTTCACCAGATGTCGGGCGACTATGCTGGGGTATGTAAGCCCGCTGTCAAATAAGCATGTTGTCTCAGTCCCGTTCACTTCTGCTGGCCCGCTGTTGGAAAACAACTTCTCTGACTGGAATGGTTTCCACTTCTTCCCTTGTTTCACCCTCACAGGCCTTAAACACGCCATCTGATGAGCGGGTTGTTTGTTTGGGCACCGTGTTGTCCAATGAGAAGTAGTCCGACAGAACCTACAATATCTCTCATTATCTCCCCGGTTCCTGACGGGTTCATGAGACGTCGGCCCCTGTGTTCTGTTAGGCGGCTGGGAGCGCATGTTATGACTGGGAGGGAGCTCCTTGCGAGACGGCCCTTGCTGCTGTTGATCTGAAGAGGAAGGCGACTGCGATGAAGATGCTCCTTTGTCCGGGGCTGGCAGGTCAGGGTGTTTTCTTTTCTGTCCCAGTACTTCGGCCTGTGCCGTCTGGAACCTTTCAGCAAAAAGAATTATCTGGTCCAGTTGCTGTGCGCCCTGCTCCGCCAGGTACTTCCTTAAGTCCGGAGACATGTTGACCTTTATCTGTTCGCACATGATGAGCTCTTCGAGTCCTTCAAACGATTTAGCCAAACCCGACAACTCTCTCCAGCAAGTGAGGTAATTCCTCAGCCTCTCCGCGAACTGGGGACAACTTTCTCCTTTCTCCAGTCGACTTTCCCTAAACATCGTTTGGCACTTCCGGGGAGTCCATTGGAATCGCTGTAACAGGGCGTTCCGCAGAGCCTCAAAGTTACCTTGGTCATCTACCAGCATCTTGCTATAGACCTCATACGCATGTCCTCTTAGAGATTGAGATAATTTGAGACACCAAAGACTATCATCCAGCCCGTATGCCTTTGCCATCCGTTCAAATTTTTCTAAAAATACCTCAATTTTCTCATTCCCGTTAGGAAAAGAGTCCATCGGAAAATTCATGGCTGCCATCCGGGGCCCTCCGTTTCCTGAGGTGTCTGTTGCCCCTGCTCCGGGAGAATCTCCGTTAGCCGAACTGCCTTCCGAAGATCGGTACTGCAGTTCCAGTGAACGCAGGGCAAGTTCATGCTGTCTCTCTGCTGCCTTCTCCCTCTCTTGGGCTTCCCTCTGTGCTAACTTCTCCTGGGCTTCCCTCTGTGCTATCTTCTCCTGGGCTTCCCTCTCTGCTTTTCTCTCCTCTGCCTGTCGGGTCTTCTCTTCTTTCTCCGCTTCCCTTTTCTCTCTCTCCGTCTGCCGGTCCTGTTCCCTCATAATGTAAGCCTTAGTCTCGGCCTCATTCATCCCCATGCTTTTAGCTGCGTCCTTCCATGCAGTAAGTAGCTTGACCAATTCAGCCATCTTCCTGACAAATCAGCAGTACTCACAACGAGGGGAAATGACAAAAAAGGAACAAGAAAAATTTACTGTTACCTACTAGGAATATGCTGTCGCAAAAACCCGCACTCAGACTAGTACCAAGTCTGACTAATAACTACCTGAAAAAAATTCAAGTTATCCAGCTACCCAAAACCCGAATTTACTTTCCTGTTAAGAAGAAAATTCGATTAGCCATCAATTACTTCTAAGTCATAAACAACCTTACAACCACTATCATCTATACTAACTGGAACCTGTGGAAAAAAACTTATAGCTGGATCAGTCTTAATATAGCTCACGTCTAGGGGATTTATAAGAAATCTATTTCCAGAACTTTCTACAGAGACAATCTATGAATCTAGAAGTGATCCCAACCAAGATGATCCCAAGGACGACGCCACCCACTTTGTCAAGATCACAGAATTGAACGTAACAAAGATGATTCACCGGACGATAGCACCCACTTTGTCAAGATCACAGAATTGAACGTAACAAAGATGATCCCGGACGAGCCCCCACTTTGTCACGAAATGGATTTAGGACTAGAGACTGTCTACATATAGTGACAAGACAATAGTAAGAAGAAAGACTGAAATGATAGATTCAGATAGAAATATAGTGCAAACTGTGAAAGTTGAGACCATTGGCTCCGAGGTTGAGAACCGAGGTTGATTCTTTCCTCGCCACTTCGGACGTTTAAATTGCTATGGCCTCGAACCACCTCTAACTACCCTATGGGGATAAGGTTCAATTAAGATTCACAAACACCAAGGTACAGACAACATATAGCTACTGTACTAAAGGAAATGACTGATGCCAGCTACAATTTATACAAGTTTATTATACACCTATAAACAACAAACATATGCATGTCAAAATACATGAAGTGCGAGGATGCACACCTGAAACAAAATCAAGCACAGTTAAAAATGCATCAACCCCAACCCTTCTCCCACAACTGCAACCTGTATGGAGAAAGAAGGTAAGGTTAACTGAAATGAACTACACTGCACTTGATGTCGCCTACACTCCAAACTAGCTGTTCTAAATTCTAACTCTAACTCTAAGTCCACTGATAGCTGGAACGACGGCGAAGTGACTACACAATCTCTGCACAGACTTCGATTCTACACAGCCTATCCTGGAATCTCCTGAACACAACTAACTGCACCTCTAAACTTCAGCAGCTGTCCTCTGCTATGATTCACCAAAACTAACAGTTCTGCCTATCTGTGCTGACTTCAGTAGAGAGAATGTTTACCCTATCTCTCTCCACTACTCTGGAATTGACTGAGGTTTAACAGAACCCCCCTGGATTCTGGACTGGAACTGTAGCTGACTTCTACTACTCTGAAATTACCTGCCCGAGTATCTATAACTCGGCCGTCGGCTTTATTATGGCCGTGAAGAAACGAACACAAAATTACCACAACGCTGGCAGCCTGCAAAATCTGCATGTGTAACGAGCGTCAGAGCTCAGGATTTATCCACAAAAATCCTATTCGCTGGAAAATGTCTTCCCCTGGCTGGGAAAAACGTATTTTCTTCCTCTCCTTCCACTACTGGCAACTAACGTAAAACCCTTGCGGTTCTGCGAATGCCCCAACTTTGCCGTGGGAGAAATTTTGTGGTCTCAAAATTCCGCTCTCATTCCCACAAAGCCGGTACCTGCTGTTTTAGACAAAACAAACCAACAGCTAAACAAACCATAATAATACATTTCAAATAACAATTAACTTCCTTACTCTTCACCACGTAACTCCCCTCTCTACCTGAGCCTACAAAGTAAACATTGGCTAACCCAGATCGCTTGTTCTGCCTGACTAACTCCGAGCAACAACAATATTTTCAATGGCCCGTCTGGGCAGACGTACTGTGGCCTACTTCTTACGCTGACACTAATGCCGTAATGTTTAACACAACTAAAACTAGCCTTCTCTAGGAATTCCTAAAATTCCCGTCAATAATAGTAATCACATTCAAAATGTAATACAAAATAATTCCCTTTAAAATTACTTCTCCCATCTTCTGAATTCACAGAACAATAATGCACAATCAATAACATATAATTCTGTTTACGCTAGCATCTTCCTGCCGTCAAAAGTTATACATAACCCCCGATTATCAAATTGAAAACCCCGTAGTTCAGCCACGTGGTGCCGCAGTTTTTCAACCACGCGCTCCTGCATACATATTCATTACTGATAGCACACACGTGCTCCAATTAATACCTCTATCACTTCCGTCCACAGTTATATGCGTAACTATATAAATAGCGAGCATCAATACTCTCACTAAAATCACAAATGAAAATACACATTACACGCTCCCGACTATTCTGTAAATACATATGATTCGCAGATGCGAGTTTCTCTCCCGACCGACTTTGCAATAATACAAAGCGGTGATATCTCAACTTTTAAACCATGCCGCTATTCCTTCAACAAGGAATTAAATGGATCTATAAAGTTTCTCGTCTATCACTAAGATCGAATTGATGGCTCTGGAGTTAAGAATTAAATTAAACTAAAACTTCCCAAGAAACTTAAATGATCGGCTAGGACTAGAAAAATTAAATAAAGTCCTCACGCAAAAATTCATGCTTACCAAATCTCGAATGTCCAACTGAAGGGCAATCGACTTGACTCTGGCAACCCGGCTTTGGCAATTAATTTTTAGAGACCGAACTTATGAAGTTCGGGCGTATTTATTCTCAAGCCCCCACGCGCCGACTTCATGACGTCACATGCGCGGCGTGGTTCTAAAGCCAATGGGCGCTCTGCATTTCAACTGCAGTTAGCTCTCCGCCAATCAGAACCTTAGATCTTTCTGATGCAACCAGTCCCCGCTAGACAAAGAACCGGGAATTGGTCCTAGCCCTATACTGCGGAAATGAAGCAAAAATGGCCGCAAATAATTTAACTCCCGAAAAATGCGTATATGGCCACGCAATATCTTTAAAAAAGGACACTGGTGCAAATCCTGATCCAGCCTCTATAATCTCAATCTAGAATAATACTTTCTAATTCCCTACACCCCCATTCTAAACACATAAAGAAGAACCATAAAGCAGATGAGATCAAACTCCCTCGTGATCTCATCTTGAAAAAACGTAAATAATAGAAGGAGAAGAAACCTGGAGAAGGATTTCCTGTAATCCCTCCAAAAATATATTGAACAAATTGCAAGGAGAAAAAGACATGGGCCATTTGAAAGACAGAATCTCAGTACTCTCGTCACACATGTCATCATCTCAAGTGTTCATGATAGATGTGAAAAGGTAGTGATAAGACCGATTTTTTTACCAGCATTTGGTTATTACTTTTGCTTCTTCTTCTTTGATCCTTAGCTGCAGACTTGTCAAAGCAGTCAGTGACTATCACGCATATAGGGCAGCATCAAACTGTTTCCACTTTGCTCGGTCGGCGGCTATCCTTTGTGTTGTGCCACAGCTCTGGTTCATTCTTTGCATCTTGGCCTCCACAGTTTTCTGCCAAGTTGTTTTTGATTGGCCTCTCTTTCACTTTCCTTCCATGGTCCATAGCATAGCTGTTCGTGTGATGGCATCAGGGTCTCTTCTGAGGACGTGACCAAACCAGTGACAGTCACATGCCACACCTCAGAGATGAAAAACCTGTACAAAAAATTAAAAAAACCTGTACAAAGACCCGCAAAACCTGTACAAAGACCCGCAAAACCTGTACAAAGACTGAAAAACGTAACAAAAGAGTTTATTCATGTAAAAAATATATTCAATTAGATGGCTCTGCACCATCATAGTGACATGCGCCCTTTGCCTTTTTAAGCATGTCGTCACTTGCTTTAAAAAATAAATAACAGGAGTTAGAATTTATTTTGCATTGTAGAAATGCTGTAACTGTATCATCATTTAGTCTATTTCTGCAAAAAAAATTAATACAATTTATGGTGGAAATGAAGAACAGTTTGGTGTCTGTTCTATAGTGCCTAATAAAAGTATAGGCCTAGGTCTAAAGAGACCAGTAATAAGCGTTTTGGGTTAGGTTTACTAATCTTAAATCATATATATATTTTTAAAGATAGCAATGAAAATATAAACTGGCGCAACTAATCTCTATCAAACTTCAATAATTGGAATAGCCGTTAGGCCTATAGCCCAACTGGTAGCTTTAAATAGACCTACCCATACGACTTTTAGTGTCAATCAAACATTGATAGTAATTAATTATTTAATAAATATAGGCCTAGCCTAAATCATTAGTTGACCGTAATGATGATCACTCAAGGCAAAATCGCATTGTTTTTTAAAGAAACGAAATTAAAACTTAGACGAGAAGTAGGCCTAGGCCTAACTCCAAATAGGCTAAACTTTTCTCTGATCGGGTTAAGATGCAAATTTGCCTTGCTTTTGTGTGTGTGTTTTTTTTTTCCTTCAGTTTCATAATTTGGTAATATCGGAAGCCGAACGCTTCGCATGTATTTTCGTACCATTTAGATTTAAGGTTAGTGTTACTAGCCTAAATGGTTCGAAAATACACGCAGATCGTTCGGCGACCGTCATTCCGATATTACCCATTATTTGTATTGTATTATTATTCAAATTTACATTTCTTACGCACTTTCTACAAGTTTTAGTGAAATCAAATAATATGAAGTGGTATCCGCCTTTTTTTTAAGCAGCCGTAAATAATAAATTAGGCTATGCTAAATCTTACGGAAAAAAAAGCATAGCCTAGGTCTAAGTTATCTGACAGTTAAATCTAACTTCATCTAAACAATGTTATTGTAATACTTTTTTTGAAAAAATGAATTACTTACCAATACTAAACTGGAAATTAATCCTAAACAATAGGCTCGACTCAGTGCTGCGTAATCGTTCAAATAATCAGTAACCTCGCGCTAGCTTTAGCGAAAAATTGTGAATGAACACGCCACGCACATCCCGCGGCAATTGAATAATAGGCAGCTTGATTTTCATTGGTTATTTTTTTTTTAAATCCACTTGGCTTAAAATCTCGCCGAATCTCATGATGCAAATTACGGAAAATTGTGTAGTGGTACAAAACGGTCGATTTATATGTATATTTAATAATTAGGCGAAAAAACCCGTACAGACCCGTGTACGGCCCGTACACATCTGAAAACGCAAACACCCCGTACAGATTATGGGTAAACCTTTAAGTGTGGCATGTATGAGTGACTGCCACCTATGATGGTGTGTATGTCCTTTTGGTTGCTCTGAATAAGCAGTTCTTCGTTGGTGATGGTATTCAGCTAAAAGATTCTGAAAGAGGACAATTTCGACATTTGCTTCTCTGTTACTCTCCAGCATTCCACACCATAGAGAAGCACAGAAAGTACACAGCTCTCATTTAATCTTAATTTGGTGTTTGTGCTGTACTGACAGGCCCTCCAGATGTTATTTAGACTTGCAAAGGCTTTTCTTGCTTTATTCACTCTGTTGTTGATGTCTTTGCTTGTTCCACTGTCTGGTGTTGCTATGCATTCATTTTGCTAACAATATCCAATTTGTTTAGATACCTTGTTTTATAAACACCAGCAAAGGTTGTAAATACAATTTAGGAGTTCATTGCTTTATTGCCATTGGTGTAGTAATGAACCATGGTTGTTTTTATAGTGGTAGTTTTCTATGGCAATGTTACTGTGAAGGAAATAAGACTTGACAATATATATATATATATATATATATATATATAGTTCCCCAAGGTAATAAATATTGTTTTATGTGAGGTTAAACTGCCTTACCTGTGATGGTAAATCCCAGCTGATTTCATGCTTAACAATTTTTTTATTAAGTAATTATACATGCATTCTTGATACCCACAGGACTGCAATAATTTTGTGTGAAATAACTTCATGCAAACTATTATCTCTGCATTAATTTTCACTGTTTTATAATAATAACCTTAGTAATCAGTGTCAGAAAAAAACATTATGTTATTCTTTCAGTTATGGACATTTTTACCAGAGGTGATGTGTTTATTCATTACAATATCTGAAGATCTAGACTTGCCAGTTCAAAATTAACGAGTATTTTGAAGAGAAATATATAGACCAAGAGGTTCATGAAGTTGAACAGGATAGTTTTTCCTTCATTAATTAGGAAAAAAAACAACTGAATTTTGGAATTCAAATACATGATACTGAACTTATAGTCTTGACATATGGATGCGAGTCATGGGCAATGACTACAACCCACAAAAGCCAGATCCAAACCTCAGAAATGAGGTATCTGAGGAAGATGGTTGAAGTAACAAGAAGAGACATGGTCTGCAACCATATGATACGTCAAGGCCTAAAATCCCACCCCCTGCAGACCCAACTAAGATGGTTTGGCCATGTCTGCAGAATGGGAGAAGACCGGCTACCACAACAAGCATGGGAAACAAAGAGCCAGGGATCCAGACCTCCAGGACGACCCAGAGTCTGCTGGGAGGACAACATTAGCCAATCTTTGAAGGACCGAGGACTATAATGGAACCAGGCCAGAAGGAAGACAGCAGATAGGATAGTCTGGCGCTCTCTCTTCCAAACCTCTACACCTCACGGTAGAAGGGGAACAACTAAGTAAGTAAGATACTGAACTTATTATGATCAAATTATAATCTATCAAATAGTGATAAACTATTTTAGCATTTAATTTTCTAGCTCATCTGCACCAAAATTACCAGGTAATTGCATTTGAGACTGATACTTCTATATGTAGTGTTTATAGTAATATTAGATGTATTCCTCCAAAATAGATTTTTATTATTGTTATGTACATTTCACTTTTTCCACTAATTATAATTATTGTTGTAGGAAACACATTTATTATACACATACTGCATTACCTGTTTCTTTTGTTTTGATGGTACTGATGTATTTTGTGTCCCTTCCACATTGTTTCCTGGACAGATTTTGTTGGGGGTAATGAATGATCTTTTCCTCCTGTTGACTAAGTGAAGACAAGAAAACTGACTAGATTATATTGGTACAAGTATAATAAAGGCATTGGTTGTTTTGGCCTAGCCTCATGAATTGGATACCATAGCAACTCTGGGAAGGTTAAAGGCGGCCAGCGTGATGCTGACCACATTATCCCTAGTGTGCTGTTTTGTCAAGAAAATATGGGCCTAAAACCATATTCCAAATAAGCCTCAATGGGCCTGCAACGGGATCCTTTACCTCCAGAGCCTCCTTACCCTCCTTTATTATGAAACTCCCAAGGTTAAATAAACAGAGGGAGACCCAAAAAAAAAACACACACACAGAGAATAGATCCATAGAACACAATGAGAGAAGCTATGGACAGAACTTAAACAGATGGAAAAGGCTAGGAGGGCTTATTGTGAGCTGACAAAAGTCCTGTGCTCTCAGGACATCAGATCCACATGTAGTAAAGTCAGACGAATAAATCAACAAACAAACTTGATATTAAAAGGGCTAATAATTGTGTACATTAATCCATCTAACATTCTGCCCTTCATCTCAGTTTGCATATTATCTTGGCATTCATACACATACTAAAAGCACAAAAATGTCCACAGGTTTAAAAAAAAGTGCAATTTTTGACAAAAAAGTGTCAGTACATTCTTGCCTACACCTTCATATTGTGAAGTATCACCTTATACATACACACATATATGTAATCAAAGGTACTGCTACATTCTCATATGCAATAGCAGTATTATAGACATATGGATTAAGTCATGGGGAATGACTACAACCCACAAAAGCCTGATCCAAACCTCAGAAATGATGTATCTAAGGAAGGTGGTTGAAGTAACAAGAAGAGACATGGTCTGCTACCAGACGATACGTCAAGGCCTAAAATCTGACCCCCTGAAGACCCAAGTATAACAGTCCCAAATAAGATGGTTTGGCCATGTCTGCAGAATGGGAGAAGATCGGCTACCATGACAAGCATGGGAAACAAAGAGCCAGGGATCCAGACCCCCAGGATGACCCAGAGTCCACTGGGAGGACAACATTAGACAATCTTCGAAGGACCGAGGACTAGAATGGAACCAGGCCAGGAGGAAGACAGCCAATAGGATAGTCTCTACCAAACCTCTACACCTCACGGTAGAAGGGGAACAACTAAGTAAGTATTATAAAGCATTTGTCCATAAAATGAGTATTTTCACAGAGATGTTATGCAAAGACCAGGTGAGGTGAGAAATCATAATTTCAATAATACACGAGAGCTGATAGCTTTGTTCAATCTTTGCCATCTGAATAGTAATAGCTGGTAATCTGCTCCAACATCATACTCTTAAGAATGAAGCTGAACACAGAAGGTGACAGCCCATGTTCTTTTTTTGGATCTTCTAGTTCTACAGAACTATTCAATAGGCGTAACATGAAAAAAAAAAGCACGTTAGTGACTTTTGTGTAAATGTGTTCAGTAGTCTGAATTATTTTTTTTAAATAAAGTATTCCGTTCAACCCTTGATGGGTTATAATTAGGACACATGGTGTACTAATTCAAGAACATAAAGTCAGATGTCCAATACCCAAATAAAGTACCTTCTCCCCCCCTTCCTCAACTCAGTCCAAAGAGAGTAAATCAAAACCAAATTTGTGCCATTGTTTTTGTGTGTGACCTCCCCTGTACTCTGAATGAATTTCTGGTTCCTGTCACTTTCTTGTGAATACTTTCTTTGTTCTCCTAATACTTTACAAACGATCTCAAAATCAACAAACAAGACAGAGATGTTGTTAATATTGTGTGTACAAAGTAATCTGAATATCAGTCCTGTTGCATTTGTCTCATGTGATACTAGCTGATAGTTTTCTCATTGTATGTACTATGTACCTCCAACATGTGTTTCCTCAAGCCTTGTTTCATGCTATCTGCTGGTCAGTTTCAGTCTTGTCATACTGTTACAGTCCTAAATGTTAACCTATATAACTTCTTGATTATCAGTATTGCTGTCCTCCATGTCTGACAGCCAAATCTAAATTTATCTGAGTATAAATCTATCCATCGTAGATTATTTCCCTCTCTGGGGAGCATGAGACTACTATTCCAGTGGCCTCCTTGTGAACGGATTCGAGTCAGATGGCTTGTAAGCATTGATAGTAGCGGTTTCTGTGGCAACTCTTTCATATTATGGAGTTGCCAATGCCCTGTGCAGCACTGATTTGGTTAACTTTGATGACACCACTGGATGGGTAGAGGTCATTTCACGTTTTTTGTCTCCACAGAGAACCTTGGGAACTACTTAGAGCAGGAGTATATATATTTTCATTGAACTGTTTCTGTTTGCTGGTAGCAGAAATCAGTAGCTTATTGTTAGTAAATAAAATATAAAACACAAATTTTAATTCAGCAATGGTAGTTAAATATTAAAAGAAAAGTAAATTATATGTTAAATAGAGCAACAGTAAGCAAATAAATGAACCGACCTTAGAATACAACAATTAGCCTACCAGAAATTATGTATCAGAAGAGTGAAATTAAATATAATTTAATTTAATCAACAAACTTCAAATGCTTCAAGAAAACTATGAAAAAGATACACCAGAGAAAATGTTTTATGGAAAGTCATTAAAGAAATGTGAAATAAAGCATAAACATTATGTTCTCGCTGATGGTCACAGACAAATTCCACAATAAGGATAAAAGGAATTGTACTTACTTCGAGGTTTAATGGCTTTCTCTAGAGCTGGAGTCCATACTGAATCAGACCCATCAGATGATTCTAAAAATGGAGGATTTATCAATTTGTTCCTCTCTTTCTCTGATGTGTTTCTAAGCATGAACTCTGGTGGACTACCTTGTACACCTAGAAGAAAGAAAATAGTGCTTTAAACACGTTCAAGTACTAGGGTCACCAAAAATATATGTTCTAAATTTATATGTTCAAGATTACATCATACATAAGTTAACCTTATATTCAAAAGAAATTGTAAATATGTTAGGATGCATTTACATACTTACTTAGTCATTCCCTTTCTACCGTGAGGTGTAGAGGTTTGGAACAGAGAGTGCCAGACTATCCTATCGGCTGTCTTCCTCCTGGCCTGGTTCCATTCTAGTCCTCAGTCCTTCAAAGATTGTCTAATGTTGTCCTCGCAGCGGGACTCTTGGTCGTCCTGGGGGTCTGGATCCCTGGCTCTTAGTTTTCCATGATTGTCATGGTAGCCGATCTTCTCCCATACTGCAGACATGGCCAAACCATCTTAGTTGGGACTGTTGTACTTGAGTCTGCAGGGAGTGGGATTTTAGGCCTTGACGCATCGTCTGGTTGCAGATCCTGTCTCTTCTTGTTACTTCAACTACCTTCCTCAAATACCTAATTTCTGAGGTCTCAATCTGGCTTTTGTGGGTTGTAGTCATTGCCCATGACTTGCATCTGTACTTCAAGACTGGGACATAGGTGGAGCGGTATACATCCATCTTCGTTTTCTTACCAACTTCTCTCTTGCTGAAGAATCCTCTATTTATAGCCGGAAAAAATCTCCCAGCTGCTGCTTTTTGAGTTGCCAACTCTTCTTTGATGCCTCCCTTCATGTATTTACATAAACACTTGAAATACCTCATTGTTACATTATGTTATAAACTCAGCAAAAGCCGACACTCACTTTAATTGAACTGACCTGGAGGTCAACCATGCTAAATGATGCTTCTGTTTAAATCTGTTGTCTTGTTTTGTATTTTTTTTTAAATACAACACTAATAGTGAATACCCCTAGCAAAAAAACGAATACAAAAAAAAAACTAAAAACATAGGACTATTTAAAATAGGAAAATATGATTTTACAAATTGTGTAACTGAATACTCCATTAGACACATAGAAACTATCATCACATTCAATGAGAAATTGTAACAGAAACCTGTGATGCAACAACACGTGCTCTGACATAGGGTTCCTCAACTGACCCATCTGTATAGGTGGAGTTCATGCATCATAGTGAGAGAGAAAGGAGCTGATGATAATGGCAATGATGATGACGGTGGTGATGATTATATTCACTGAGAATATTTGTACGTTATGGAAAGGAAATTAATAGAAAACAACATATCAGATCAGCCAATGTGCCTTTGACATTTCCTTCCATTTTTGTTATGAGCAGTACTTTTTTTGTTTAAATGTCAAAAATATGGTATCTGTTTTATGTTGTCCTCCTTTTATTTATGATTACCTTCTGACCTTTTTGTTTGTGTTTCCATACAATCCTATTGTATTTTAAAAGCTTCAGCATTCTGTCTTCTAACTGCTTGTTCAGTGTGATTTGTTTTGCACCATACAATAGTGAAGACTATACATAACACCCAGGATGCAAAGGAATTCATATCGTGCTTGTGTGAACTATAGAGTCAGACTACTAACCAAGACATGGGAGCACCTGTGCCATCTGTACATGAAAGACTTTATGTAACTTGCCTTGATGGTATAATCAGACATATTATTTTCTGTTGATTTCTTGATGTTTCCTCATCTTTCCAAATATATCATTGTCCATTGTCCAAGTTTGCACACTAAACTACAAAAAGCAGTATTATATTGGATTGCATCTATTGACTCTCAAGTTATTTGTCTTGAATGTTAATATCTGTCTGTTACTGAAATTAGTTTTGATCAGTCCTTTTTCATCTATGCCATCTGGTCCTATTATCTGTTTAAAAATGAGAAACTGTGTGCTTGCTCTGGTAAAATTAAGTTTATATATATATATATAGGCCTTTACAGTTTTAATCAACTTAGCTAATTGTCAATTTAAAGCAAAATTAATGCCAAAACCTTATTTGCTGATTTTCTTCATTATTTATTCATTGTGTACGAGCAATCTGCTCTCACTTCAGCCAGCAATAAAGCATCATCGCATCTTAGGATTCTGCCTTATTCTGCTGTTGATGACATATACTAGGACAGCCCGATGGAAACAGTGTTGACAGATGATTACACTGACAAACAACATTTTTCTTTCTTATATAAGAATAAGTGTTCTTAGGCCAGTTTCTTGCGCTGATTTCAAATTTGAAATCCGTTTATCTCTATCACGTCGGGTTCTTAAGATATTTGTGAATAAATATATTTTTGGGAAACCGTTATTTGCTCCGTTTCATTTTTACTATATAACTTTTTAAAAATTAATAAAATGCAAAATAATTCTACTTTTTATACTGCTAAAAGATGCATGACATATGTTACGTTATATTTCAAATAGTTACTGTATTTTGAAATAATTCTGAATGAAATATGGCTTCTAGAAATTGTAGAAATTCGGCTGATCTGTTCTGTTACGTGTGCGGATATTTTACCGATCGTGTTCACCAGAAAAAACTTTACACCATTGCTAAAGAAAGCATATGAACTTTATTTCGATTCGAAAGTTGATGATGCAAATAAATCTTGGAAGCCAAATGCAGTTTGTTCGACTTGTGCAAATACATTGGCAGGTTGGTTACGAAAATCGCCGAAGCATAAGTCGATGCCTTTTGGAGTGCCAGTAATATGGCGTGAACCGACAAATCACGCTACTGATTGTTACTTCTGCTTGACAAATATCTATGGTTTCACTTTTAAAACTAGAAAGTCTGTGGTTTATCCAAATATTGAATCGGTTTCGAAACCAGTGCCTCATGATCCAATCACGTGTCCGATCCCAGTTCCACCAGAACAATATCCGTTGGACGGGAATGAACCATCAGAAAGTGATAGTTTACCTGCTTTAGAAACTAATTCTGACTCGGATTATATACCGGTGAATGATAGTGTTCACTTAATTAACCATTCAGAACTTTCAGATCTAATACGTGATCTCGCTCTCCCCAAAGGACAAGCAGAATTACTCGGTTCGCGACTCAAAGAATGGAATCTGTTAGCGCCCAATACTCCGATATCTAAATTTCGTCATAGACACAGAGAACTTGTTCAATACTTTGAGATGGATGATTACATTTGCTATTGCAAAGATGTAAAAGGTCTAATGGTGCACCTCGGTCATGAGCACATAGTCAACGAATGGCGACTTTTCATCGACTCTTCCAAGACTAGTCTAAAAGCCGTGTTATTGCATAATGGAAATTTATTTTCATCAATTCCAGTCGCCTACTCTGTTCATATGAAAGAAACTTATGACAATATGGCTATACTTTTGGCAAAAAGAAAGTACAATGACTACCAATGGCGGATTTGTGGAGACCTAAAGGTCATTGCAACAACAATAAAAATGTGCGCTAGTGTGCTTGCTGTAAAGAAATTATATAATTTAAATAATTTAATAAGAAAAATTGGTAATTTCCTATCTTTTTGCTCCGCAGTAACTTGAAATCTCACAGGCAGGCGGACTACCTCAACAGCTCAATAATTTGTTATTTCCATGCACTAGTAGATCAAACTTTCAGGGCAGCTTTGAATAAAAGGAGCCGCGGTAGCATAGTGGTTAGTGCACTGGCTTCCTAGCACAGTGGCCTATGGTTCGATCCCCAGATGAGGTGGGAATTTTTTAGGCCACAAACGGCTCCTGGGTCGACCCAGCCCCAAATGGGTACCAGAGCAACTTCTGGTAAGGTTAAGGCGGCCGGCGTGATGCCGACCACATCACCCCTAGTGTGCCGACGGTCAAGATAATATGGGCCTAACACCATATTCCAATATGCCTCAATGGGCGTGTAACGGGTTCCTTTACCTTTTTGAATGAAAGGGATGCTGAATATTTACTTTGTTTATACTTACCGGCACGACGAAGGGCCTCAAAGTTTTGTCGCAGATTACTTAAGTGCTGCCTTTCAAAATCAGTGATAGCAGCAAACTCTTCTGGGGTGAAAAATTCACTAACTGACGACGGAATGTCATCGAAATTAATCTCAGGACGCTGCATAATTGAATGGAACTTTTCTTAATTAACTCTCACTGCTGCTGCGCTATGCACATCTGTACAATAAGAGTGACAGAGTTTTGGTAATGATCACCTTTAGCGCCATCGATGGCCTATAGTCAATATTAACTGTATATAACTAAACAAGTACGCGGCATAAACAAGTAGGCCTACGCTGCAGCGACAGAAACGCAAAATTTATAGCGTTTCCCGCGTTAAATCTTGGTTAAAAAGTTGATATGGATATTGTACGAATGTTTGCTAAAGTCGATGTACAAAGTAAACGAAAAGTAATAATAGGACATCGGTAGCGCTAATATAACCGACTAGGTTGAACGAGACGCGCCTCGCCGAAACCAGGCAAAAGTTTTACATTAAAAAAAAAATAAAGGTGGGTAATGTTTACTTTTAGCGCCACCGATGGCCTATTGTAACTTCTCGATTACTGTATACTTGGTATCGTAGTTTACAAGTAAGGAAACATTCGTACGAAATACGAATAGCACAACTGATAGTCCTCCGGAGGTCACGATTGTAAATAATTATTTAATTATAATTAAAATCACAACGTTACAAAATTAATAAATATATATAATCAATTTATTTGTAAAATAATTACATGTATTGACTTTAAAACATACAGCACTATTTTAAGATAGCATTCTAATAATTATTCAATCAATTCAATACCCGTTAGCTCCCCAAGGAGCATAGGCCTTCAACAAACACATGCCAGATCTTCCTGTCACGTGCCTTTCGCACAATGTCTTTCCACGTATTCCTCATCTTTTTCAATTCTGTACCTAGTTATCTTCTCTGTGTATTTTTTTGGTTTACCTCTGACTCTCTTTAATAATTATAATCACAGTGTTTTATATGTATAGATATATGTGTGTGTATGTAACACTATGATTATAATTATTAAAGAGCATACATATATAAACAGGTAAAGGTCGTCCCATAGCAGATACTGACGTAGGGGACTGAAGTGTTAGTGACGTCACTATACCAGGTCCAGCATCAAGAGGTGGGGGGGGGGTGACCAGTTCACTTCTTCGATTCTTTTCCTTCCCAAACTCAAGAGCAAAGTCAGGTACCCATTTACAGCCGAGTGGACTGGAGCGTGATGATACCATGAATCGAAACCATGGCCTTAGCCGCGAGAGACCAGCGCTCTAACCACTGTGTCAATCGGATGCTCATATATATATATATGTGTGTGTGTGTGTGATGTGTGTGATGTGTGTGTGTGTGTGTGTGTGTGGTGTGTGTGTGTGTGTGATAGGAAACTATACACAGCGATACAACATGAGACAATCTGATCATCAGAAATAGTACTCTCGTCGAACAAATGTTTACTAACTTACTTAGTCGTTCCCCTTCTACCGTGAGATGTAGAGGTTTGAAAGAGAGAGTGCCAGACTATCCTATCGGCTGTCTTCCTCCTGGCCTGGTTCCATTCTAGTCCTCGGTCTTTCAAAGATTGTCTAATGTTGTCCTCCCAGCGGACTCTAGGTCGTCCTGGGGGTCTGGGTCCCTGGCTCTTTGTTTCCCATGCTTGTCGTGGTAGCCGATCTTCTCCCATTCTGCAGACATGGCCAAACCATCTTAGTTGGGGCTGTTCTACTTGGGTCTGCAGGGGGTGAGATTTTAGGCCTTGACGTATCATGTGGTTGCGGACCATGTCTCTTCTTGTACTTCAACCACCTTAATCAGATACCTCATTTCTGAGGTTTGGATCTGGCTTTTGTTGGTTGTAGTCATTGCCCATGACTCGCATCCATATGTCAAGACTGGGACATAGGTGGAGCGGTGATAAGGTTGATAATGTTGGATTTTTATTCCCGTTAATGATATCCACCAAAAGATAGATATAAGTGGATGGAAGCAGACATCATCATCATCATCAGTTGACAAGATCTCTATGGTGTTGTTTGCTCCACTGTAGTGTATGGAATGTCAACTTGACCTACGCAGTGGTGTGTAGACATGGATTGAGTGTACAATGTGCGAATGATGATAAGGGTTCGTGTTGTTGACAAATGTTCTTTTCTCACACTCATGTATGACTGGAAGTCATCGACACCAACGACTGTGTACCTTTTCTAAAGTTTAATTGGACGTACACACTCGACAGCACAGATAGTGACAAATCACAGGTTGGCATAATACATCATAGTACAGTGGATAACTGGTCTTGCAATGTTATGTTACATGGGCACTCATGTAGAATAATATTATAATGGACTGTCAGTAGCCAAGCCCTCAGCATCGCCCATACATATAAATCATCTGACTTCACTGACTGAGCACGTCAGCTTATAAACAACATTTCAGATGGCTTCTAAACCTAATCTCGTCTAGCGACGATTCTTCAACATAATGTTCAGCACATATTTCTTTCATATAATAATATTGAACCGCTAATAACGGGTTCTCATGTGTAGCAGTGATCTCTGGACTAAACAAGCGATAATACGGGCATCCCCTTTTCTCTTCTTGAAAGTCACTACATGTTTTGGTTCCAAGATGGCTTCACTCGTGAACTGTCACTCACGTTTGGATGCAGATAATGAATCTGTCCTAAAGTTAGTCATTCATAAAACATTGCATTGCTCTGTAGATTTGATCATGAACAATTGACTGCATTCTACAGAATATAGTGCTGCTAGGAATCGAAGTCGTTTTCATCGAGTCAAATATATTCTCTTAGACATTCAAATCGTAACTATCGAAAATGGTGGCTTCGATCGAGAGTTCATAAGAGTATCTTGGATTACCTTGGTAGAGGGAATATGAAACTGCCATTCCTTGGCAATATGAATAAACACTGGGGTAAAGCATACACGATAGGTCTAGACGACTATCACTTTCCCCACAAATACTGAGATCACTTTTTCCCGGCGACAGGCCGACATAGGAAAACACACACAGTCCCTATCAGGACGAAGCCAAATCACACCACTCTCTAGCGACACATCCGCCGAATAGCCTTTGACCTCTCTAGAGACAACAGAACATATAGTTCGACTTAGATATGTAAAGATATACAGATATAAGACAGACTCGTCCTACTCAGACAAACAATACACATAAATTCAGGCCATAGATATTCTAAAGCAAGAACAATCTATTATTACCCAAACAACGAATAAATCGCAGTAAAATGGATTTATCCGCGGAGTTTGATCGAAGAGATGGCACAACTTTCAAGGGAAGTAACTCAATAATGACTTTCCCTTAAGCACTAAAAAATTACCAATGTATAATATTGTAAGATATCAAAGACTGCACGTAACAGTCTTACCACACCTCCCGGGAAAAAAAAAATGGAACATTTTTTTTTTTTGAAATACATCTAGGAGCAACGTACAATAGGCTCACAACGCATGAATAATGCGCAGATGAAAATATCAGGAATACCTATAACGCCTAATATGAGGCTAAGTCGACTTATGGAGCGACTGTTGAGAATGTGTCTCATAAACTGAGAGAAATTATTTCTCTACAAGTATATTTTTCCAGGAAGGTGTCATCAAAGTATAATACAATTCTGGCAATTACACAATGCCTAAAAAATTCATATCATCATTTCGCTTTAGATATCTTAAATTTATGATTTATGAAGAAAAAATCATCAAAGCACAGCGGTGAATAAACATCCATGAACCGCTATGTAGTGATACAATCATTATATTATTAAATTACAAATGTGTATCTATCATGATATAGAAAAGGAACTACTATAGAACTAGACATATCAAGAAGTCTAAGCCCTAATAGTTATGTGGAATCATGTGGGCATCTTGACAGAATGTCTGCCATCACATTATCTGATCCACGAATAGCTCGCACAGAGAAATGAAAAGGTTGAAGAGCAATTGCATATCGAGTAGACCTCGAGCTCTTCAAATTCTTACTCTGTATAGCAGTAAGAGCTTTTTGGTCGGTTTCTACTATGAAATGTGCACCTAGAAGGAATCTCTGTAGTTTGAGGATCGACCAAACCATAGCTAATAGCTCACGGTCTAAAACCGAATAATTCCTTTCTGCCGCATTAAGTTTTCTGGAAATATACATTACAGGATGCAGAGTTCCAGAGTACTCTTGCATTAGTGCCGCTCCAATCCCAGTGGATGAAGCGTCACTACGAAGAACGAATGTCTTATCTTTAGTGGGTAGCACTAAAATAGGTGGTGTTGAAAACAATGTTTTAATCTTATCCAGAGAGCATTGGCATTCCTGAGACCAGTGGACCACATTAGGCGAACCTTTCTTTAGAAGTGTTGAGAGAGGTGCCATGATAGAGGATAGATTCTGAATGAATCTGCCATAAAATTGAATAAGACCTAACAGACTTCTCACCTGTTTTTTAGTCTTAGGGATTGAGATGTTAAGTATCTTACTAGTATTATGGTCCTCTGTCTTTAGGAAACCATGACCAACTCGGTGGCCTAGGAAAGAAATTTCGCTAAAACCAATATAGGCTTTAGAGGGTTTCGCTGTCAGGTTGTGCTCACGCAAAGTAGACAGCAATTCATCTAACCCTGAATAGTGATCTTCCCAAGTATCGCTGAAAAGACAGATGTCGTCTAGATATGCAATGACATCTGACCGATAAGATAGGATTCGGCGCATCATGCGTACGAACGTAGCTGGTGCGTTTATAAGACCGAAAGGCATCAAATTCCATTGGAACAAACCTCTAGGTGTTGAAAAAGCCGTGAGAGGTTTGGCGCGTTCAGATAAAGGAACTTGCCAATATCCTTTAGACAAATCAAGTTTAGTGAAAAAATGTGATTTGGAGAGTCGAGTAAGTAGCTCTTCCAGTAAAGGCATAGGTTCGGCATCGAACTTCGTTACTTGATTCAATTTTCGATAGTCAACGCAAAGACGTATGTTATTGTCTTTTTTACGCACAATAACCATCGGCGAAGAATATGCAGAGGTGGATGGTTCGATTATTTTCAAATCTATCATCTCATCCAACTCTTTCTCGACCTGTGCTTGAAAATGTATAGGTATAGGATAAGGTCTAATCCTAATGGGAGTATGGTCAGTTAGAACAATGTCATGTTGAATGACATTCGTTTGTCCAGGGATGTCAGTGAGTACATCCTGAAATGTTTGCAACATAGTTGAAACTTGTCGCTGTTCTCCTAGAGACAAATCAGGAGAGACAGTAACGTTCTTCCATGATTCACTGGAATGAAGTGGGATCATTGGAAGAGGAAGATTTACATCTGAAAAACTTGTTTCCTCATCCTGTATCACGGACAGTGATGAGTAATGACCATGTGGTACTGGAGAATTGTCCGTTGCTTGGAAAATGGGTTGCAAATAATCCGGACGTTCATGGAATTCAGTAAGCATATTGATGTGGAAGGTTTTATGCTTCCCATCAATATCGACAATATTGTCGACATCGGAAATTTTCGATATTATATCGTACGGACCTTTCCAAGAAATAAGTAATCTGTTTTCCCTACAAGGTAGTAATACAAATGCTTTGTCACCAGGACAAAGTTGTCGTAAGCATCTCTTCTTATTGGCAAATTGCCTTGCCTTCTGTTTCGCAAATTCAGAAGAAGAAGTTGCTAATTTGCATGCTTCGATAACACTGGCTAACAAAAAAAATTTTTTTTTTTCTTTCTCTAACACTTCTATGTTTTTCTGGTCAATTTTAATGCGCTGTTTTTAAATCTGCAAACCGTTTTTCTCTATCAGGTCGGGATCTCTAGAAATACGCAATTGAAGTTTTTTAACAACGCATACAGTATTACAACATCATTTGTACAAGAAGTATAACAGTTATGTAGGCTTTAATTTATTTGCAGTCGACTTTCGTCGGTGAATGGCATGTGGTACATCGCGATGAAGCATCCAACAATAATCGGCAAGCATGGTCACACTCCACCGTCCTTGATAACGTGACTCCATTACGGCGATATCTTGATGGAATCGTTCTCCATGTTCATCGCTGACTTCGCCAAGGTTGTCAGGGAAAAAGTCAAGATGCGAATCGAGCAAATGGATTTTGAGGGACATGTTACAGCCCATAATTCTGTATGCATCTATGCACTGCTTAACAATATGCACATAGTCGACAGATTTGTGATTTCCCAGAAAGCTATCGACGATCGATTTGAATGCCATCCATGCGCGAAGTTCACTACCATGTAACAAGTTCTCGAATTGTTTGTCTGCAATAACTTTCCTAATCTGAGGTCCTACAAAGATACCTTCCTTTATCTTTGCATCGCTAATTTGCGGAAACTTTTCTCGAAGATAAGTGAAAGCTTTGCTCGTTTTATCTAACGCTTTTACGAAATTCTTCATGAGCCCCAACTTTATATGTAACGGTCGTAAAATGATGCTGTCTTTGTTAACTAATGGCTCGAGTATTATATTTTTATGCCCGAGCTGCATACGATCCCTGATAGGCCACACCTTTCTTGCATAATGTTCCTGTCTGTTGCGGCTGTCCCATTCACATAGGAAGCAACAAAATTTAGTATACCCAGTCTGCATGCCCGTGAGAATTGCAATGACCTTTAGGTCTCCACAAATCCGCCATTGGTAGTCATTGTACTTTATTTTTGCCAAAAGTATAGCCACATTGTCATAAGTTTCTTTCATATGAACAGAGTAGGCGACTGGAATTGATGAAAATAAATTTCCATTATGCAATAACACGGCTTTTAGACTAGTCTTGGAAGAGTCGATGAAAAGTCGCCATTCGTTGACTATGTGCTCATGACCGAGGTGCACCATTAGACCTTTTACATCTTTGCAATAGCAAATGTCATCATCCATCTCAAAGTATTGAACAAGTTCTCTGTGTCTATGACGAAATTTAGATATCAGAGTATTGGGCGCTAAAAGATTCCATTCTTTGAGTCGCGAACCGAGTAATTCCGCTTGTCCTTTGGTGAGAGCAAGATCACGTATTAGATCTGAAAGTTCTGAATGGTTAATTAAGTGAACACCATCATTCACCGGTATATAATCCGAGTCAGAATTAGTTTCTAAAGCAGGTAAACTATCACTTTCTGATGCTCATTCACATCCAATGGATATTGTTCTGGTGGAACTGGGATCGGACACGTGATTGGATCATGAGGCACTGGTTTCAAAACCGATTCAATATTTGGATAAACCACAGACTTTCTAGTTTTAAAAGTGAAACCATAGATATTTGTCAAGCAGAAGTAACAATCAGTAGCGTGATTTATCGGTTCACGCCATATTACTGGCACTCCAAAAGGCATCAACTTATGCTTCGGCGATTTTCGTAACCAACCTGCCAATGTATTTGCACAAGTCGAACAAACTGCATTTGGCATCCAAGATTTATTTGCATCATCAACTTTCGAATCGAAATAAAGTTCATATGCTTTCTTTAGCAATGTTGTAAAGTTTTTAGGTGAACACGATCGGTAAAATATCCGCACACGTAACAGAACAGATCAGCCGAATTTCTACAACTTCTAGAAGCCATATTTCACTCAGAATTATTTCAAAATACAGTAACTATTTGAAATATAACGTAACATATGTCATGCATCTTTTAGCAGTATAAAAAGTAGAATTATTTTGCATTTTATTAATTTTAAAAAAGTTATATAGTAAAAATGAAACGGAGCAAATAACGGTTTCCCAAAAATATATTTATTCACAAATATCTTAAGAACCTGACGTGATAGAGATAAACGGATTTCAAATTTGAAATCAGCGCAAGAAACTGACCTAAGAACACTTATTCTTATATAAGAAAGAAAAATGTTGTTTGTCAGTGTAATTTTTTGTCTCAACGCGATGACATATTCGTAGGATGACTTTGTGTCATCGTCAATATTGTCAGATGTTATGAGATCGTGAAGCAACGACATAGGGCCACGCGGACGCGCGCCAAAGACGAGTTCAAAGGGAGAAAATCCCGTATGTTCATTGGGTACCTCTCTGTAAGCGAAGAGGGCCGCAGGTAAAACTCTGTCCCAGTCTTGAGGATGATCCTCAGTTATCTTCCCCAGTAAGTTTTTAAGTGTTCTATTAAGGCGTTCGACCATACCATTAGACATTGGATGGTAGATACTACTTAAAGATCTATCTATTTACAGAATAGACATTACTTGAGACATGGTATCTGATATTAGTTGGGTGCCATGGTCTGACAATATCTCTCCGGGGAACCCCAGACGAGAAAATATAAGCCAAAGAGCATCTGCAATATCAGCAGTAGTAATGCTCTTCAGAGGAATAGCCTCTGGCCAACGTGTGCACATATCAACACACGTCAAGATAAACTGATGTCCTCTGGCAGACTTGATCTTAAATGGACCAATAATGTCTATAGCCATTTTTTGGAACGGCCGAATAGGAATGTCCGCCGCCTGAATGGGTGCAGCATGCCGTGGACCTTTGGATTTAACTTCCTGACATACTTTACAAGATCGACAATAAATACGTATGTCCTTGTTTACCAATGGCCAAAAGAAAGCCGCAAGGACTCTTGACTTAGTACGGGAAAAACCCATGTGTCCAGCACACTGAGAGTCGTGAGCGTGCTGCAAAATTTTAACTCTCAAATTCTTGGGAACCAGGATTTGAGAATGACTTGACGTAATGGAGTCTTGAACCATACGTACAAGTACGCCATTCTTCTTTGTAATCCACGATTTACGACTTGTGTCCTTATTCGGATCACCTTTAGTTGCAAGAATGAAGAATTTCTTCAGAGTGGGATCATCTTCTTGCTGTTTTATAAACGAGTCACGAGAAATTACCAAGGGATTATCTTGGTTATGCACTTCATTATCTTCAGTAGATGAAGTTTGAGGCACATTAAGAGCCTGAGCTCTAGTGACTACAGCGTTAGCAATCTGCATGTTTTGCCTTTCCCACGTGGAAATTTGTTGCGGAGTGCATTTTTTGACTCCATGAATGCGACCGATGATGAGGTCAGCGATCGGATTCGGAAGACGACATGCGTGTACATCTCCTGTAAAGAAAGGAGTAGCAATCCTAATGATAGCAGTAGAGTATTTCTCTAATGTGCCGCCAAATGTTACACATTTGACTACTTGTCCAGTGGCACGGGAAGGATCTACGAGTGACTGCCTAACACCAATTGTGGTGCATCCAGAATCAAATAGCACAGAGACTGGATTGTTATTCACTAAACCCTTATGTAAGACAAGAGACCCTCTTCCATCATGCGCGACTGATGCCGGAAGAGCAGGAAGAGGATGGCCACAACTTAAAGTAGACACTGTGGTTGGCTCAAATAACGTTTTGCATTGGGGGCACTGAGATGCTCTCCCAAAATCAAAAGCGGCACATGCCATATTACTAGCATCATTATTATCTTTACTCTGTTTATAGGCTTCATGGGACTCTTGTTGTACAGAGTTTGCCTGAAAATGTGGTTTATGTCTTTTGTTTTGAGATCTACCTCGGTTATTATCACCTCTGTAGTTATTGTTACCTCTATTGTAACCCCTATTTGGGTTTGAGTCATAGTTCCCTTGGTTACCATTATCATATTCATTATAATGAGTATCTCTGTAATTATGATCTTGTTGACTCCAAGACGGATAACCCTGATAGTTTCTATAATTACTTCCTCTACGGAAATTCCTATAATTATGACCACCCCTGTGTCGAGAGCTATCAGGTCGTCTCCAGTTCTTTGAAGAAGAACCCTGAAGTGATTGGTTACCTTGGTTTTGATAACTATTATGGTTACCTTTTTTATCAAATCTGTTTTGAGGTCCCTGAAATCTGTGTGAATAATTGGGATTGTATGGTGTTGCTGAAGCAACTGGCATACTCTCCTTAATCTTAGTGTTGACAAAAGTCACGTCGGGGTGTGCAGTGACATATTGGGAACAATATTCTTCCATTTCTTTTAGAGATTTGGGTTTACGCTCATGTATAAATTCAAGGAAAGGTTTGTTCACACATGACATAATCTTATCTCTGAGCAACAAATCCATAAGTCCTTCATACGTTTTTCTGTTTTGGAAAGCTCAATCCAACGATCAACTGTGAGACGTGCCTTTGCAGTGAATTCTGAGAATTCTACACCCGTCTCAGGTACCATCGTCTTAAATAAAAGGCGATAGCCTTCCTCACTTAGCTGATATTTTTTTTTATCAAAGCCGCCCTAATGACATCATAATTATCCTTATCTGCTTCTCCTACAAGGCATAATCTAGTCAAAGATTCACCTTTCAAGTTTTCTGATAATTGATTAGCGTATTGTGATTTATCCACATTATGTGTACGACAAGAACGTTCAAATCTATCCAGCCAGAATGTAATATCGTCACTGGACTGATTGAACGGTGGAACCTTAACCTTGTAAGTAGAAGGTTTACCATTACCACTAGATGCCTGATTAACATTACTCATACTTGTCAATCTCAATTTCTCCAACTCAAATTCATGTTCTCTTATTGCTTTTTTCTCTTCAGCATCTAATCTTTTTTGTTCAGCCTCCCTGTCTAATCCTTTTTGTTCAGCTTCCCTGTCTAATCTTTTTTGTTCAGCTTCCCTGTCTAATCTTTTTTGTTCAGCTTCCCTGTCTAATCTTTTTTGTTCAGCTTCACTGTCTAATCTTTTTTGTTCAGCTTCACTGTCTAATCTTTTTTGTTCCGCAGCAGCTTCTCTTTCTAATTTTTTTTGTTCAGCTTCAAATCTCCTTTCCTCCACCTGCATCTGTAATTTCTTTTGTTCAGCAGCAGCCTCAGCTTCTCTTTCTAATCTTTTCTCTTCCGCCATAGCTCTTCTCTCTTCTGCAGCTAATGCTTTGTCATATTGAGCAACTGCCCATTGTTCTAATTGTTGACCAGTTTTATCAGGGGCTTTCCCTTGTATAATGAAGTATTCTAATGTAGACATGGTGTCTAACAATAATACTAATCACCTGAAATAATAATAATACCACAAGTTCTTAATGACTTGATTAATCAGTATACTATCCCAATATCTGTGGGTCACAAGCCTTTAATAAGGTCTTGTATAATAGTAATAATAATCAGGTACTGGTTTATACCATAATCCAAGTGTAGTGCACAGGCAATTGTGTCTTATGAAATATACCTATATAAAACATATGTCAACCAACAGAATACATAAAGTACAAATAGGACTGACAATACAAGAACGTTTGCAGAAATCAAAATAAATCAAATAGGGAAATCAATGAAAATAATCACTGAATCTGCAAAGAATAACAACACCAATGACGTCACAATATATGAATACAAATTGTGAATAGAACTGAAAGATAGAAAAGAGTAGACCAACAAATTACAAACAACTCAAAACAAAACTAAAGAACAAAGAAATATTACAAAAATAACAATAATTACAGTCTTCACAGCTAACACAAAAGCAACAGTTGTCGCAGCAAATTTTCAATCACGAAAATTGCACCTATAGAAAACGCCCACAACGGACCCTCTATGACGTGGGATATTCTGTTGTGAGGACGCCGCCCAACCTTAAACACAACCCGCTGACATAGAAACTAACATACTATACAAACAAATAACATGTAAACATAAATATATATAAATTATGTGTATGATAGTATGTGTTGCAAAATAGGCTCAGTTTTACAGTAATGGCAAAGTTATTTTTATGAAAATAAACAAACTGCCACTTTATTCAATTAAACATTCTGGCCTTAAATATTAAAGTTCATATATGGAAAACAAGAAGATCCATCGATGAAAATAGGACTTCTTAGTACACAAATACTGTCTTCCTGTTAACATTGACAAGAATTGATCCAACTGTTCTGTGAAACTCTGTAATGTCTAATGTAAAACTGTCAACAACGCTGGCCTACATACTGCATTCACTTGACAGGTCACGTGACGAAGTGTTGACAAAGAGCAAACCAATACTGCAAGTGTGTCGTATCAGCCACAGGAAACGGTCTGGTATCGGTAATCTGTTGACTTCTGAACTTCTGCGAGGTCAAACCCAGAAAGCTGGTCCACCAGTTGATAAGGTTGATAATGTTGGATTTTTATTCCCGTTAATGATATCCACCAAAAGATAGATATAAGTGGATGGAAGCAGACATCATCATCATCATCAGTTGATAAGATCTCTATGGTGTTGTTTGCTCCACTGTAGTGTATGGAATGTCAACTTGACCTACGCAGTGGTGTGTAGACATGGATTGAGTGTACAATGTGCGAATGATGATAAGGGTTCGTGTTGTTGACAAATGTTCTTTTCTCACACTCATGTATGACTGGAAGTCATCGACACCAACGACTGTGTACCTTTTCTAAAGTTTAATTGGACGTACACACTCGACAGCACAGATAGTGACAAATCACAGGTTGGCATAATACATCATAGTACAGTGGATAACTGGTCTTGCAATGTTATGTTACCTGGGCACTCATGTAGAATAATATTATAATGGACTGTCAGTAGCCAAGCCCTCAGCATCGCCCATACATATAAATCATCTGACTTCACTGACTGAGCACGTCAGCTTATAAACAACATTTCAGATGGCTTCTAAACCTAATCTCGTCTAGCGACGATTCTTCAACATAATGTTCAGCACATATTTTTTTCATATAATAATATTGAACCGCTAATAACGGGTTCTCATGTGTAGCAGTGATCTCTGGACTAAACAAGCGATAATACGGGCATCCCCTTTTCTCTTCTTGAAAGTCACTACATGTTTTGGTTCCAAGATGGCTTCACTCGTGAACTGTCACTCACGTTTGGATGCAGATAATGAATCTGTCCTAAAGTTAGTCATTCATAAAACATTGCATTGCTCTGTAGATTTGATCATGAACAATTGACTGCATTCTACAGAATATAGTGCTGCTAGGAATCGAAGTCGTTTTCATCGAGTCAAATATATTCTCTTAGACATTCAAATCGTAACTATCGAAAATGGTGGCTTCGATCGAGAGTTCATAAGAGTATCTTGGATTACCTTGGGAGAGGGAATATGAAACTGCCATTCCTTGGCAATATGAATAAACACTGGGGTAAAGCATACACGATAGGTCTAGACGACTATCACTTTCCCCACAAATACTGAGATCACTTTTTCCCGGCGACAGGCCGACATAGGAAAAACACACACAGTCCCTATCAGGACGAAGCCAAATCACACCACTCTCTAGCGACACATCCGCCGAATAGCCTTTGACCTCTCTAGAGACAACAGAACATATAGTTCGACTTAGATATGTAAAGATATACAGATATAAGACAGACTCGTCCTACTCAGACAAACAATACACATAAATTCAGGCCATAGATATTCTGAAGCAAGAACAATCTATTATTACCCAAACAACGAATAAATCGCAGTAAAATGGATTTATCCGCGGAGTTTGATCGAAGAGATGGCACAACTTTCAAGGGAAGTAACTCAATAATGACTTTCCCTTAAGCACTAAAAAATTACTTATGTATAATATTGTAAGATATCAAAGACTGCACGTAACAAGCGGTATACAGCCATCTTCTTTTTCTTACCAACCTCTCTCTTGCTGAGGAATCCTCGATTTATGGCCTGAAAAAGTCTCCCAGCTGCAGCTTTTCGAGTGGCCAACTCTTCTTTGATGCCTCCCTTTCGGTCTGTAATAGCTCCGAGGTATTTAAAGCGGTCGACCTGCTCCAGGACCTGTTCTCCCAGCTTAATCTGATGTCTTCTTTCTTCTTGTGATATCACCATGGATTTTGTTTTAGAGGTGCTTATGATCATTCCTCTCTTCTCCAGCTCTTCCTTCCATACTTGCAGGTTGGATTGGAGATGTGCCTCTGATTTAGCAATCAGGGCAACATCATCAGCTAATGCCAGCTCTGAAATACATACCTGTCTCACCTTCCAGTACCTCACTGAATACTTTCTTGTTATCTCCTTACATGTCTTGATAACATCTTCTATGAAGTGAATAAAAAGATAAGGTGACAGAATATCACCTTGTCTTACACCAGTGGTGGTCCTGAACTCTTCTGACTTATGGTTTGCTGTCCTCACATAATTTCTGCAAGACTTGTAGAAGTTCTGAATAGCATGAATCACGGGTACTGGTATGTTCTTCCTTGCCAAACAGTCCCAAAGTTTGCTCCAGGGGACCCTGTCAAACGCCTTTTCCAGATCTATGAAACAAAGATGGATCTCACTCTTATACTCAAGAGCCTTTTCATTCAGCTGTCTGAGTGTGAAGATTAGGTCTTGAGTACTTCGGTTTGCTCGGAATCCACACTAGACCTCATTCAATTGGGGCTCAGATATGCGTCAAATGCTTTTGCTCTCTGCTCTAGGATTCTAGAGTAGATTTTACCAGTGACACTGAGAAGCAATATGCCTCTATGGTTTCCACATTGTCGATTGTCACCTTTTTGAAAATTGGTGTTATGATGGCAATCTCCCAATCCTTTGGTATGGTCTTGTTGCACCAAGCTGCCTGTAGGACCCTTCAGAGTAATAGGTCGCCTGATGCTCCCATGTACTTAACCATTTCTGGTGTTATACCATCATGCCCTGCTGCTTTGCCCATCTTGATTTTCTCCAGTGCTGCCTTCAGTTCTTCCATCTTTATGTCATCTTCATCACCATTGGTTTTCTCTTCTGTGCTAGTGGTTATCATTTCTGATGCTTGACCTTGCTCACCACCCAGGAGTTCTGAGAAATATTCTTTCCATCTTTCCATTACTTCCTTCGGGGCAGTAAGCAATTTTCCTTGTTTGTCCTTTATCGATTTGAGAGGGCATTGTTTTTCCTTCCTCATGTTCTTTAGGGTCTTATAGAACAATTTCTGGTTTTCTTGTGCATCTTTTTCTAGCTTTTCTCCAAAGTCTTCCCATGACTTCTGTTTTGCTGCTAGCACCTTGTTCTTTGCTTCTTTTCTGTCACATATTCTCTATATTTCTCCATTTCTCCTGTTGTGTTTTTAGCTCCTAAATATTGTTTCCATGCCGTTTTTTCTCTTTTTTTCTCTTTGACTTTGTCACGAAATGGTGTTGATGTTATTGAAATCTAAAGTTATCCTGGACAAAAAGATGTATCAGATGATACCAGGATAGTGCCAGATAAGAGACTGGTCTTACAAGAAATACCCCGTTTTCTGAAAAAAAGAATAATGGTGTATTGAATTAAAGGTAGAATCAGCTATATAAACCTCCAGGTGTGATGAGAGTGGATGTCCTGAAAGTCTATTTGCTCCCTTTCGCGATTCTCCCCTGATATTACGTGTTAGTATTATTATTATTTATTATGGCTAATTATGCTAGGGGTACTAATTATGGTCTATCTATATATAATTTGTATCAACAAAACTTGGAACTCAATTTAAATAATTTCAGCAAGTCTGATTTTACATATTTACAATTTATTTAACCTTTACCGTTTCTCTTTTCGGTTAGGTAAGTTAAAAGAAACTCAAATGTATTTACAACATAAAATAAATAAACATAGAATCTTTTATTATCAAACAGAATCCTGTACTTAAGTTTCTATTTTTCTACACAGATTAATATTATAATTCAATATGGTTTGTCACTAATGTTGAACTGTAAAGGTAGTAATAGATGCATTCTGTCCATAAGTAATCATCCTTCTGTTGCGTGATAAATTCTCGCAACATCATTTTATTACAATATCTATTTTATAACGCAAGGGCAACAACTGCTTGAAATTTATAGTTACTTTTCTCGGTAAGCATTTGTCTTCTCGCGTTGGTATTGAATGCAGTTGAGTTTTTGAGCTGTGGTCATTTTTCGCGCCGGACTGCGCATGACTGGTCTTGCTTTTTGGTCGATCGGTTTCCGCCCACCACTAGTGGAGTGAGCGATTTGAATGGCGAAAGAGATGCCTCGTTGAAGAGGGGATCTCCGCTATTTTTTTGTTCTGTCAGGGATGTGTAGTCCTCTTAATGGATATTTCGTTTATTCGAGATAATACCTCTAGTGTTTCCCACATGTCGGGAGGCGTGATATTTCTGTGTATTTCATGAAAGCAAGGTAAATTGACTTTTTCATTAACTCTATCGATTTTGGGTCGTGAGCGATTTCGATTCATAGCCTGTCTTCGAAAGTCGTCGTCACGAGATGTTTTCCCAGCTCACATGTCGCTGTATTGTACTGCATCGGTTGATGCATGTTCCAAGGACCATTACTTGCTACTTTGTTAAATGAACTAGGTTTGGAAAACCTTTATTATCTAGAGGATATTTTTGAGGACATTATTTATACTTCGGCAGACGTGTCTGTCTTGCTGAAGTCAGACTAAGGAGAGTGAACTGATCTCATATATCTGGTTATCTCCTGGCTGTTATAGAAAAGGATGGAGTTTTTCACCTGACTACATTTACAGCACTATGAAATATAACATGCATCTGACTCATCATTGTAATGCTGTCTACCGTCTATTGCTGTATTGAATGTTGCTGTGATAATGACTGTTTGATGTGTCTACATATTCGCGTAACCATTTTGTCACTGTGGCGTCCACAATAAATAATGAAGAAAAACGTCAACGGCTGTTTCAAGAATCATTGACTTTATACGTCGTGAGTTTACTGACGTCCTATGTGGATTGCCCTGTTATTTTTTGTATGAACATTGTTTTGACTGAACACATCTGCACACTACACAAAACCAGACATGCGGATACCATCCATCATCATATGGCATCACGCATCATTTGGTGGCCATAAGCTGGTTTGATTCTGGTACCAGCAAACACGGGGTCCCTTACCCACTTCATTTTCAACAAGAATTCATCAGCATCCTTCAAGAAATTAACATTCTTCAATACAGTCAACATCTTCACCATTTTCAAAGTACTCGGCGTTGCCCGGTAAAAAGTCAAAATTTCAATTTTTTGACGGAAACAAGAATTTGACAGTACCCGGCGTTGTTACATGTTGCCGGATAACTCGGACTGCTGTTATCTTTTACGCAAGTCAAGCAAGTTGCTGCTGTCAAGGTTCCAGTGCTGTCGTTTTTGTGAAGGTCAAGTGCCGGTTGAAACGGGTTGTTTTCTGAAGAAGGCCAAGTACCGATTTCCATCAACTTACTTTTGGATTAGAAGGTCAAGTGCCGAAACAACTCAACACACAGTATGTCAGAAGCTCAAGTACCATCGTGTTAGCAGTGGAAGCAGTTCAGATGTGCCATCATCGTTGGAGCTTCGCTCTTTAGGACGTTGATTGACATCCGTTTCTTCTGCTGTTCGACGATTGGAAGCCTATAAGTTAAGTGGCCTGTTTGTATGTAAACTGTGCCCTTATACTTCTGCTGAGTCTTCTGTGTATCATCTCATTCTATATGTTATATGTCTATA